>CALZFC010000027.1:0-502500 GCA_945643635.1 Allodiplogaster sudhausi | reverse complement strand
AAATGTCTCTGTCTCTCTCTCTCTCTCTCTCTCTCTCCGTCTCTCCGTTTCTCTTACCAAGTTGCCCTTTAAACTCCTCCAAAATGTGAGATCTGGGCGATGAAGCTCCCTTTTCGCTTTCCACTCTCCGCCCCTCACTCTCTCTCACCTCTCTCTCTCTCTCTTTCTCTCTCCCTCTCGCTATCTCTCTCTGTCTCCTCTTATCTCGTCATTCTCGATTGATCTTCATAGTCTGTTTTTATCTCTTCCACTTTCTGTTCTAACTCTTTATCTTTATAACCTTCCTTCTGCTGGCAGCATCTCTCTCTCTCTCTTTCTTTCTCTCTCTCTCTCTCTCTCGCTCTCCCTTGCTCTGTATGAACATGACATGCTTGTGTTTGTGTGCATAGGTGGCAGCAGTAAGAGAGAGAGGGAGAAAGAGAGAGAGAGAAAGAGAGAGAGAAATAGAAGAAGCTCGCTCGGAACTCTTCTCGACGCGTGTGAAAGCTGCCCTCAACTCGCGCACTTTAGAGTATTGTATGCGTGTTTACGTATGTGTTTGTATTTATGTATGCTTGGAATGCCTCCTCTCTCTCCCACTCTTTCTCTTTCTCTGTCTCTCTCTCAGACTCGCTGTCTTTCTCTTTCTCTAACTCTCCCACTCTCTCCCACTCTCTCCCACTCTCTCCCACTCTCTCCCACTCTCTCCTCTCTCTCTCTCTCTCTCTCTCTCTCTCTCTCTCTCTCTCTTCTCACTCTCTGTCTAGGTACGTCTTCTCCTTTTCTACGCCATTTCCATTCGCTAAATTGGGATCCTCTTGTTTCATTCTCAAGCTTTGTCACGAAAGCTCCATTTCTTCTTCTCTCTGTCCCATCTCTCTTTCAAGCGTTGAGTTAGCATTTCTCTCACTCTCTCTCACTCTCTCTCTCTCTCTCTATCACTCTCTCTCTCTCTGCCTCACTCTCTTTCTCCATCTCTCACCAATTCTCTCTCTCTATCTCTCTCTCCCTCTTCCTCTCTCTCTCCATATGTGCACATCTACCTAACTTGACGTCGTAATCCTCCGGCGCGCAACAATGTTCCATGATGCATACTGCCCTGCTTTTCTTCCTTTCTCTCTCACTCTCTCCATTCTCCTCTCAATCTAACTTACTCTCTCACTGCCATCTCTACCCTTTTGTCTCTTCGTTCTCACTCTCTCTCACTCCCTCTCTCTCTCTCTCCTCTCTCTCTCTCTATCTCTCTCTCGATGGCTATAGTCACGCTGTTGTCTTCCATCCGTCATACCCAATGTCTCTCTGCCTTGTCCTAACTGACCTGAGTACAGCTAGCCATGCATACCAGAGTAGTACTCTGTCAATTCCGTCAATTTTGCCGTCGGCATGAGAGATGACGGGACACCGGATTGGCCGTGGGAGGGGAAAGCCAGAGGCCGTTCGCCGTTCAAATTATCGTTAGCCGAGGCTATAAATCGGCCGATTTTCCAGCGCGCGGTGAACGAAGAGAGGGAGAAGAGCTGTAACCATGAATAGGGAAGGGGTTCTAATCGGTTTAATGCTTCATTACCTTATCAGCCATGGCGGCGCCGTGCACTTTCCCCGACCTCTATCCTCCGCCGCGCCGTTTTGTTAGTCTTCCCTTCTCCCTCTCCCCCATTCACTCACCTCTTCCCTCGCTCCCCTCTCCCCCCGGAAGTGAACGAACAGTTCGGTTCATGTTCTGCTTCAGTTTCAGTCATACATGCCTGTTTTAATTCGATGGCTCTTATTGATCGATAATAAATCGCACGTCGATTCATTTCACCGGTGCCCTTTCATATTATTATTCCCACGAAATGTCATGATGAGCTGTTCTTTTTCTTCTTCTTCTTCGCCCGCTTGGTTGTCTGGTGTCTGAGAATGAAAAATTGATTTTCTCGTCTTCGCGCATGAATTCTATCATATCAGAGTGGACACGTTGCATATGATGTTTTTTTTAGGTTTCCGGAAGCCTAAAAGCCACTTTTGTCTTTGACGAGGAATTTGAACGTGAATTTGAATGACGGACGACCGTGAGGCAGACATCTTTCCGTAGCGTCGTCGTTTGAGTCTGCGAGGCGCGAGGACAAGAAGGCAACTGAAGCAGGCATGAAGAAGCTCTTCTGATTTTCTTCTTGACAATTTTGACAAAACTTATCATCTTATTTTCTTCTTATCTTTATCAAATTAGGATGTGAGCCTGATAGTTTCTTTAAGCGAATCTCGAGGAAACTTTAGATGTTCGACTGCTCTTTTTTTAAGGAAGTGCCCAAGTTTTTTTTTAATTTTATATTTTCTAATATATTAAAATTTTTGTAAAAATTGTTTTTTTTTTGCAGAAAACAAGACTCTAATAAGGAAAGAGGAGTTTGGTTTGTGCCTTGTGACCACTCTGTTCTCTCGCCACTCTCTCCACACACAAGACACTGAGCCATCATGACAGACTACATCGGCATGACGATGCCGCCTCCCGCGCGCTACCCTCTCGCGCGCTGCCAGACGGCCAGTCGCGTCCTCGCCGCAGCGTCGCCAGGCACGTCGGGCGCTCCACGTGCCTTTGGTGGCATCACTTATGTCAGTCATCTAATATATTACTTTATTTACGTATATACATACTATTTTAGTTATGTATAAAATATAATTATATACAGATATACTTAAAACAATAATTACAGCTTTTTTCATCAGATTTTTTTTGTTTCTCGCCCGAAATCAATTAGCGACAAAGACTCTTTATCTGTTTGCTCAAACTGTTCTTTCTCACTGGCTTTTTTTTTTTAATTTCCACGCACACACACACCGGGATGCACACAAGTCTATTGCTCGGCACAGCTTCTGGGAGTTTTGGGAAAGCCATTGCAACATCTTTTCGGGTGTTAAAGGAGGTATCCGGGGAAAGATTAAACTAAGTTTTTCTCCATCTGAACATGTTCATCTTGGCGCAAAACATGTGTCCAGAAAGTTTGAGCGATTTTCTTTCATTACTTTCTGAGCAATAGTAACGTGAAAACTGGCGGGTAGAGAATTAGTTATGGTAGGTCAGAGCCGCCCTCCTATTTCACATGCTCTCTCGACCGAGCGACAGGCAACTTTATGAGCGCGCGCATTCAAACTGGTTCTCTAGCGCTACTGTATGTTCGCCGGATACTTCCTTTAAGAGAGATTTGGGAGTCTCTCAGAGAGAAACAAAATAGACATATAGGTAGAACGAAAAGAGATTGGGAAAGCCAACCCATTGCATGATGCTTTCTTTTTCTGCACACACACACACACACAAACACGCTACACGCCAAATCACACAAAACACACTCACACTATAAAAACACGCTGCTGGGCATTATGCTTGCTGCTTTTTTGCTATCTTTTTTGCTATTTTCACGTATTCCTCAGTCGCTTTTCTCTCTCTCTCTCCCATCTCTCTCCCACGCTAATATTAGCTCTCTCGTAGCGTTTCAGTTATCACAACGAAAACATGCTAAAGTATGCTATCTCATTCTCGGGAGTTTAAACTCTCCTTTCGATCTCTCTCGGCCGCTGCAGCAATTGGCGTGTGTGCAACAAACAAAAATAGCAGAAAAAAAGAAGCAGAAAAAGAAGAATCACAAATTGCTCCGAATTATTGCGGGGGGATTTTAGTATGATAGTATGACTTGTGCTGCCACACAAAGACAGTTTGTACTGGGGGAAAGTAGGCTATGTTTAGAACTATATCCATTACTGATTGTGAGAAACAGATCCCACTGTTGTCCTGTTGGATCTCGGACATATTGTCATTTCGTAGTCGTAGGGAATTAAAAATATAAAAAAAGCACTCGAGAAGAAGACGATAGAAACGACCGCACACAAGAAAAAATACCATTGGATTTTCGAATTTGCAATACACCTTGGGTGAATACCATTCAAAATAATAGATGTTGGCAGAAATTTAGTTAGGAAGCACTAGTATTTTGCAATGGTGAAAACCGCAATGGATAATACCATTAACTGAGCCCTACCTCAAGTGAGTCAGAAAGTACTCCTTGGCGCAGTTCCATCTTGCGCGTTTTTAGCCACAAGCGCCAAATGAGCATATTTATTCCAGCAATCACTGGTACAAGTACCCGAGATGAAATATGCTAGTGAATATTTCCTCAGGGCGATGAAAAAGTAAGACATTTCTTATAAATAAGATGAATTAGTATGTCTAATGTCTTAAAAAGGTACGACTGACATTTTTATGACAATTCTTTTGGAACAGCGAAGTGGGGGAAAAGAGTTATACAGCAAGGCAATCGGATTGATTTAAAATGTAAGAACAAACAAGTACAATAACCCAATATAGTAATAACAATATACGCTTTGCCACCTTTGATTGAGGACCCTCGTTCTTTTGATATGCTCTAGTGGCATCAGATGCATTGGCAGTCGCAGCAGACGCAGCGGCCAAGTCATTCGCCCGCTCACTTGTCAACTCCTTGGCGTACTCGAAAAGAAGAAAGGAGACAGCCATGCCGACGTTCTGTTCCGCCACGGCAATCAGCGCTGTCACTAACTGTCAACTGTCACTAACTGCTATTCAGTAACTGTCAAAATTCAACCATGGGCGCCGCCCATATCATCTAGATAATTTCGGCAGCACTCGAATCACTGGTGCGGGTAGTGTGGTGGAAGTGGCTAGGGAGCTGGATGCGCGGGGTGGTGGTTCGGGTCCGGGCGGGAGCAACAGATTCCAGATACAACGACGACGGCGCTAACACGACTCTACGAACCAGGCTAGCCAATTTCTCAACTTTTGCAGCTTTTATTCTAATTTTAATCACAGTTTAAACCGATTTATAGCAAAAACGGCAAATAAAAGCTGCAAAAGCCGATTTACTGGCTAGTTTGTGTGTCATGCTCGTGGTTCTGGATCGCAGAGAGAGAAAGAGAGAGAGACAGAGAGAGGCAGAGAGAGAGAGAGAGAGAGAAAGAAAGAAAGCCAGGCAAATCGATTGGCCCGTAAAGAAACAGGGAAGGAAGGAAGGGAGTGGGGCTGCCAGCGCGAGCTCAGAAATACCATTCAGGCAGGTGTAAGCGGCATTTTTATGGTATTTGACCAGTGGATATGAAACAATAGTTTAAGGTTGCTAGTTTTTAAAGTATATACTCGTAACGTGTATGGCGGTGGTATTTACCATCGCCGGGACTAGTGTTCACAATGGTATTTTTTCTTGTGTGCGGGAATTCGTTTTTAGGAAATTATTTTTACGAAATTGCTTTTTTTTTACGAATACTTCCTCCACAGCTAATCTCGTGCTGGGAGTCGGGCCGAGCGCCGGCGACCATTGCAGAGACGGCGAAGAAGCGACGGCGGAGGTTTGCCATGCAACGACAGGACACCTTCTCCGAGTTCACCTATGTATGTACATACATATTTGTTGACTCTAGGCTGGGCACTGAAAAGTATTCAGATTTGAATCTCCCGCCAAACACCCTTAGCAACAAACTACTGCATATTCCGACTCTAGACTTTTGACACGTTAAAATATTCACATTTGAATCTCCCGCGCCCTTAGCCACAAAATGTTTTGCGTTGCAAGAGCGTGATGATGGTGGTGAAAGGTGAATGTCCCCACCCCTCGGCTCCAAAATCTACCGTACTCCCAACATACTCATAAGTATAATTGCAGCGTTTTTTATGAGCATGTCTCTACTTATGCACTTGATATGATAACAGATGGCAAAAATAACAAGGTATAAGCTACCTGGCATGTGCTATACTCGGCAGCGTGGCTGGCATGACTTGTAGGCTGGCTTGGCATGCTCATAGGCATAGTTACTTACAATTAGCCAGTTAGTTACAAAGTAGTTCATAACTATAGAAGTTCGTGCCACCGTTTTAACGTTTAAAACCATCACTACCGATTTTACCAGCTGTCTGCTTCTAAAGTGAGTCACCACTTTAAACTAGCCACACCAGAATAGAACAGACGCATCATGTGCTGTGCTACTTTGTGTGTGAGATGTCAACATCTCACTTTCCACGCAACTTGCCTGGCTGGTTGGTTGTCCGAGCCACACACACGTATGCAGAGCTCTCTGGTCAATCAGCTGCCGCTAGGTATTCATTTCTTTTCTCTCCTTCTCTACTTTCTCTCCCTATCTCTCTCTGTCATTCTCTCTCAATCAATCTCTCTCTCAGTATCTCTTTCTCTCTCTCTCTCTCTCTCTCTCTCTCTCTCTCTCTCTGTGCCACTCTTCATTGCTCTCGCACGCTTTCTTGTTTTTTTTTTGCGTGTTTTGTTTCTTCTCTGCCTGTTTGTTCCTCTCGGCGAAAGTCTTCTTGCCTCGTCTGATTCTTTAAAAATCATGCGATTAGCCACTTCAAATAGTCTCTTATTTCTTTCACGATATCCTTCTTATATACTCGTAAACAGAAGCAGATGATTCAGACCAAATCTTACGGCTACACCGTTTTGGCAGTGATGAACGAGAAATCGAGCAAGGGCCGGAGAGAATAATGGGTACAAAAGAGAAGAGAGGAAGAAAAAAAGGAAAAAAACATACCTTGAAAGGGAGACAGAGACCGTGAAAGAGAGAGAGAGAGAGAGAGAGAGAGAGAGAGATAGAGAGAGAGTGAGAGATAGAGAGAGAGAAAGACAAAAGTCACAAGAGGAGAGTTCAGAAATTGGTGATGCGTTAAAAAAAAGGATGATATGAGATATCTGAGAAGGAAGTATAAATGGATTGTGGGAGAAAAATATGAAGAGATGATCAGAGGGCAAAGAGGTGTTGAGAGAATAATAGAGAACTTCGAGCATGAGAAATGAACAGAGAGCAAGAGGAAAAGAGAAAGAGAGGAGAGAGAGAGAAAGAGAGAGAGAGAGAGAGAGAGAGAGAGAGAGAGAGATGAAGCTGTCGGGGCCTTGCACTTTAGTCATCAATTTCTCTGTCTTGCAGCACTTTCCTCGTGCCGCTTGCCACTGTTGTTTTTCCTCTGTTATTTTGGAGCTCTTCTGAGCAAGATGAAAGAAAGCACGTGACGGATGGTGAAGAAATACCCGGAGGGTGATTGAGGGATCAAGAGAGAGAGACAGAAAGAGAGAGTAGAAAGAGAAAGAGAAAGAGAGAGAGAGAGAGAAGGAAAGAGAGAAAGAGGAAGAGAGGCTTATAGTGTTGATAGATGAGAGTGATGCAGGGCGAGAGAGAAAGAGAGGTTTAATGTCCGACAAAAACAGCCTTCTTCCGTCACAGAGAGAAAGGCTGCAGCGAAAAGCAGCAGGCTTTCTCGAGAGCAGGAGATATGAGCAGAGGTACGGTTGGTAGGGGTCGAGCAGAACAGGACAGAACAGGACAGAACAGATACAGAGATAGATGGATATCCATTGGATATTAAATCAATAATCAAAAAATGTCGTCCTCACTATTTTTTGCCGATTTCCCTGGCCAAGCGCATGTAAAAGGCACACAGAGAGAAAGAGAGAGTAATTGAGTTAGTGATAGAAGAGCAGAAAAGAGGATATCGGAAATCCGATGTCAGATATCATGTGCTTGTGATCCGATTAGTTGCAAGGGCTGCTCTTTCAGAAAGACTGATTGTGAGAACCATTCAGAGTAAATAATCGAAACGAGATTGCATGATCTCCCTTTTTTGAAATTTTTACTTTTTAAAATACAGTTCTAAAAACAACAGCGATTATTTTGGAAAAAAAATACCGAAATTTAGAATGCTTCAAAAATTCCTCAAATCCTTTGAAAGTTATCTTCGCTTGCCCATGTCTCCTGACAATGAGAAGACACTGGTGACTTTGAATAACGTTTGCGGTCAGAGCGCACATTGATCATTTACGGACACGGCGTTCATTATGTGATTATTTCATCACCCCGAGGAATTGAACTCAGCGTTCGCGAGTCGTAGCATCATCGCCTTGCCAACAAGCCATGTGTACGCTCCCCTGCTTACGGTGCTTCATTCCCCTCAATCAAGATATACATTTTCTTGGGGCCTGCGAAAGAGACACACCCGTTCACGTTATTGTCGCGAAGCGGCGCTCGAAAATTCGGTACATATTCTGGTAGACGATTGAAATCTGATAAGAGATTGTGCAGTGTTGATTTATTGGTCGCCAGACTGGTCATATATTCTTTGTTGGTTCACACAGACCAGGAGGTGGTGATAAGGTGATAATTATCCTGATATTTGAGAGATAGACGGGAACAAGGTTGGCCGACCGGATCAGTGGGTGCCAGACAAGCAGAGGAGGATTTCACTATCACTCCACCGCCGGCTGAAAGTTGCGCGAAGCGGAGGAGGCTGATAGTGAGGTGATAGTGAAATGATGGGCGGAGAAAGAGAAACGGTTCACTTTCCGTAGCTCCTGGTGATGATAGTTTTGTGTGATTGCGGAGGTCGAAAGCACACAATTTCGTTTCTCTCTGGTCTCGTCTACAACTATATACATACATATGTACCGTATTTTCTCTATTAGTGCCCCTCTCTCTAATAGAACCCCCCCCCCTCGAATAGTGCCCCACTCTCGCAGGGGTATTGAAAAATAGTACCCCCTGGGGCAATAATAGAGAAAATACCGTATTTGGATGACATTGTGCCAGAAGAGAAGACAATCTTCATATCCTTGTCAGTTCATATGCTCTAGCCCTCTCTGGCTGATCTCGTTCATCATGTTCTATGATTAATCGTAGGAGCTATGCCCCCTCCCCTACCCTCGGCCCCCGTTCGATTGACAAAGAGTGATGTCCCAATCATTGCGCGCAGCATGATGACCTCCGCTAGCCGATTTTGGCTGTATCTTTCTCTCTCTCTATCTCTCACTCTCTCACTCTTTTTTCTTTCTCTCTCACTCTCTTTCATTGTCTCTCTCGTTGTCTCTACCTCACCCTCTCTCCTTACTGTCTCTCTCTCTCTCTCTCTCTCTCTTTCTTTGGTTCTCTCTTCACCCTCCTCCCCCTCCTCTCTCCTCTCTCTCTCCCTCTCTCTCTCTGTCTATCGCCGACTCTTTCTCTCCGCGTGCTCAAAAAAAATCTTTGCCCACCAATCGTACTTCTTCACTATCCTTATGCCCGTTTCCATTCTCTCCATAAAAAAAATCCAGCAGCCTTGCCTATGATACGATTCTTTGTCCACGACCGTTATTGTATTGTTTTTTTTTGCTGGTCTCATTCGAATTTACTCTTCCGCAAAGTGTGTCTGCAGAAGGTGGAAGAGAAAAACGGATAGAGCCTGTGAGAAAGAGAGAGAGAGAGAGAGAGAGAGAGAGAGAGAAAGAGAGAAAGAGAGAGAGAGAGTGAGAGAGACAGAAGGGGACACATAGACCCAGAGAGAGAGAGAGAGAGAGAGAGAGAGAGAGAGAGAGAGAAAGTGGGGAAATAGAGAGAGAGACAGAGAGTCAGAGAGAGAGCAGAGAAGCAGAGGGAGAAATAAATAGAGCAAAAGAGGAACGAGAGAAAAATAATTGTGTGTGTGTGTTTGTACGCTCTCTGTCGTTATATCTCTTTCTCTCACGATGCGCCCGGACGGAAATTCGTCAGCAGATGTCACAGACACCTCGTGGAGATTTTGCTCTCGCTGTCTTTTCTCTCTCCCTCTCGCTCTCTCTCTTTTCCTCTCTCTCTCTCCCTCTCGCTCTCTCTCTCGCTCTCTCTCACTCTCTCTCTCCCTCTCTCTCACTCTCTCTCTCTCGCTCACGTTCTCTCGCTCTCCCACTCTTTCAGTCTCTCTCTCTCTCTCGCTCACGTTCTCTCGCTCTCCCACTCTTTCAGTCTCTCTCTCTCTCTCTCTCTCTCGCTCACGTTCTCTCGCTCTCCCACTCTTTCAGTCTCTCTCTCTCTCTTTTCTCACACTCTAATTGTCTCGCTATCTTACCCTCACTCTGTAGTTCTCGCTCACCCTATTTCTTATCCCAATCAAATAGGCATTTCTCCTGTAATTTTAAGCGCACTCTCTCTCTCTCTCTCTTTCCCTATTTCCATCTCTTTCTTTCCTCTCTCTCTCTCTATCTCTCTCTCTCTCTGTCTCTCTCATCTCTCTTCTATTTCCACTTGCATGTATACTCTTGATGGCGCGACATCGCGCCATCTGTCTAGCACCGTGGCCCCAAGCCTATCCAAATGAAAGGGAGGGGAAGCCAGCTTGGCCCCCCGTTCCCCGTTCGTTTTGGAGGAACGGCTGGCTCTCTCTCTGTATCTCTCTCTCTCTCTCTCTCTCTCTCTCTCTCTCTTCCTCACTCCCTCTCTCCCTCCTCTCTCTCTTTCTCTCTCTCGTCTTCTCTCTCTCCCTGTCTCCCTCCCCCCTCTCTCTCGTTCTCTTTTCTTCCCTTTCTCTCTCTCCCCTCCCTCTTCCTCCCACTCCTGCTGACTGACCGGTTGTTGTCGGCATCGGCACAAGTTGGGCACAAGTTGTGCTTCGCTTTTCGCATATAGAGAAAGCTGTAGTGGGTCGAACTAGTAAGAGAGAGAGAGAGAGACAGAGAGAGAGACAGAGAGCAGAGAGAGAGGAGAGAGAAGAGAGAGAGGAGAGAGAGGGAAGAAAGGTGAGAGAAGAGAGAGAGAGCTTCTTATTATTATGATGCCATACTACGATACGATATTTCGGCTACCAATAGTATTTAATCTTGGTCTCTCTCTCTCCCTCTTTTTCTCTCTATCTCTCGCTTCCCAAAATACTCCAAGCAATCGTCCAATTCTTTCTGACACCATTCCAGTCTGTCTCGCCTTCTCTTGCAAGCAGAGAGATCCACCTCCGCTGAGTCAACCACAGCTGTTTTCGCCTCGCCTCGGGCTATTTCTCGCTCTCGCTTTTTTTTCTCTCTCTCTCTTTCTCTGCTTCTCTTCTGCAGAGAATCTAACACTTGTTATTGTTTCTCTCTGTGCTATTACACTTTTATGTATGTACGTGTAGCGTGTCACGTTTCATTAGAGAAAAGAAGACGATAGAAAGAAATAAGATAATTAATTAAGTAATTAATAAAGTAATTAATTAAGCAATTAGTTCCCTAAAATTTTCGAACGCGCTTTTTTCAGCATAGCCTATAATGAGAGTAACAAGCGTGAGTGATATTGGAGCGCTTGGATTAATAGCTCCCGAAATGTAGCACAGAAATGAGAAATTTAATGATACGAGAGAGATGAAGAGAGGGAGAGAGAGCGAGAGAGAAAGAGAGAGAGCAAGAGAACGAGAAAGAGGGAGAGAAACTGAGAGAGAGAGGGAGAGAAAGAGAGAGTAAGAGAGAGAGAAAGAGAGAAAGAGAGAGGATAAATAGAGTAAAGAAAGCGACAGATTGATAGAGCGGCGATACGGGAAATTTCGAAAAGAAAAAAGTGTGTCTGAGCGGCGAGAAAGAAGCAAAATCGGCGCGTAGAGCCAATGTAATGAATCAAGCGAAGAAGAAGAAGGAAGACAAGTAGGCCGCGCGGCTATCAAATACGAGTGGAGGAAAGGAGAGAGAGACAGAGTGAGAGAGCGAAAGAGAGAGAGAGATTGCTAGAGGGGAGAGATAAAGAGAGAGAGAGAGAGCGCGAGAGGAGAGAGAGAGAGAGCGAAAGAGAGAGGAGACTGGCTCACAATCAGTGCTGTTATCGCGTTCGTTAAATGTTTTTTTTTAAATGTTATCCATTAGCAACATAAGCACTATAGGTTTTTTTTAATAAAAATAAATAAAATGCTATTTCAAAAATATGTATTTTTGTTATTTATTATCATCATAAGCTTTTTAGACAATTTGTTATTAATTATACCGTTATTTGAAACGACAACTCTCACACTTTTGAGTGCTTTCAATTAAATCCTGTTAAATAGGCGTGTACCTACTCATTGGAACTGCCACTAGCCTGGATCCTTGTGGTGTTTTCTTGCCTTTGCACAAAGGCAGCGAGCCGAATCTCTCTCCCTCTCTCCCTCTCTCTATCTTCTGCTCTCTCTCCCTCTCTATCTTTCTTTCTCTTCTAAATGCACTCTCTCTCTTCTGTTCTCTCCCTCAATGTCTCTCTCTCTTCTTCTCTCTGTTTCCCTCTTCCTCTCTCTCTCCCTCCCTCTCTCTCTCTCTCTCTCTCTCTCTCTTCTGCTGCTCTCTCCATGATGGCTAGTTTGATTGGTGCTCCGGCGCAACCGATTGTTCTGAGGGCACAAAAAGGCGTAGACTGTTCGCGGCTACTCTCTTGATCTCTCCCCATTTCTCTCTCTCTCATTCTCTCTTTCTTTCTCTGTCTTTCTCTCTCACTCTCTGTCTCTTCCTCTCTCTTTCTCTCTATCTCTCTTCTCCCACTCTCTCTCACTTCCTCTCTCCTTGTCCCACTCTCTCTCTCTCTCTCTCTCAAGTACTTTCTAAATTCTCTGTTCCCTACGACACCCGATCCATGAGGGTGTGTCATGGTCCATTAGACGGCTTCAATGGCCAAACCGTCACTCTCCTGGCCGACATTTTGAATTAGAATATTAAAATCCAAAGGACGATTCTCTTTTGTTTATAGCTCTTTTTTTAAATCTTGCATATTACAAGGAAAATTATATTACAATTACATATTACAATCACTCGGAAGACTATAATGAAAAAAGGGTGTTTTAGCTTTTTTTCTTAAAGGATAATCTTAGTTTGACTAAATCCCTCTTCTTCATTAGAATGATAGCACAGAACAGACATTTTGCAATCACTCTTCATAAATACATATATCAACTCGACTGGCCATAATGCTTTCCTTTGGTCTCCAAACTAACGTGTGGACTTGGCTTTTTGGTTTCGATGCATGGACGGCCTCCTCTGCATAAGTAGGCACTTCAGGATGATTAGAGCCGTCCTAGCATTTTTTTTCCACCCTATAATCTTTTTCATCATTGCATTCACACCCGGCCCCTCTGCCCAGTATCTCTCTCTTTCCCTCTTTCTCTCTATCTCTATCTCTCTCACTCTCTGCTCTCTCTCTCTCTCCCCTCTGCTTATGTGTATTTCTATCACCTTGCCTGCGGTCCTTCAGACTCTTTACTTTTTCTCATCAATCTGTTAAACTCTTTTTTTCTCTGATCTCTCACTCTCATACTTTCTCTCTCCCTCTCTCTCAATATCTCTCTCCCCCTCTCTGCCTGTATATCCATTGCCTCGTAACAGGTCCGCTTAGCAGCGACGATGCAAGCGTGTGGTGAAGGTGAGGAGAATTGAGTGTGGAGGCCATCGCGCACGTTGACGTAGAGGAAGAAAGAAAGAGAGAGACAGAGAGAGCGAGAAGAAGAGAGTGAGAGAGATAGAGAGAAAGTGAGAGAGAGAAAGCAAAGAGAGAGAGATAAAGAGAGATAGAATTAGAGAGGAAAAGGGTGAGAGAAAAAGAAGGGAAGAGAAAGAGAGGTTAAAGTGAGAGAGAGATAGAGAGACAGAGAGATGCCGCTAGGAAGTGACGGCTAGACCTAGACTCTCGTTTAATTCTCTGGACAATGTCAAGGTTCCGCGTCTTTGACAAAGAATTCTAAAGATCCCAACGATCAAAAACTACGAACCTCACTTGATCTCGTGTATTGTTAGGCGAGTCTCCATTCCAATGTACAGATTTACAATCCCTCTCCACGGAAGGAAGGTATAGCTCGATTACCTGCAGAACTACAACAAGTGTACATATGTATTCTCATATTAATTTCTATTTTG
Organism: Allodiplogaster sudhausi; assembly: GCA_945643635.1. Taxonomy (NCBI): domain Eukaryota; kingdom Metazoa; phylum Nematoda; class Chromadorea; order Rhabditida; family Diplogasteridae; genus Allodiplogaster; species Allodiplogaster sudhausi. The sequence continues at coordinate 488,899 of CALZFC010000027.1, read as the reverse complement.
TTTATCGCCTAATACATTTTCTCCGCTTCTCGTTTAAACTTTATAAAGTCTTTATTTTATGAGATTTGTAACTTCTGATCCTTTCAGGTTAATCTTGCAAAATTTTCGTCAGTTGTACAGTTACCGATAATCCTTTTTTTTTTGCTTTTTTATCTCATCTCTCTTATCACTTTTCTCCGATTCTTTTCTCACTTCAAGTCTTCCGTCGCTTCTTCCGGTTCCAACTATCCTTTTTTTTTTGTTCTCGGCATTTACTTTCTATTGTTCCACTTGCTCGTCTGTCTAATATCAGAGTATCGGTGATGTTCCTTTTTTTCCTTTTCCTCATTCCTCTCTCTCACTCTCTTTCTCTATCTCTCTGTGTCTCTTTGTCTCTCTCTCCCTGTGCGGCTCTCCTCTCTCTCTCTCTCTCTCTCTCTTTCGCTCTCTCTCTCTAACAATCCCTCATTCCTTTAAACTGCTACACCCCTTTCGCGGTTTCGCCGGCGGTCGTTTTCATGTAGACCTCTGCGCGTTTTTGTATATGTAATAGTGGCCCGGGCGCGGTATCAAACGAGAGAAGAAGAAAAGCCGATTTCAGAGCAGAGCTATGATGCAGATTCGCTGAATATTAGAGAGAGAGAGAAATAGCGGCAAGTAGAGAGAGAGACAGAGAGAAAGAGGGAGAAACATAGAGAAAAAGAGAGAGAAAGAGAGAGAAAGAGAGAGAGAGAGAAAGAGGGAGAAACAGAGAGAAAAAGAGAGAGAAAGAGAGAGAAAGAGGGAGAGAGAGAGAGAAAGAGAGAGAGAGAGAGAGAAAGAGAGAGAGAGAAAGAGAAAGAGAGAGAGGGAGAGAGAGAGAGAAAGAGAGAGATAGAGAGAGAGAAAAAGAGTGCCACTCTCAACTCAACTCGCTGTGCCGATCAGCGTCTCGCCACCAGGATGAGCGGCTCACTAAATTCCAAAAGTATCATGCGCCGTTCGCTTAGCATCAACATGCTCCAAATGGTAAAGAATAACCCAAAGGCAACCTCTGCACGCGATTCGCCTGGATTCGTTAGTGTCTATGTACGTGCATTTGTGCAGATTTTTTTATGCGCACGTGCAGAATTGGAGAATTTTTGGTATGCACAAAGACACAAAATACACACACACACAACACTAGGATAACCCTTTCCTGGCACTCAACCACCCATTAACCGACGATTATCCTCCGGATTTCATGCCTTCTTAATATTTTTGTGTGCTACTTCAACACCATGGCTATCCTGCTATCCCTTTTCTCCCGGTGGTTTCAAAAGCAAAATAAAAGGGGCTTAAAAAGCCCATAAGCTATAGAAACGGATGGTATACAGGCTTATTGTTAGTGCAATTGACTCTTGAACTCAGCCTAACCACCAAGGCTTATAAGCCTCCCCTATATGATTCGCACAAGGCCATAAACATGTTTTCACTCACTCTCAACTACTATTCTGGCCAGCTTTGTTGTCCTTGCGAGAGAAAGCGAAGCTTACTGCTGGCTTGAAAAGGGGGATTCCAACCTGCCACAGATGTGTCCTCCACTGCACTTTTTGCTGACCATGAGCCAAACACACGCACACAGAGACAGTTATTTTGACAGTTTTTTTTTTGAGCACGCATCCACAGACCCTTCCACTTTGTCATATTTCGGCAGGCAAAGAAGAATTGTCAAAATCCCACTCATCTCTTGAATCTCTCGACCATTTACATATGTATGTATGTACATTCATATATTATTGCCCTAAAAGAACAGGATGGAAAAACTAGTATTTAAAAACCATTAATTTACTTTTATTTTATTTTCTTTGAAGCACTTTATCGTTGACTATACGAGGAGCTGCTGCTTACTTGTTATTATTTTTTTCACCAACTTTCAAAGTACTCCGTTTCTTATGGATTTCGCCAATCACACACGCTTCATCGTAATGTCTTGTTGTTCTTCAGTAGTGAAAGTGAGCCTGTTTGAGATGCGCATTATACTCCCTTTCGCTTTCTGTCCAATTCTATCTCAGTCTCTCTCTCTATGTTTCTTCTTTTGATTCTCTCTCTCTCTCTCTCTCTCTCGCTCTTTCTCTCTCTTGTTCTCTGCTTCTCCCTTTCCTCTCTCTCCCTCTTTCCTACCTTTCTCTCTCTCCCACTCTCTCTATATTTCTCTCTCTTTCTCTCTCCAATTTCTCTCACATTCTCTCTCCGTTTTTCTCTCTCTATCTCTCTCTCTCTCAAGACCATCATCTCTCGTATGCACCTTTCCTAATGCGCTGCACACGACGTCAGCACTAATCCCCATAGTCCTTTACTGATCGCAACACAATGCACCCGCTTGCTTTATCTGTGACATCTCATGAAAAACACGACGACATGTTGTCGGCTAATATTTACCTGCTATTTACAACATACCTTGTGATGGTTGTTCATTCTTAACCAATATCTTATCCGAATATTTTCCTAAGCATATATTTGATGTATTATTATTCTTTCAAAATAAGACACACATTAAAGCATCATTCGTAGTAAACGGAGTAATCATCTCTGAAATGCTCAACCATTTCGTCGAAATATCCACCAAATATCCACCTGGTGGATATTTGGATTCCACCACATCACCACACCGCATTCATCCACTGCTCGCACCATGCCAATTTCCCGCACTCGCAAACTGCTTTGAATTATCTGTATCGTATCAACGACGAATCTATGTAATGGTCAATATAATTAATCAATATATAATTCTATACAGATGAGTAAAGAGGATCATGAGCGAGAGCGCGCGCGTTGGCTGCTCAAGATGGACGAGATTGAGACGAAACTCGTCGAGGCGGAGACGCTCAATGGCGACATGAATCAGATCAAGGCGGAGCTGGTTTGTTTATTTACTTGTTTACTTTCTTTTAGACTTGTTTACTTGTTTACTTTCTTTTTAGACCTTTTTACTTCCTTCCTTCCAAGTCAAGCAATTAACTATGCAGTTAATAATTAGCGGTGTACATTAGACCGAAATGCTCCAACAACCTCGTCGAATATATTGTGCATTATTTATTTATTTATAACTCTTATTACATATTGATTTTAACAGCTCGATTTTTCTGACAGTAAAATTTCAAAGAAGCCTTCATGACTTTTTTGTCTTTCTATTTCAAAAAAAAAAACTTGTAATACACGGCCTCGCCTCTCTTTCGCTCCTTTCTTTGAGAATACTAAGAATACTACGTTAAAACGCCGTCACGCGCTTCCAATCTGCTTCTATGTTGACCTTGATTAATTGCTTCCGGAAATTCATACTTTCTTTTTTTCCAACTAATTAAAGATGGCATAAAGGGCCAACTAAATTGAACAGGCTGGCGCCCAATGTCTCCACTACGCCCAATTAACCCTCTATTCTATCACTTCCCGTCAAATGTTGCGCGCGAACATGTGGTGTTTACAGCAGCGCACCCTAGACCAAACGGGTTTCCGCCAAATTAGGAGCACAAAGAATCTCAATAGTAGATCAGGCTTGAGGGGAGGAGAGCTCCCGGTGACACTCTGTCTTCTCTTCTGCCGAAACTGGAGATCAGCCAATCTCGTTTGAAGTCAACGCCGATCATTAAGTGGCATATAGATACATATGTATATACTCCCCGAATTCATAATCTTGAGCAATAATAGTCAAGCAGAAACACTTCCATGAAGATGTAAACACAATATGCCTATTCCTCTAATGTAAGGGATGCCTCTTTCCCTCTCCATTTATCTCACCCACTCATTCTCTCATTTCTCTTCTTATACTCTCATCCTATCTATCATTTTCTTTCTCTCTTATTATTTCTTCCTCTCTCTTGTTCGCCTTGATCCTGTTTACCTCTCTAGTTCTTTCTAGCTTTCTCTAAATCTCTTTCTCTTTGTGTTTCTCTTTCTATTTCTATTTATTTTCTCTTTCTCTCTTCCTCTCTCCCTCTCTCACTCTTCCTCTCCCTCTCTCCCTCTCTCCCTCGCTCCCTTTCTATCTCTTTCCCTCTCTCCCTCTCTCTTCCAGAACAAGAAGATTGTCGATCTCGAGAAGCAACAGCGTCCGCTCATTGAACAGAATCGCAAGCTGGCCGAGAAGAATCGCTGCCTGACGACAGAGATGAAGCGGGTCGAAGCAAAGATGAGTCATCATCTCGACGATTTCATTACCCTGGTATATTTATGTATTTTTTTGTTTGTTTTTTTTTTACAAAAAGTCACGTAAAGAACAACAGCAAACAAAAAAACAAACGTCTAAAAAAATTAACACGTTTATCGAAATATACACAAGCCAATAGGCACGAAACACGAACATTTGGCTATGTTTACATAAAGAAACAACGTCAAAGATGGCTTAAAAGTGAACGAGAAAAGAGAACTTCCCTACTGACATCTTTTGCGCTTGATTTCAACAGCTGAAGCAATATGAGCATCAAACGGTTTTTTTTTGCTTTTTCTGCTTGTTATTTGTGTTTGAAGACCCAGAGGAGAATGACGAAATTTATATTGATATAATTTTCTTGGCGTTCCTGATGATACAAGAAAAAGATAGCTATCATCGATCGATAATTAGTAATTTTTAAATTAGACATTTTAATTAGCCATATATTTCTTAGCGCGACGCTCACGAGCGTCTGTCGAAAGAGAACGCGCTGCTGCGCCGCGAACGGACGCTGCCGGAGAAACTGGACGAACTCGACCGATATAGGGCGCAGGTGCTCGAGTACTCCAAGTGCATCACGGCGCTCAGGCAGGCCGGACTGGTAAGGTTGACAAGTAGTGGGCGGGCTGACATGGTCTTCTTTCCTTGGACCACAGTGCTGGGCAGTATTTTAGGCAGTCTTTAGACCACATGACAGGCCGTATTTTAGAGCTTTTAGACCACCGGGCCCCAATGATTTTTAGGCTCTTTAGACCTCAGGGTTTTTTTAAAGGTTTTTCCTTATGGCCATAGGGTCGGGCCGTATTTTAGGTCAATGCCATAAAAATGGCTGATGGATAGAAGAGGGTCACAAGGGTTCTGGCGGGGCATGACATCGTCAGCTGAACAATCAAGTGCGGGGCCAATATTGGCAAACGGGAGCTCTCTGAAACGTGGGTAGACTAGCTAGCAAAACGGCGTGTGTGTGCTGTCTTTTCTCTCATTCTGCATGCTTGTTCTTCCCTCTAACAAGCTCATTTGGCTGTTCTTATTTCCCGAAACTCTGTCCATCGAGTGTTGTTCAGTCCATCATTGCATGGACTATTTAGTAACCCTAACTGTTGCTACCTTAAAATTGGGCGGTGCCTCCAAGAACCCCCATATTCCCGGGGTCTTAGCCCCGAATTCCAGGAGAAGGACAGACGCTACGAGGTGATCGTGCAGCGACTTCGACGTGTTCGACGGGTGTCTATCGGTGGTGGCGTCGGAGAGCTCCTCCTTAAAAGAAGTCCCGGCGGACCCGTCAACGACCTCCTCAGGAGGAGCGGCGCGGAGAACAACTGCGCGGAAGAAGATCGAGGCAGCACGTGCTCGTCGGGCGAGAGCGCCAGCCTCGACACGATCGCTGAAGATCTCGAAGAGGTTTTGATCTTTGATTGATGATCTTTGATCTATGATCTTTGATCTGTGATGTTTGATCTTTGATCTTTGATCAAAATATTTATCCCCCCCCTTCCCAATCCCTTCCTGGTCCTAAACGAAAAAAATAAATAAAAATAAAAACAGTTATTGAAAAAACATTAATAATAATAATTACTATTTATTTATTTTTCTACAAATGTCCTCATACCGTGCTAATTATGCGTCGCTCATTAATTAATTAATAAACGTGCTTTATTCCTCGTTCTAACCAACTCTCTGCGGCTTTTGGCTTTTCTAACAATTATATCATGAATCATGGCATTTTCCCCTGTCTCGTTGGCAACTTTCACAAGGCGCACTTCTTCGTTTCGTTGCTGCATTTATCACTCGTGATCATCTGGTTTCTCTCTCTCTCTCTCGCTCTCGCTCTCTCGCTCTCTCTCTTTCCGTCACTCTCTCTCTCTCGCTGTCTCTCTCTTTCTCCCTCTCTCGCTCTATCGCTCTCTCTTTCTGTCACTCTCTCTCTCTCTCTCTCGCTGTCTCTCTCTTTCTCCCTCTCTCTCCCCTCTCTTTTTCCTTCTATCTTTCTTTTTTCTCTCACTCTTTATTCACTTCTCTCTCCTTCCTCTCTTTCCCTTTCTCCCCTTTTCTTATTTATTAAATATCCCTCCATCGCTATCAGCAGCTCCTGTCGTCTAATCTCTTATGCGCACTTTTAATAACTTTCTTCCATCCTTGGATATCACACCGCATTCCCTATCGTCATCCTCTTCTATATCTTTCTCTCTCTCTCCCTTCTTGTCTTTACCCTTTCCTTCCTAACTCCCTCCCTCCCTCCCTCCCACTTTTCTCTCTCTCTCTCTCTCTCTCTCTCTCTCTCTCTCTCTCTTCTCCATCAACCCGTTCCAAGAGGATTGATGGTGTACTTTCTGCGTGTCTGTGTGATTTGATAGGGTCGCTCAAGCATGAAAAGATTCACCCCACCCAATCTCTCTCGCACTCTTTCTCTCTCTCTCTCTCTCTCTCTCTCTCTCTCTCTCTCGCTCACCCTCCTTCTCGGTCTCTCCCTCTTTCTCGCTCTATCCTTTTCTTCCTTTCTCGGTCTCACTCTCTCTCTCTCACTCTCTCTCTCTCCTTATTTCTCGCAGACCCTTCCTGCTTCCTTTGATCCTGGGCTCTGTTACGGTCCACGACCTCGCTAGCGTTTTAGCCTTGTAGATTTAGCAAGACCTCTCTTTTATTGCCGTTCAATCTCACCGAAATCTCACCCAATGGGAATTATCTTTAAAATGACAATATTTTGCTGCCTTGAAGGTGGCTTTTTTAAACCTTTTTTCTTTTTTTTAAAGAATTGTATGATTCTGAAACTAAAGCATCTTGTAGAAAAAAAAAACGAGTAGTGAGAGAGGGTTGAGAAAGAGAAAGAGAGAAGGAGAAAGAGAGCGAGAGAGAAGGGGAGAGAGAGAGGCGAAATAGGGAGAGATAAATTCAGAGAGCGCGAAAGAGATAGATATAGAGAGAGAGAGGGAGAGAGAGAGAGAAATAGGGTAGAGAACGAGTTGGTGAAGGTGGATGAGGGGAAAGTTCAGGGTGAAGAAGGTGCGCGTATGGTAGCAGGTGCCAGACAGGTAGAATGGGATTGTCTGTGATTGGATTTGGTTGCGAGGAAACAAAGAGCGGCCACGAGGAAAGCGAGCTGGAAATGGAGGAAGGGGTAGCCATGATATTGAGTAGATTGCGTATGTGAAGAGAGAAATGGGAGAGAGGGGGGGGGAGAGAGAGATATAGACAGAGAGAGAAAGAGATTGAGAAAGGGAGAGAAAGAAAGCGAGAGAGAGAAAGAGAAAGAGAGAGGAAGGGAGAGAGAGAGGGAGAGAGGGAGAGCGAGAACGTGAGAGGCTGAGGGAGCGAGAAGCTGGAGAGTGAAGGGGAGAGACAGAGAATAGAGATAGTGAGAGGAGAGAGAGAGAGAGAGAAGAGAATGAGAGAGACATGGTAAAGAGAGAATGGGATTAAAAGAGTGACCACTCTGTGCTTCCCGCTGTGTTCGACCTTGCAAAGAATCAGGTGTGTGTAGGCGAAACCAACGGGCGAAGATGAAGAGGAAGAGAGTGGCCAAGCAGCCAGTTGAGAGTAGCGATATCAGAACCGGATATTGAGAAGGGATAGAGGGAGGGAGAGAGAGAGAAAGAGAGAGAGATGTAGAGAGAAGAGAGAGAGAGAAAGAGAGAGAGAGAGAGAGAGAGAGAGTGAGAGAGAGAGGCTGATGAAAGGAAGAGAGAAGACGCGCGAATAAAGACATAAAGGAAAGAAAGAGAGGGAGAGAGAGAGAAGGAAAGAGAGAGAGAGAGAGAGAATGGAAGAGAGATAGAAGGAAGAGAACGAAAGATGAAGTAGCCAGCCATCTGCTGACAATACCTCTTTCTCAATAGTCGGCTGGCTCTCAAACGGAAGCGTGCGCCCAATTTGCTCAGACCCATTTCAACACTTTTATACCTCCCTTCACAATCCGCGCTTTCTCGTTCGGAACTGTGACATATATATATATATATATATATATATGTTTTCGAAATGTTCATAAAAAAAACCTTCCATTCTAGTCATTAAAAACTTCAGCCCCCCCCCCATTTTATATAAGGAATTTGATCTTCTCAATGCAGACAAGAATTCTATTATTTTTTGTGCTCTAATGTCTCTTGTATTTTGAGATTGTCAGTCGAAGACTAGGGTGATTGCAGTTCCTGATGTAAGCTCCATCTTCAGTTTTATCACCTCTCATTTCCTAAAACACCAACCTGATCTATGTATAGTCCTTTGTATGCATAGTTGGCGCTTTTGTCCTCGATCGCCAATGTTCGTCACGTTCATTTCGAATGGCAAAAGCCGGCTTTACGGTCACTCTTCTTTGTCCCTTTCATTCTCTCTTTCTCTCTCTCTCTCACTCCTTCGTCTTATTTCTCTCACTCTCTCTCTCTCTCTCTCTCTTTTCCTCTACCATTCTCCCTATTTCTTTCTCTTTTCTCTCTCTCTCTCTCTCTCTCTCTCTCTCTCTCTTCCTCTACCCTTATCTCTCTCACTCTCTCTCTCTGTTTTTCTCCCCTTCTCTCGCTTTATCTTTATCTCTTTCTCTCTCTCTCTCTCTCTCTCCTGTCTCTCTTCCTTCTATGCCCATCTTCTTTGCATATACTTTCTCGTTCCAACACAAAGCGCGTTCTTCAGCAGCTCTTATCCAAAGCCGCGACACATTTGCTTCTTCTTCACGCCAATCAAAGTCATTCCTCCACTCTCCCCCTCCCCTTTTCACTTGTGCATCTTGCCAATTGACACTTCAGACCAGAAATGTTAAGGCATGCAACAAAAAGAAACCAAAACTAATATTAAATTCTGAGCCGAAACTTTCATTCTTTTCCTTTTTAAAGCTTATTCTCGCTTTCTTTCTTTGTTCTTCTCTATCTCTTCTTTACATTTTAAACCCTGTCTCACTACACTTTGCCGCTCTCTTTCCTCTGTCTCTGTCTCTGTCTCTCTTCACCTCTCTCTGTTTCTCTCTCTCTCTGTCTACCTCCCTATCTTTCTACCTCTGTCTCTCCCACTCTCTCGTTGTCTCTGCCTCTCTCCATCGCCTCTCTCTCTCCCTCTGTCTCCAGTCCTCGTCCGTGTCGTCCGCTTCGTCCGTCTGCTCCTCTTCGCCTCCCCGTTGTCTTCGCACCTGGCTGCAGCGTGAGAACACGCAGCTGCAGCACACGCTCGCCGAGCTGCGTCGTCAGGCCGCCATTCCGGCGCCAGCGCCGACCGCCAGGTCGCTGGCGGCCGCGTCCGCGGCCGCTCGCGCCGCCGCCGCCGAACGGGTAGAGAAACTAATTAGTGAAGCTAATTAGCGAAACTAATTAGGCAAACCTAATTAGGTAAACCTAATTACTACATAATACAACAACACCCATTCTCTCGCGGAATCTCTCAGTTATTGTTATCAGGAAAGATAACTATAATTTAATCGATAATAATATTCAACCTCTTCACTTTTGTCAAGCTACTAATGTATGTATTCGTTCTTTCTGTTCAATTACTCTATGCGTTTCTAAACACAAACTCCAAAAAAAAAAGCCAAAACTGTCTCTCGTCCGCACAGTCGAATGCATGGTGAAAAGCTTAGAAAAAAAAATGAAATTTATATTAATTTTTTGAAGAAGAAAAAAAAGCGATATATATTTTTTCTAAATCTTAAATATCAATATCGACTGGCTGATCATTGTTCGTGTCAATATATCGATTGGCCGTCGATATGTCTCCAATGTCTTCTAATAGCATGTATGTAGGGTGCAGTCATCATCGCCTTCTCCTCCTTCCTTAGGCCGAACAGACTCGGAGTCGGCTGGCTGCTGCATCCGAGCGTCTCCGGCAACAAGACGATGAGCTCGAAAGGCTACAGCGAGAATTGGCGGCGTGCCAAGAGCAACGTGAACTCCTCGAGTTCCAGCTGCTCGAGCAGCAGCAGCAACAGCACACCAGCGGCGTCGGTGGCGACGCCGTCAAGAGAGTCGTCAGTGTTAGCGGGAGAAATTAATTTTTAAAATTTTTTTTAAATTAAAGCTTTTAAAAAATTTGTGAGAAACTTTTATCAATCAATATTTAGTTGTTTTTTTAAATATCGAATTTTAATATCACAGTAAAATGAAGCATGTGTGTATGTTGTGTGATAGATTAAAAAAAAACTATATATACAAATGTATGTAATTTACATCCGAGTGATGGCTGCTTTTATGAGTTCTCAGCTTCTCTTTTTTTCTAACAAGCAAATTTGACAGCAACTAGCAGGGGAAATGCCCTTATAAGGAGTGGATGGCGTAATGGGCAAAGGAGGCGGGAAATTTAAATTTAGGAAAACTTATTTAAATGGCTACTTCGTAGAATGGCAACAGCGCCGACGACGATACGGACAGCGACGAGAATGACGATATCATCTATCCGATTCCTCGATTGGTTGGCACCTTTTTTTCCTCAAATTTCATATTTATTTTTTAACTAAATTTTTTTTAATTATTGCACGTAGACAACTTGGGAAAGATGGATGATGTCATAATCTGCCAGGCGCAACAGCAGGAGCCTTATTTCTCTCGTCAACTTTCCGAGAGATAGGGAGAGAGACAGATAGAGAGTCAGAGAAAGAGATGGAGAGAGAGACAGACAGGGAGAGAGATAGAGAGAGAGGCAGAGATAGAAGAAAGTCTCCTTCAGAGTTTCCAAGAGATCTGCCAGCTCAAGGAGGATCTCAAGTCGCTGCGCGCCTCGTCGGGCCTCTCGCGCATCCAAAAGGACGTCGCGCGCCGCTCGCACGCTTACATTGAATCGCTCGAGAATGCACGTTGATGCTTTCTTCTCTTCTTTAGCTGCTCTCTATCCAACTCTTTCGTGATTAACATATGACATCAAAGAACAAAGATCAAAGAACAAACATCAAACATCAAAGATCATTATAACATAAAAAGAAAAGAAAGTTAATTTCTCATATTACAGTAGTAACTGATAATTGAAAAAGAAAGAAAAGGCCATTTCAGCAATGGATCGAGCATGAAGCGACATGCAACGCGCTCGCCTCCAACGGCTCAGACGCCAGAAGCAAGAATGCTGCGCAGGTGTCCAATTAATAACAATAATAATTTTAAAAAAGAAGAAGAAGATGTTTAACAATCTACATACTACACATATTATTATTGTAGAGCTAGAACAAAGAATTTACAACAACAAAAAAAAAATAAGAAAAAAAAACGCTTTTTAAATTTCCCCTTAACTCCTTCTCCAGCTCATCGACGAAGTCCGCGACCTCTCCGCCAAGCTCGGCCACGCTCGCTTCCAACTCGAGAGCAAGGAGCACCAACTGGCGGAGCAGCAGAGGCGGGCTGATGAGTTGCAAGCGTACGGAGTCTTCTTTTCCTTATATTTACATATATCTTTTATCAAATCTTTCAAGATCAAAGATCATAGATCACAGATCAAACATCCTACACTTCCATAAAAACCAAAACGTTTTATTTAGCAGAAGCTAGCGAAAAAAACTTTGAGATATCAGTGCTTATTGATCACTAATGTTTTGAATGACCGACTGGTAAGTAAACGATGAGAAAGTAAAAAATAAAACGATGCTTACTCTTGGCAATGTGCTAATCGCTAAGAATAGGCGGGAATTTAAGATATATATTTAAAAAAAATTAAAATTCAGCCGCCTCGACGGTGACGACGGCGGCTTCTCCGACCGTGAGGCGTCCCTTCGGCGTCTCCAGTCAACGCTTGAAGAATCGCAGCAGCGGCTCGTGCAAGTGGAAGAAGAGCGAGACAAGGCATCTCTTTACTTTCCTTTTTCTTTTATCCTTTCACTTACTCACCTAATTAATTAATTAACTAATTATTGACTAATTAATTAATCTACCATTTTTCTTAAATCCAACGGCAATTGTATTGAGCTGTGGCTGTTTGGATAAAAAGGGAAATATTTGCAGATACTCTTGAAAGATCTATTTATTGAAATATGTATGTATGTAGGTATATGAATTTGCGGGGGTTTTTTGAGTTGACGTCATTTAAAAATATATATGTTTAAATGCATTTTTTAAAATTAATTAATTAACTTTTAATTAATCTAATTTCGATTCGATTCCAGCTTCGCGGCGATCTCGCCGAGATGAAGAGCGAATGCGACCGGCTTCGGGCGGAAGCGCGCCCCTCCATCCGCACCGAGCTCGAGCGACGCTTCGAGGAGGCTCGCTACAGACTCGGCGAGGCACTCGCAAAGCTCGAGCAGTACGAGGTCGGTCTCACTCTCGCTCTCTCACTCTCTCGCTCTCTCTCTCTCTCTCTTTCTCTTCAGCTCACTCTCAAGGTCTCACTCTCGCTCTCACCCTATCTCTCTCTCTCATACTATGTCACTCGCTCTCTCTCGTCATATCGCTCTCTCACTTTCTCTTTCTCTCTCTCTCCCTCTCTCCACACAGATGGTGATTGCTGCGGCGCGCGATGCAGAAGGCGGGCGCGCCGGCTACGCTGCACAGCTCGAGAAGGAGCTCGCCGAGAGTCGCCAGTACGGCGAGCACATCGAGCAACAGTTCCGCGCGCAGAATGACATCATCGATGCGCTCAAGATGCGCGTCATCTCGGTGAGGGAGAGAGAGAGAGAGAGAGAGAGAGAGAGAGAGAGAGAGAGAGAGAGAGAGAGAGAGAGAGAGAGAGAGGGGAGGGAGAGAGAGGGAGAGAGAGGGAGGAGAGAGAGGAAGAGATGAGAGAGGGAGAGAGAGAGGGGGAGAGAGGAGAGAGCGAGAGGGAGAGAGGGGGAGAGAGGGAGAAGGAGGTAGAGAGAGAGGGAGAGGGAGAAGAGAAGAGAAGGAAAGGATAATGTACGACAGAATTTTATATGCCATTTGATATAGCACTACAGACAATCGAACAGACTGTAGTCATTCATGTAAATGAGAGAGGAAAAAGAAAAGATCTCGTCTTTATTCTCACCATAGGAATGATACAATAATTTTTGTGGGGAAATATCAAAGCTTAAAAATATGTAAGATGAAAAAAAGCACAATGAAATCTATGTCGGTTTAAATACATACAATTGTACGAATGGAAATATATTCATTCATCGAGCCATGATGATTCGTGTTTCGTGATTCTGCTGTCTTGCTTGTGGATGCGCCGTTCGCATTCTCTTGTCCTTCCTCTTCACTACCCGTCTGCTCTGGAACTAGCAGTATCGCACCATCGGCTTAAGCACCGGCACCACGACACGCTGCAGATAGCGCGTGTCCAGCGGACGGACTTGCTCCAAGTTCATGACGAGCAACCGGGAGCCGCCCTGTGTGTATATTGGAAACATAAAAAAAAGAAGATTAAGAAGAAGAAGAATAAGAAGAAGAAAAAGAAGAAAGAAACACATTGCATTATTTAAACTATTAAAGGAGCCAAAAACTCATTTTTGAATTCGCGCCATTTTTCCTCGCACAATGTGTGTTTTAGAGAGGCGCGACTATAAGAGTCTGTGAAAAATTCAAATGGATATACGGTTGACCATGGTGTGCTCCTCTAACACAGACAAATGAGTAGGCTTTGCTATAAAAAAAGTGTCATCTATGCACAGTTATGTATGTACACTAAATATAATCTATAGAATGGGTAAAAAGAGAGAGAGAGAGAAAAAAACATGAACCTGGAAGACGAAGAGAAAGACGAGAATGCAGTCGACGACGACGACAGCCGTCACGAGCCAGACGATGAAATGGACACGGACGAAGAAGCAGCGCGCATCGATGTAGCGTTCAGCGATCAAGTAGTAGTCACTCTTGAACAAACAAAAAAAAACTCACGTTTGAATTGGCGCCACTTTCCCTGAGACACAACAAGGTCTCAAGAAGAGAGCCAGCCAAAATTCGCGCTACTTTTTCCATGACACAATGAGACACACAAGTTCTCCAATAAGCCAGCGAAAAAAACATATGTTTGAAATCGCGCGCCTTCTTCCCTGATATACAGCTGCGCATGTGTATTAGAGAGACGAGCGAGTGCGTAATAGTGAGGAAGAATTTCAATAGGGTGCGCATTGAATTTATCTAGCGCGTAAATTTTTTTTGTGACGGAACAACAAATAGCAAACTGAGAAGTTTTCAAACTTTTAATCATGAAATAAATCGCAAAAGTTTTTTTTCGCTCTTTCATATGCTCTCTTCATCTGTGCCCATCATCCAAATCTATAAACTTGTTGTATTCTACATATTTAACTTTGCATACCCAACGGCATAACGTATGCCACGGAATGAAGAAATAGCACAAAATGGCGATAATGACATCTCTGCAAAGCGAAGGCAATTTATTTAGCATATTAAAAGATTAATAACAATATTTTTAAGAAATAATGTAACTTATGATAGATTACAGAAGTTGAGAACAGCTCTCTGAGAACTGAGAACACATTGTTAGAATAGTCGCAAAAAGATGACTGTTGTACACGACACGGACGGCCATCGTCCTGATGGTGAACGTGTATGAACCGCGCTCCTAGCTTGAAGCGAAATTGTAAAGCAAAAATTAAAAGAACACCTTTGATTTACGCCTCATATACATGCGTTTGTAGGCGTGGTCAATTTCATATACCAATGGTATACTTCATCAACCAATCGATCTATTTTTTTTAAGTGAAAATAAAACAAATTAAAATAAAACAAAAATTTACAACTTTCGAAATAGTTTGCAGTCTCCTCTGCTTTCATCAAGTATTCACTGAATTATTGATTGACTGTGACTCGTCTAACTTTCTAGAACAAGCTAGCCGCCGACTTTATCGCAACGTTGCCGAGCGTCGGCCCGCAAGGAATGTCTCGGGCGATTCAGGACTTTTTGCACGAGCAAAAAGATGACGCGTCTAGAAAAACCGTCGCTGTCATCGCGGACATTGTCGAGGTGAGTGGCACGAATTTGCATATATTCAAATTAATTTGCATTTATTTAAATCTTAAAATATTTAAATATTTAAGCACATATTTATATAATTTAAATAATTTAGCATAATGTGCGCTGCATTCTTTTGCATAATTAGCTAGATTATGCGTTATTATAAAAGCCTACAGATTAGGGGAATACTCAAATTGGAGCTGAAGCTTTATATGGGCAAGAGCTTGGCGTTCTAACCATAAGATATTGTCCTCATAGCAATATCGAATAATGACGTGGCGGGCCGAAATATGCAAGTCAGTGCGAAGAGGGTGTAGAGAGAGAGAGAGAGAGGGACAGACAGAGAGAGAGAGAAAAAGAGAAAGCGGGAGAAGAGAGAGAGAGAGAGAGAGAGAGAGAGCCAGAGATCCCAGTCACCTTTTCCTTCTCATTCACGTTCTTTTCTTCCGGAATAATGGCAGTGCATAATGGGTGGTCGTTCGAGGGGGGAGCTGAAGGCGGATAGAGAGAATAAGAATAAAATGGGATGCGGAGGGGAGAATTAGATGGAGCACCTCTCTCATTCTCTCCCTCTCTCTCTCCATCTCTCTCTCTCTCTATCTACTCCTCCCTCTTCATCTCTATCTCTCTCTCTCTCTTTCTCCATCTCTGTCCGTCTATTTGTCTGTCTCTCCCCTCTTCTCTCTCTCTACCTCTGTTTCTCGCTTTCCGTCGTGTTCTCTCCAGCTCTTATTTTTGTTCTCTCTTCATCTTTCTTCAAGCTCTTTCTGTTCACCTCAATTTGTTTCCGCCTTTTGTTTTTGGTGCATTCTCTACTCTCCCGTCTGTCAATTTCTTGCTCTCACCCACCTGTCTCTTTAACCTACCTATCTCTACCTCACTTGCTCCTCCCTCTCTCTCTCGTTTTGTCTTTCTCTCTCTTTCTTTTTTTCTCTCGCTTTCTCTCTCTCACCCTCTCTCCATCTTTCTCTTTTCGCTTCCTCACCGAGATGCATGAAAAACCGTGAGCAAGGAAGAGAAAGAAAGAGCGGCCGAGCAGCGAAAGAGAATGACACAGTGAGAGGCAGATGCACGCTAGAGATATATACATAGATGGATAAAGACGCACGACTAGCCTTCTCCCTGCTATGTCATTGCTAGAACAATCTGTCTTTTGAAAGGCTGTCTCTCTGTCACTCTCTATCTCTCTCTCACTCTCTCTCGCTCTCTCTCGCATTATCTCTCTTCACCACTCCTCTCGCACTCTCTCTCTCTCTTGCTCGCTTATTTCACACCCTCTCTTTCTCATTATACCTCGCATTACCCACTGCTCAATTTGCATATACGATTCATTCATTTGATTTTAACACCGAATATGGTGGAAAGCAAAGGGAGAAAAAAAATCATCAATGTGAAAACCTGAAATGTATTCGAAAAGGGGAAATTATATAGACCAAGAACGTGCAATAGACGTATAGCCCTCTAAGGAGCAAATAAATAGCCGGCTCTTACAATTAGAAGATATGAACGAAAAACCGGATCATGCACTTGAGTATTCTCAATATATATACGTATGTCAATTACATCATTTATTTATGTAAAAAAACAATCTTTTCTATTAATAACTAATAATTAATTATTATAAAAGTTATTTAACTTTTATTTTTTGCTTAAAGATGTACACGAGGGACGACGGCATCTGCGACTCGCTCATAGACATGAAGGCAAGTTCATACATATGTATATCACGAGGCTCTTTTTGTACAACAATAAAAAGAACCTAACACCTTTCCCTATTTCTCTCTGTCTCTGTCTCCCTCTCCATCTCGATGTTAGAAGAATTCTTTTCTATTTGATTATATTCTCAATTCGTTCTGCGACATTTCCGCTTCTATCGTGTGCTCGAAAAAGCAAAATAAGCATATACAATATCCGATTCGGAATAGAATAAGAAAAGAAAAATATGCGGCGGAAAGATAAATATACTTCCGGTTGACACCATTTCTTCTTCTTCTTCTCAGTCATAGTCCAAACTTCACTTATTGAAGATATACATACAATATTGTCACTTATTTTCTGCCCATATATGTGTATCTCTTTATTATTAGTAGTTAAAAAATATATATATAGTCAGTCAATGATATACCCTCTCTCTCACTTTCCTTTCTCGTTCTCTCTCTCTCAGTCTCTCGCTCCATAATTCTCACCATCTCATTCTCTTTCTATCTATGTACTTCACTCCCTCTTCATCTCTCTTACCTCTTTCTCTCCCTCTTTATCTCTTTCTCCCCTTTCTGTCCCTCTCTCCCTCTCTCTTTCACCCTCACGCTGTCATTTCTCTCGCTCCCTCTATCTCTCCCTCTATTTCACTCTCTCCTCGCAGAAGGCCCACTTGCGCGAGTGTCGGTCAGCGGACAGCGCCGGCACCGACTGCGCCTCCAACACAAGCGAGGAGGTGTGCGGAGGGGAATTAGATACAATTAATTTATTAAATAATTAATTATGTAATTAATTAAGACTAAAAATTAAATATTTATTTGGAGAAAAAACACAAAAAAATTCGAAAACACTCTACTTGAAAAATTGTGTAGTATACCCTACTTAATAATATTAATTATTTGCTCTCTTTCTCTCTCTTTCTTTCCACTCTCACTCTCTTTCTCCCTCCCTCCCTCTCTCTCTCTCTCTCTCTCCTTCTCTCTCTCTCGTTCGCTGCAGGTTGCTTCCTCAGGCCGCCACTCGGACGAAGAGGAATGGCATCGAAGTGGCGATTACCGTTAGAGTTGCTAAATTTATTTTTTTTAATTAAATTTTTTTAATTAGTATAATTAATGTTTTATTTTATTAAAAAAACAATCACAGTTTAATAATAATTTTAAAAAAAAACCATAATCTCAGAGACATACAACGGCGGCAGTGACAGTGTCATGACGACTTCTACATGATGAGAATAACACGAATCATAATGCTGCTGTTATCTATCCAAAGTGTCTTCAATGTGTAATGGACAGTTCTCGATGAGTACCCGTATATGGCTTGCTCTCATGTCTTGTCAAATGCATATTCTTGCACATTATTATTCACCTCATATATGTATGTATGTATGTATGTTTCATACTATCTCGCTACAACACATAAGTTCGTATATATTCTCCACTTGCCTCTTGACTACTTCCATGTCAGTTTGTAATTTTTGTTTCTCTCCTATACATCACATTTTGCTGCTTCTCTCAATGACGGGCCGGTCATGTATGTAATTATGTTCGAAAGGAGTTTTTTTAAATCTTTTTATTATCTTCTATTATTCCACCTCTTCAAACTCCTTCGATTAGACAAAAAAAAAATTAGCTCACTCAATAACAACTCTCTGCTTCCCGTTCGTGTGCCCTTTTCTCCTCGATTTCTTTTTCACACACTCTACGCGCATTGTATGAATGTATGTACCTATATTGCCTCAGGGCTCGAAGGAAGAATAACATGTGTTGTCTCGCCGCAACCGTTATCGGTTGCGGAGGATATTCAGAATAAGACCGCATAATTGCTCTCCCTATGATTAGTGGAATTTTCCCTAAAATTTGTAAATTCAACCTGAACCTCATTATCCTTTTGACGCCGTCCTCATTGCATCTTTCAGCGTAGAGAAAGAGGGATCCATCGTCAGAGTCACGTTTTTTTTTTGTTTCGCACGTACGCAATACAGTATATGCTAGCAGTATAGCTTGTCCATAGCCCTCCATGCACATTTCTACTATTCACATGCACCATAATTATACATATACATAAGCATACATATGTAGCGCATTGTGTTCGAGCATCTTTTCTACGTCATTTGATGAATAAAATGAATAATTTAATGCTTTGAATTCAAAATATGCAAGACTATAATACATAGTATTTTGACTTGTTGCTAACGGTCAGTGAACCTGATGAGTTCTTACACCTGCTTCAATACCAACTTGGATCAATCTGGAAGGCGATCTCAGTTATTCATCGTCTGCCGCGCGGTCAAATGACTTATCGAACAGTCAAGCCCCGTTTTTTCTTGGACTTGACCATGTCATGACCAAAAAAAAACCAGCTTAATCAATGTTCGTATAATCCCCACAAAGGCTCAGCTTTTCTCTCTCTCAGAAGTAACATCAAATTAAACTGCCACAATCTCATCTTTAAAGAATTTCCTCCAACTATGAACAACAATAAGCTGCAATACGCCTCGAACAGTATACAGATATACATTGAAATAGCGAGAGGTAGAAATAAAAGTCTCTATAAACGTTAAGTTGTAAGTGAACCATGACATATTATATTAGAAAAAAAAATCATAAATTTTATTTTGTAAAGAAAGACTGAGATCGACGGATTCGCTTTCAACAGTGACCCACTTTCCGTCTTCGAAAGTAGCCTTTGTGAGTACTTTAATCCGAACTTTCGCACGGCCCTGCAAAAGTATTGAACTCTTTTTTTCTCTAACTCTCTGAATACTTACATACCGTATTTTCTCTATTAGTTCCCCATGGGGTACTATTTTTCAATGCCCTTGCGACGAGAGGGGGCACTATTAGAGGGGCGGGGGGGGGGGGGGGGGTTCTATTAGGGGGTGGGGGTACTATTTGTACAGTTGGTGTAGTTACATACGTACATACATGTAAGTTTATGCTTGATGCCAAATTGCTTTAAATAAAGTAAAACCATTTCTCTAAATCGCAACAACTGAGTCTTATGGGTTTGCATGCACCCAAGGTAATGATTGCGCAAGCGTACAAGCAAAAGACGCCTGTTCAAACCTATCTCATTTCCTTTCTGAAAGAGAGAGAGAGAGGGAGAGAGAGAGAGAGAGAGACAGGTTAAGGGGCGGTGGAGAGCAGTACCATGTCTTTTGGCTGTAACCCCACAAAGGTTTGCCATTTTCATTCCTGATTATGAGAGATTTCAGTCAGTTTTCGCTCTCTCTCCTCCTCTTTCTCTTCTTTCTCTAATCATGACATGTATTGCTTGACCTCTCATCGCGACTGCTACGACTGGGGGAAAAGCCGAACGGCTAACCGGTTTGCGACTCGCCCCCTCGGGGCGTTGCGGCCAACGCCAACAAGCCGGGTCAGTGTTGGCTTGTCTCACTAGCGCAGCCGCCCTGGGCCTGTCATAGCCCTCCCTTTTCCATATATGTATTTAAGTACAATTTAATCTATACTCCCACATGCGACCGCTTCTAGCGAGTGTCAAACCAATTATACAAGCAAGGTTAGCATAAACTGTTTACAAAACATTCTGCCTGATAGAGAAAGTTGAAGCATCTTTGTTTTTTATGGCTCTAAAACTTTGGTTTTTCTATGGCTAGCTTTTTGAATACATATCTTCATATATTCTACTCGAGGTGTATTGAAGTCTAATTGTTGTAAATGGTTATAGGAAATTCAATTAATTAAAGAAGACATTGTGGTAGTTTAATTTGATTTTGCGACTGCTGATGATTAAGAGAGCCAATCTGAGAGATTCGACCAGGGCTCTATGTAAGGCATGTCGGGAACAAAATTATTTTTTGGTTTTCTTTTCCTTCTAAAGGCTTATGAGGCATCCTAAAAAGACCTCAACAACATTTTTTCCAAAATTGTTTTTCTTCAGTTTACCATGGAAATGCACCGAAAACCCAAAAAAATTCAAATGACCATAACTTTGTTCGTCTTAAACATATGTTTATTTTGAATTGCTTATTCGATTCAGAGTTGAAAGGCGCATAAAAAAGGTCCTAATGACTTTTTGCAAAAAAATTATTGAAGGCCTCATTTTGGCATTTTAATATTTCGAGTGAGAGAAATATCACTGAACGTTCTTTTGTAGAATGAAGAGACGAATCGAACAGTATAATGATCGTTCGAAAATGTTGACGTTGAAACGAGTTATGGCAATTTTTATAAACATGGCCAATCGTGGGTGGCAAACTTCATGTCAAAATATTGAAACAGGTGTATCGGAATTTTTTATTCAAAGGCATCTAAATAGGGGTAAAAAAGGACGCTCTTTTTTAACATGGGGGGGGGGGGTTTATTCCTCAAACGCACCACTCGAAATATTAAAATGCCAGAATGAATCCTTTAATAATTTTTTTTGCAAAAAGTCATTAAGACCTTTTTTATGCGCCTTTCAACTCTGAATCGAATAAGCAATTCAAAATAAACATATGTTTAAAACGAACAAAGTTAGGGTCATTTGAATGTTTTTGGGTTTTCGGTGCATTTCCATGGTTAACTGAAGAAAAAATTTTTAGGAAAAAATGTTTTTGAGGTCTTTTTAGGAAGCCTCATAAGCCTTTAGAAGGAAAAGAAAATCAATAAATAATTTTGTTATCGACATGCCCCTGCTCGAGTCTCTCAGATTGGCTCTCTTAAGGGGAAAGCTGAGGGGTTATTGGAAACGACACAACTCTACACCCCCCCCCCCTCCTTAACCTCTATCTCTTTCTATCAGAATGAAAATGAGACAGGTTTGAACAGGCTTCAGCGCGTGGATGGCAATGGTGCCGACGGACCCGGCGTTAACAACCAGGTAAACCAGGTTAACAACTATGCACATACAAGTAATTCTCACATTATTAACTTTAAAAATTAATATTTACAATTTTCAACCAAGTTATTTTAAATGTTAATATAAAATTAGCCTTTAATGGAATCAAACTTTTTTTATATTTCTAGAACTCCGTATACCGTATTTTCTCTATTAGTGCACTATTTTTCAATCCCCTTGCGAGAGGGGGGCGCTATTAGAGGGGGAGTGTTGTTCTACTATTTTTCAATATTATTGGCTAAAAGTTTGTAAAAAACAATTTATTCCTAACAAAAGAGATTTTTAGCTCGGCTTCAGCTGAATCATCAACGGAACATCCATTTTACTGTAAATTTTAAATGAATTTGTAATTAATTCGTTGGGAAGAGCCTCCAGAATCCATTCGAGGGTATTAGACTAATAGGAGGGGCACTATTGGCGGGGGGGGGGTTCTATTAGAGGGAGGGGTACTATTTTTCAATTACCTTCTCAAGGGGGGCACTATTAGAGGGGGATTCTAATAGAGGGAAGGGCACTAATAGAGAAAATACGGTATTTATCCCAATTCTATTCGAGGTCTACTTAAGCTTGTTCTTGTGCAAATGGTTGGAGGAAATTCATTAAAGAAGACATAATGGCAGTCTAATTTAATTTTGCAACTGTTGATGATGAAAGGGAAAGCTGATTGGCAGTCTTTGTGGGGTTATAGGCAAATACACCAAACCTCTCTCCCTTTCAGAAGGGAAACGAGTCAGGTTTGAACAGGCACCAGCGCGTGTATGGCAATGGTGCCTACCGACCCACTGTTAACAACCAGGTGAAGCTATGCACATACAAGTAATTCTCATTATTTACTTAGAAAAATAATATATACAATTTTTAACCAAGTTATAAAAAATTTTAACATAAAATTAGCCTTTTATATTTATATTTATATTTTTATTTTTATTTTCTAGCTCTCTGAATTCTTATCTGAATTAAAATTCGAGGTGTATTGAAGCTTGCTTTTGTGCAAATTGTTGGAGTACATTCATTTCATTAAAGAAGACATTGTGGCAGTTTAATTAGATTTTTCGACTGCTGATGACGAAAGGGAAAGTTGAGACAGCCTTGGTGGGGTTTTTGGAAAAGGCATCGCACTGTCCCCAACCCCCCCCCCCCACCCATTAACCTCTCTCTTTTTCAGAAGAGAAACGAGACAGGTTCGAAGAGGCAACAGCGCGTGTATGGCAATGGTGCCGACGGACCCGTCGTTATCCACCAGTTGAAGCTATGCACATACACCTAATTCTCACATTATTTACTTTAAAAAATAATATTTACCATTTTCAACCAAGTTATTATAAATGTTAATATAAAATTAACCTTTAATGGAATGAAACTTTTTATTATTTCTAATTCACCTAATATTTATCTGAATTCTATTTGAGGGAGGTCTATTAAAGCTTGTTTTTGTGCAAATGCTTGGAGGGAATTCATTAAAGGAAGTATCCGGCGAATAATTATACAGTAGCGCTAGAGAACGAATTTGAATGCGTGCGCTCATTAAGTTGCCTGTCGCTCGGTCGAGAGAGCATGTGAAATAGGAGGGCGGCTATGACCTACCGTAGCTTATTCTCTACCCGCTATTTTTCACGTTACTATTGCTCAGAATATAATGAAAGAAAACCGCTCAAACTTCCTGTATACACGTTTTACGAAAAGATGAACATGTTCATATAGCAAAAAAAAAATTAACTTAATTATTCCCCGGATACCTCCTTTAAAGAAGACATGGTGGCAGTCTAATTTAATTTTGCAACTGCTGATGAGAGGGAACGTTGAGGCGGCCATCGTGAGGTTATAGGCAAAAGACACCACTCCCCCCCCCCTTAATCTGTCTTTGTTTCAGAAGGGAAACGAGACAGGTTTGAACAGGCATCAGCGAGTGTATGGCAATGGTGCCTACCGACCCAGCTTGAACAACCAGGTTGAGCAATGCAATTACAAGTAATTCTCATTAATTACATAGAAAAATAATATATACAAAAAATTAGCCTTTTATTGAACCTAATTTTTTTCTCTAACTCTCTGAATACTTACATACCGTATTTTCTCTATTAGTTCCCCATGGGGTACTATTTTTCAATGCCCTTGCGACGAGAGGGGGCACTATTAGAGGGGCGGGGGGGGGGGGGTTCTATTAGAGGGTGGGGTACTATTTGTCAATGTGATTGGGCAAAAGTTTGTAAGCAACAATTTATTCTTAACAAATGAGATTTACAGCTCTAATTCAATGGAATCATCTCCGAATATTCGTTTTACTGTAGATTTCCAATTAATTCATTGGAAAGAGCCTCCAGAATTAATTCGAGGTACATATCGGGCAGAGGTATTAGACTAATAGGGGGGGGGGCACTATTGGAGGGGGGGGGGGTTCTATTAGAGGGAGGGGTATTATTTTTCAATTACCTTCTCAGGGGGGCACTATTAGAGGGGGGGGGGTTCTAATAGAGGGAGGGCCACTAATAGAGAAAATACGGTATTTGAATTATACTCGAGGTGTATTAAAGTCCAATTGTTGTAAATGGTTGGAGGAAATTCAATTAATTAAAGAAGACATTGTGGCAGTTTAATTAGATTATGCGTCTGGCGATGAAAGGGAAAGCTTGCAATCTTTGTGGGTTATAGGCAAAAGACAACGCTCTGTTTCCCCCCCCCCTTAACCTCACTTTGTTTCAGAAGGGAAACGAGTCAGGTTTGAACAGGCACCAGCGCGTGTTTGGCAATGGTACCCACCGACCCGTCGTTAACCAGGTGGAGCTACAAGAAATTCTCATTATTAACATAGAAACAATGTTTATCCATATTATAATAAATGTTAATATAAAATTAGCCTTTAATTGAATATAACCTTTTTTATATTATTTTCTTGCTCCCTGATTATTTATCTGAATTCTATTCGAGGTCTACTGAAGCTTGTTGCTAGGCAAATGATTGGAGGAAATTCACCCTTAGGTGCATCGTTTTATCTGATTGAAAAAATAATTTTGGAATCAAGCATTAACTTGCATGTATGTCTGTACTGCAATTAAACATGTCACAGAAAGTTCAATACTTCGTATGGACCGCGTGAAAGTTCGGATGGAAGTACGTCGTTGGCGATCGCCTTCTGTTTGGCAATAGTGGAATGAAGAAGACAACGACGAGCAGTTCCTCTTCCATTGGTGTTCAGTTGAAACAACCGTCTCGAAAGTTGTCGTGCGTAATGTTGTTCGGCCGTATAGGTTTTCATATTAACATTAGTACATATTATTTTTAATTGTTTACTACTTGTTTTACTTGTCATACCGCGCTATAAATTGATTCATTCTATAAATATAACATTTCGTAGAAATGAAGAAAAGTTGATGACAACAAAGGAAGACAGTTGGTCTATAATATACATATGTACATTCATAACAAGCCAGTTGGACTGCAGCAAGATAATCTTTCTTAAAGACTCTGGGAGGGGGCATTTGATGCGAATGTATTCATTCATCCCTTCCATATGCCAACTTTGTTGGCCACTGTTAGTGACACATGGTAATGACCAAAAGGCGATAAATTGTTTGTCAAAGACATGCCATTTGACACAACTTAATAGCTGCGAAGGGCGAACGGTCGGCACTCAATATTGACTCTGTTATCTTGTTCAGCGGTGTGTGCTTATTATTAGTCGCAGCTTTCGAAGATTGTGAAACGAATTTATTGTGGAAAAAGCAGAGCATGGAAATTGAAAGGATTTCTAACTTTGAATATTACTGGCATGCATAAACATAGATAATTGTATTTCTAAAATCTTGAACTAATGAATCATTTTAATGAATCCATAACATGTGGTGATGCGCATTTCTCATTTTTTTTGTGGCCGTTTTTCATTGCAGCTGCACGTGCTGCTCTTCAGCTATTTGTCAGGACCGTCCCAGTCGGCTGTAATATTTCTGTATTCAAAGAAGAAGAAAAAGAAACTACCTAGAGAATAAGTAGTCAAGTCAATTTTTTGAGTCATAAATATATAGCCATATTTCGGTCTACAAATCAAAGTAAATAAATAGAAGAAGTGAAAATGAAGAAAAAAAAAGAATCTTCTGACCAAGCCTCGCGGCACTCGCACAATAAGCGGCCAGTATCACGGCGGCGGCAACCACGTAGCGAATCATTGCGAGCTGATGGATGGTACACCAAATCGGCCACCTTTTATATTCGGTGTGCTCCGGTCTCGCTACTCTCTCTCTCTCTCTCACCCTCTCTCTTTCTCTCTTTCTCTCTTTCTCTCTTTCTCTCTTTCTCTCTCTCTCTTTCTCTCTTTCTCTCTCTTTCTCTCTTTCTCTCTCTCTTCTCTCTTCTCTCTTTCTCTCTCTCACCCTCTCTCTTTCACTCTCTCTCCTTTTTTCTTCCTCTTTTTCTCTCTTTCTCTCTCTTTCGTTCACCTTTCGAGAGATATGAAAGAACTGACAATGAGAAGGATGACAGATTGATGTCCCTCCACGACAACTTTCTCTCTTCTTCATTTTCGTCGTGTATGTTCTTTTTGTTGACAGAGATGTTAGAAACTCAAAACTGTGCATGTCAATATGCCGCCAAAAATACATAAGTATGTATGTCCATACATAAACTATGCGCTAGAAGGAAAACCATTCTCGAGCAGTAACAAAGATCAAACCGCGACCATACTTCGCGATCAAACAGGCAAACCATGTATGCATGAATAGCTGTAACCATTCATTAATCAGAAGTTCACTTTCTTTAAGATGCCATATTCACTTCTTCTTCTTCTTCTTCACTATTATTGATGAGAAAGTGTTCAGAATTTGTTATCAAGATAGAGAAAATGGATTGAAAAACAGAAAAAAAAGGAAGAATTGGTTATTCGCGCATTAAATGCACTCGTTTCTTTATCTGTTTTTATGGCAGTTAATCTCTTATATTTCCTTTGTCCCCGCCATACGATTCCAACGATTTTTTTTGTTATGCGATACGATACAGTTAATTGTAAGCAGGAAACTTCACGGCCTCGATAAGGAAACTTTACACACTCGATAGGACATAAACCACAGAAAGGAACGGTTGACTTTTACATCGAATACGACTTCGAAAGCGGTAAAACGAAAAAGTGCAAAGTGCCAATTACCTAAGTTTAATTTATTAACATGCGCTACTGTGCTGAGCTGATCAATCAATCAGATTTATAAAGGGAGACATGAGCAGTCTCCGTAATTTCTCATTCTTCTGTGGTTGGTGCTGCTTCATGGGTGTCCTTGTTATTCCAATATGTCTTCACCACATCATCTCATCTGCCTCCTCATCAGTCCACTTATCGGAAGGACGACTCTTCGCCCTTCAAAAGCGACTCTTCTACAGCTCAAGCTTCCACCTCGAGATATCGTTCGAATACTTCTATGAAGCAGCAGAACGGAGATGGCATAACCGAATTTGACAACTTTTTGTCGCTAACTTCTTAAATCAAACAATTTCGTTAACAACTCGTGAAAGGGGAACGCATAAGATAGAATCGGCAAACTGTTAGCAAGAGTTAGCAAGAGTGAGACCGACGTCCAAAAGAGCTCGAGTTTGCCAAAGTATGACCGCTATCACTTGCGTTGGAGTTGACTGCTTCAAACTAATGGTCATAGTGACAGGACTGTAGGCAGATATTTTAGCATATCTATTTCGTTGCATTCATGTTTTGTTTCTTAGTGGGTACGCCAATAAAAGGCAATGAAATGCAGTTTTTCACAAATCTATTTCTTGGTCCACTCAGCCCCGGCATCTCGGTAATTAAACCTTGGTCGAAGAAAACTGCACTAAATCTGTGTGAGGCAATTATCTGCGGCAACCTAGATTTGAGGCGTCATACCCGGTCAAAAAATTGGCAACGACCACGACAATTCGGAGAACAGGAAAGAAAATAAATTGCCAACGGATGCTTTATCTTGAAAAAGGTTTTCATAGTTAGATTCAGCATCTTCTCAGCAAATGAACAAGCGTGATATGGTCTAGTTTGGTGATTTCCCTTTCAATGATAAAATCTCTTATTTTGATAGTCTTCAAGGTCCCTTGATATCACCATGTAACATCCGTACATACACTGCACTATTCAATGTTTGGATACACTCAAGTGATTTAATATTGATTATAATCTCATGAATCCAGGGAAGAAATAAGGCTTCTGAATATTGAAGTGCTTATTATCTATTATTAGAGATAGGCAAAACAAATTTCGAAACAAGGAACCCTTCAAAATATCACTCAAAGAACATCTGTTCTGCAAACCAAAGTTGATCGCGGTGGTCAAAGTGTACACAAATAGTTAGAATCTAACTTCCACTGTTAAAGTAATCATCTGAATAAGGTTAATTATCACCTCCGAAAAAATGGACATCATTAATTCTTTAGGTATGGAAGTAAATGATCGATTTTATCCTTTTGAACCTTCTGCATCGCAAGACGAGAGCATGGATCGCGAACTGAAGGCAGGCAGCATGTAAATGTCAATTAAACCGAAACATTCTCGCATATATGTTGTAGATTTTTTTCACGCTTTAATGATTTATCATTGAAACGAATATTCTGTTACTAATTCTGACAGCATAAAGAACTAACCCTGAAAATTTTATCAAGTTTCATACACTTTGACGGAAAATATGCTGAAAATCGAAAAGTTGATAGACGTTTTGGCGGTACTTTACATATGTAAAGTTTGACTAAATCTAGATAATCTTTAATCAAGACTCTAGGGGGGGCATTTTATGCGAACGTATTCATTCAACCCTTCTACAGACGTATACAAAATGTTGGCTATTGTTATTGACATGGTCATGACCAAACACGACTCGTGAGTGTTTGTCATCATTTGACACAACGTTATAACTGCGAACGGTCGGCACTCAATATTAACTCAGTCATCTGTTTGGCGGTGTGTGCTTAGTCGCCTTCGAAGAGTGGGTAACGAATTTATTGCGTCCGAAGAGAAGTGAGGAAAAGTATTCGAATGCAAAAATAGAACATGGAAATTACGTTAATTCCTTTATCATTTAAATGAATCCATTACATGTGTTGATGCGTATTTCTCATTTTTTGTGGCCGTTTTCCATTTCAGCTGCCCGTGCTGCTCTTCAGCTATTTGTCAGGACCATAGAAGTTGCCTGTAATAATTCTGTATTCAAATCGTGTAAGAGTAAGAAAAATAAGCATCCTAAAGAATAAGTAGTCAAGTCAATTTTTAGAGTCATAAATCTATAGCCATATTTCGGTGGACAAATAAAGTAAATAAATAGAAGAAGTGAAAAATAAGAAGAAAATCTTCTGACCAACCCCATGCACTCGCAGAATAAGCGGAAATAATCACGGCGGCGACAATCACGTAGCGAATCATTGCGAGCTGATGGATATTACACCAAATCGGCCACCTTTTATAATCGGTGTAATCCGGTTTCGCTATTCTCTCTCTCTCTCTCACCCTCTCTCTCTCTTTCTCTCTTTCTCTCGTTCTCTCTTTCTTTCTGTCTCTTGTTCTCTCTTTCTCTCTGTCTCTCTGTCTCCTTTCTCTCTTCTGTCTTCTCTCTTCTCTCTTTGCTCTTCTCTCTTCTCTCTTTTCTCTTCTCTCTTCTCTCTTCTCTCTTTCTCTCTCTCTCACCCTCTCTCTCTTTCTCTCTTTCTCTCTTTCTCTCGTTCTCCCTTTCTCTCTTCTCTCTTCTTCTCTCTTATCTCTTATCTCTTCTCTCTTCTCTCTTCTCTCTTCTCTCTTCTCTCTTCTCTCTTCACTCTTCTCTCTTCTCCTTCTCTCTTCTCTCTCACCCTTTCTCTTTCTCTCTTTCTCTCCATCTCTCTGTCTCTCTTTCTCTCTTCTCTCTTTTCTCTTTACTCTTCTCTCTTTCTCTCTCTCACCCTCTCTCTTTCTCTCTCTTTCTCTCTTTCTCTCGTTCCCTCGTTCTCTTTTTCTCTCTCTCTCTTTTGTTCGCCTTTTAAGAGATATATGAAAGAACTGCTGACAATGAGAAGGATGAGAGAATGGCGTCTCTCCACGACAACTTTCTCTCTTCTTCATTTTCGTCGTGAAGATTCTTTTTGTTGTCAGAGATGTTAGAAACACAAAACTGTGAGTGTCAATACGTCGCCAAAAATACATTTCTAAATGCTAAAGAAATCAAATAAGTCGGAAAACGAAACATTATTTATTTGACGGACTCATCCTTTAATAATGTAATTGGGATACAGAGAAGTTGACGAGAGACGAATTCCAGGAAAAGTAACCGTCCGGCCTTGACCATCTGGTCAATCGAGTCAAAAATCGTGCAGAGAGATATATAGGTAGAGAGAAAGTGAGAGAGAGTGATGGCGGTCATGCTTTGGCAAACTCGAGCTCTTTTGGACGTCGGTCTCACTTTGCTAACTCTTGCTAACAGTTTACCGATTCTATCTTATGCGTTCCTCTTTCACGAGTTGTCAACGAAATTGTTTGATTTAAGAAGTTAGAGACAAAAAGTTGTCAAATTAGGTTATGCCATGGCCGTTCTGCTGCTTCATAGAAGTATGCGAACGATATCGCGAGGCGGAAGCTTGAGCTGTAGAAGAGTCGCTTTTTAAAGGGCGAAGAGTCATCCTTCCGACAAGTGGACTGATGAGGAGGCAGATGTGATGATGTGGTGCATGTGAAGACATATTGGAATAACAAGGACACCCATGAAGCAGCCCCAGCCGACAAGGATACCTACAAATCTATGAGAATGCTCCCGCTTGTAGTGAATGTTTGTTGAAAGGAAATGTAAGAGAATAACTGCAATAAAAACACTGATTAAGACATGAGGGCATTTATTGCGAGAATAGGCAATTCTTCCTTCGTTTTCTCTGTTTTTCAATCCATTTTCTCTATCTTGGCAATCAATTCTTTATACATTCTCATCAATAATTGTGAAGAAGAAGTGAATATGGCATCTTAAAGAAAGTGAACTTCTGATTAATGAATGGTTACAGCTATTCATGCATACATGGTTTGCCTGTTTGATCGCGAAGTATGGTCGCGGTTTGATCTTTGTTACTGCTCGAGAATGGTTTTCCTTCTAGCGCATATTTTATGTATGGACATACATATTTTTCATTTTTCTATCTCAGGAATACGGTAGTGGGTTCGCCTGTTAGTGCTAAATGGTAGGAGGTAGGAGAAAAGGGGTCAGAGGCATAGGTGAGGGGGAGGGGGAGTTATAGGGCGAAGCGGGAAAGAACAAGAGAAAAACAGCGAGACACGGGAAATAGCAGAAAAATCCCCCTGGCAAAATAGATTAAGTCGAATTCGTTTCAGAAAACTTAAAATTATCTCACGAACATGTTCTACAGATGTCCAGAAATTCTCAGATCTGATGGTGAGACTTCGATTAGAACACGGATTGTCAGTAATCAAGAGTAATTTCAATGATTGAAGGCTATGAATGCAACAGAGTAGCGGGGGTAGCAGGGATAAGAAGGCAGCAGACGAATTTGAGGAAAGGAACCGGATGAGTCCAGGTCAGAGGTGGGAATGGGCCCAAAATTTTGGGCCACCCCGGGCCCTTCAGGCATAGTGACAGGACTGTAGGCAGATATTTAAGCATATCTATTTCGTTGCATTCATGTTTTGTTTCTTAGTGGGTACGCCAATAAAAGGCAATGAAATGCAGTTTTTCACAAATCTATTTCTTGGTCCACTCAGCCCCGGCATCTCGGTAATTAAACCTTGGTCGAAGAAAACTGCACTAAATCTGTGTGAGGCAATTATCTGCGGCAACCTAGATTTGAGGCGTCATACCCGGTCAAAAAATTGGCAACGACCACGACAATTCGGAGAACAGGAAAGAAAATAAATTGCCAACGGATG
The DNA here is from genome assembly GCA_945643635.1 of Allodiplogaster sudhausi. NCBI lineage: Eukaryota > Metazoa > Nematoda > Chromadorea > Rhabditida > Diplogasteridae > Allodiplogaster > Allodiplogaster sudhausi. Next base: position 457,535 of record CALZFC010000027.1, on the reverse strand, counting down.
CTTTATCTTGAAAAAGGTTTTCATAGTTAGATTCAGCATCTTCTCAGCAAATGAACAAGCGTGATATGGTCTGGTTTGGTGATTTCCCTTTTCAATGATAAAATCTCTTATTGTCAGTAATCAAGGGTAATTTCAATGATTGAAGGCTATGAATGCAACAGAGTAGCGGGGGTAGCATTGATAAGAAGGCAGCAGACGAATTTGAGGAAAGGAACCGGATGAGTCCAGGTCAGAGGTGGGAATGGGCCCAAATTTTGGGCCACCCGGGCCTTCAGGCCGAAGGTCTCGGCTCCGGACCGACCGGAAATTTCCGGGCCTTGTAATTTTGGGCCCGTCACGGCCCGGCCCGGTTTTCCATACATCGCCTTTTCACCATAATTTGCAAGTACAAATCCATTACGAAGTTTAAAAGTTCTACTTTATTAGTTCATTGATCCAAAAGTTGATAGACTTTTTGGCGGTACTGTACATACATATGTACATTCATTATAAGTCAGTTTGACAAAATCTAGATAATCTCACGACTCTAGGAGGGGGCATTTTATGCGAACGTATTCATTCAACCCTTCTACATACCTATACAAAATCTTGGCTAGTGTTATTGACATGGTCATGACCAAACACGACTCGTGACTGTTTGTCATCATTTGACACAACGTAATAACTGCGAACGGTCGGCACTCAATATTAACTCTGTCATCTGTTTTGCGGTGTGTGCTTATTGTTAGTCGCAGCTTTCGAAGATTGGGAAGCGAATTTATTGTGGAGATAGTAAGTATTCGAATGCAAAAAAAAAACAAAACATGGAAATTGAAAGGATTTCTAACTTTGAATTTTACTGACATGCATAAACATTCATAACTGTATGTCTAAAATCGTGAACTCATGAATCATCCTAATATGAATCCATTACAAGCACTGATGCGTATTTCTTTCTTTTTTTGCGGCCGTTTTCGTTTGGAGCGCTGCCCTTGCCAGCTCTTTGGCAGCTATTTGCCATAAGTGTACTCGAAGGATTCATCTGTAATCGTAATGTAATCGTAATATAATAATAATATTCAAATCGTGTAAGAAGAAGAAAAAGAAGCTTCCTATAGAAAAAGTCGTCAAGTCAATTTTTTGAGTCATAAATATGTTATAGCCACATTTCGGTGGACAATTTATAGTAAATAAATAGGACAAGTGAAAAAGAAGAAGAAAAAGAAATCTTCTGACCTTGCCTCAAGGCACTCGCAAAATAAGCGGCCAGAATCACGGCGACGGCAACCACGAAGCGAATCATTGCGAGCTGATGGATGCTACACCAAATCGGCCACCTTTTATATTCGGTGTGATCCGGTTTCGCTATTCTCTCTCTCACCCTCTCTCTCTCTTTCTTTCTTTCTCTCTTTCTCTCTGTCTCTCTGTCTCTCTTTCTCTCTTCTCTCTTCTCTCTTCTCTCTTGTCTCTTCTCTCTTTCTCTCCTTTTTCTTTCTCTTTTTCTCTCTCTCCCTCTCTCTTTTACTCTTCCTCTCTTTCTGTCTTTGAAGGACTGATTGGCGTCTCTCCACGACAACTTTCTCTCTTCTTCATTTTCGTCGTGCAGATTCTTTTGCTGTCAGCGATGTTAGAAACACAAAACTGTGCGTGTCAATATGCCGCCAAAAATACATATGTATGTCCATACATAAAATCAGTCAGCAGTTCTTTCATATATCTCTTAAAAGGCGAACAAAAGAGAGAGAGAGAAAAAGAGAACGAGGGAACGCGAGAAAGAGAGAAAGAGAGAGAAAGAGAGAGGGTGAGAGAGAGAAAGAGAGAAGAGTAAAGAGAAAAGAAAGAAGAGAGAAAGAGAGACAGAGAGACGGAGAGAAAGAGAGAAAGAGAGAGGGTGAGTGAGAAGAGAGAAGGAGAAGAGAGAAGAGTGAAGAGAGAAGAGAGAAGAGAGAAGAGAGAAGAGAGAAGAGAGAAAGAGAGAAGAGAGAAGAGAGAAGAGAGAAGAGAGAAGAGAGAAGAGAGAGAGAGAGAAGAGATAAGAGAGAAGAAGAGCGAAGAGAGAAAAGGAGAACGAGAGAAAGAGAGAAAGAGAGAAAGAGAGAGAGGGTGAGAGAGAGAGAAGAGAGAAGAGAGAAGAGAGAAGAGAGAAGAGAGAAGAGAGAAGAGAGAAGAGAGAAGAGAGAAGAGAGAGAGAAGAGAGAGAGAGAAGAGAGAAGAGAGAAGAGAGAAGAGAGAAAGGAGACAGAGAGACAGAGAGAAGGAGAGAACAAGAGACAGAAAGAAAGAGAGAACGAGAGAAAGAGAGAAAGAGAGAGAGATGGTGAGAGAGAGAGAGAGAATAGCGAAACCGGATTACACCGATTATAAAAGGTGGCCGATTTGGTGTAATATCCATCAGCTCGCAATGATTCGCTACGTGATTGTCGCCGCCGTGATTATTTCCGCTTATTCTGCGAGTGCATGGGGTTGGTCAGAAGATTTTCTTCTTATTTTTCACTTCTTCTATTTATTTACTTTATTTGTCCACCGAAATATGGCTATAGATTTATGACTCTAAAAATTGACTTGACTACTTATTCTTTAGGATGCTTATTTTTCTTACTCTTACACGATTTGAATACAGAATTATTACAGGCAACTTCTATGGTCCTGACAAATAGCTGAAGAGCAGCACGGGCAGCTGAAATGGAAAACGGCCACAAAAAATGAGAAATACGCATCAACACATGTAATGGATTCATTTAAATGATAAAGGAATTAACGTAATTTCCATGTTCTATTTTTGCATTCGAATACTTTTCCTCACTTCTCTTCGGACGCAATAAATTCGTTACCCACTCTTCGAAGGCGACTAAGCACACACCGCCAAACAGATGACTGAGTTAATATTCAGTGCCGACCGTTCGCAGTTATAACGTTGTGTCAAATGATGACAAACACTCACGAGTCGTGTTTGGTCATGACCATGTCAATAACACTAGCCAACATTTTGTATACGTCTGTAGAAGGGTTGAATGAATACGTTCGCATAAAATGCCCCCCCCCTAGAGTCTTGATTAAAGATTATCTAGATTTAGTCAAACTTTACATATGTAAAGTACCGCCAAAACGTCTATCAACTTTTCGATTTTCAGCATATTTTCCGTCAAAGTGTATGAAACTTGATAAAATTTTCAGAGTTAGTTCTTTATGCTGTCAGAATTAGTAACAGAATATTCGTTTCAATGATAAATCATTAAAGCGTGAAAAAAATCTACAACATATATGCGAGAATGTTTCGGTTTAATTGACATTTACATGCTGCCTGCCTTCAGTTCGCGATCCATGCACTCGTCTTGCGATGCAGAAGGTTCAAAAGGATAAAATCGATCATTTACTTCCATACCTAAAGAATTAATGATGTCCATTTTTTCGGAGGTGATAATTAACCTTATTCAGATGATTACATCGTTCGCATACTTCTATGAAGCAGCAGAACGGAGATGGCATAACCGAATTTGACAACTTTTTGTCGCTAACTTCTTAAATCAAACAATTTCGTTAACAACTCGTGAAAGGGGAACGCATAAGATAGAATCGGCAAACTGTTAGTAAGAGTTAGCAAGAGTGAGACCGACGTCCAAAAGAGCTCGAGTTTGCCAAAGTATGACTGCTATCACTTGCGTTGGAGTTGACTGCTTCAAACTAATGGTCATAGTGACAGGACTGTAGGCAGATATTTTAGCATATCTATTTCGTTGCATTCATGTTTTGTTTCTTAGTGGGTACGCCAATAAAAGGCAATGAAATGCAGTTTTTCACAAATCTATTTCTTGGTCCACTCAGCCCCGGCATCTCGGTAATTAAACCTTGGTCGAAGAAAACTGCACTAAATCTGTGTGAGGCAATTATCTGCGGCAACCTAGATTTGAGGCGTCATACCCGGTCAAAAAATTGGCAACGACCACGACAATTCGGAGAACAGGAAAGAAAATAAATTGCCAACGGATGCTTTATCTTGAAAAAGGTTTTCATAGTTAGATTCAGCATCTTCTCAGCAAATGAACAAGCGTGATATGGTCTGGTTTGGTGATTTCCCTTTTCAATGATAAAATCTCTTATTTTGATAGTCTTCAAGGTCCCTTGATATCACCATGTAACCTCCGTACATACACTACACTATTCAATGTTTGGATACACTCAAGTGATTTAATGTTGATTATAATCTCATGAATCCAGGGAAGAAATAAGGCTTCTGAATATTGAAGTGCTTATTATCTATCATTAGAGATAGGCAAAACAAATTTCGAAACAAGGAACCCTTCAAAATATCACTCAAAGAACATCTGTTCTGCAAACCAAAGTTGATCGCGGTGGTCAAAGTTTACACAAATAGTTAGAATCTAACTTCCACCGTTAAAGTAATCATCTGAATAAGGTTAATTATCACCTCCGAAAAAATGGACATCATTAATTCTTTAGGTATGGAAGTAAATGATCGATTTTATCCTTTTGAACCTTCTGCATCGCAAGACGAGTGCATGGATCGCGAACTGAAGGCAGGCAGCATGTAAATGTCAATTAAACCGAAACATTCTCGCATATATGTTGTAGATTTTTTTCACGCTTTAATGATTTATCATTGAAACGAATATTCTGTTACTAATTCTGACAGCATAAAGAACTAACTCTGAAAATTTTATCAAGTTTCATACACTTTGACGGAAAATATGCTGAAAATCGAAAAGTTGATAGACGTTTTGGCGGTACTTTACATATGTAAAGTTTGACTAAATCTAGATAATCTTTAATCAAGACTCTAGGGGGGGGCATTTTATGCGAACGTATTCATTCAACCCTTCTACAGACGTATACAAAATGTTGGCTAGTGTTATTGACATGGTCATGACCAAACACGACTCGTGAGTGTTTGTCATCATTTGACACAACGTTATAACTGCGAACGGTCGGCACTGAATATTAACTCAGTCATCTGTTTGGCGGTGTGTGCTTAGTCGCCTTCGAAGAGTGGGTAACGAATTTATTGCGTCCGAAGAGAAGTGAGGAAAAGTATTCGAATGCAAAAATAGAACATGGAAATTACGTTAATTCCTTTATCATTTAAATGAATCCATTACATGTGTTGATGCGTATTTCTCATTTTTTGTGGCCGTTTTCCATTTCAGCTGCCCGTGCTGCTCTTCAGCTATTTGTCAGGACCATAGAAGTTGCCTGTAATAATTCTGTATTCAAATCGTGTAAGAGTAAGAAAAAAATAAGCATCCTAAAGAATAAGTAGTCAAGTCAATTTTTAGAGTCATAAATCTATAGCCATATTTCGGTGGACAAATAAAGTAAATAAATAGAAGAAGTGAAAAATAAGAAGAAAATCTTCTGACCAACCCCATGCACTCGCAGAATAAGCGGAAATAATCACGGCGGCGACAATCACGTAGCGAATCATTGCGAGCTGATGGATATTACACCAAATCGGCCACCTTTTATAATCGGTGTAATCCGGTTTCGCTATTCTCTCTCTCTCTCTCTCACCCTCTCTCTCTCTCTTTCTCTCTTTCTCTCGTTCTCTCTTTCTTTCTGTCTCTTGTTCTCTCTTTCTCTCTGTCTCTCTGTCTATTTTCTCTCTTCTCTCTTCTCTCTTCTCTCTTCTCTCTTCTCTCTTCTCTCTCTTCTCTCTTCTCTCTTCTCTCTTCTCTCTTTCTCTCTCTCTCACCCTCTCTCTCTTTCTCTCTTTCTCTCTTTCTCTCGTTCTCCCTTTCTCTCTTCTCTCTCTTCTCTCTTATCTCTTATCTCTTCTCTCTTCTCTCTTCTCTCTTCACTCTTCTCTCTTCTCCTTCTCTCTTCTCTCTCACCCTCTCTCTTTCTCTCTTTCTCTCCGTCTCTCTGTCTCTCTTTCTCTCTTCTCTCTTTTCTCTTTACTCTTCTCTCTTTCTCTCTCTCACCCTCTCTCTTTCTCTCTCTTTCTCTCTTTCTCTCGTTCCCTCGTTCTCTTTTTCTCTCTCTCTCTTTGTTCGCCTTTTAAGAGATATATGAAAGAACTGCTGACAATGAGAAGGATGAGAGAATGGCGTCTCTAAACGACAACTTTCTCTCTTTTTCATTTTCGTCGTGAAGATTCTTTTTGTTGTCAGAGATGTTAGAAACACAAAACTGTGAGTGTCAATACGTCGCCAAAAATACATTTCTAAATGCTAAAGAAATCAAATAAGTCGGAAAACGAAACATTATTTATTTGACGGACTCATCCTTTAATAATGTAATTGGGATACAGAGAAGTTGACGAGAGACGAATTCCAGGAAAAGTAACCGTCCGGCCTTGACCATCTGGTCAATCGAGTCAAAAATCGTGCAGAGAGATATATAGGTAGAGAGAAAGTGAGAGAGAGTGATGGCGGTCATGCTTTGGCAAACTCGAGCTCTTTTGGACGTCGGTCTCACTTTGCTAACTCTTGCTAACAGTTTACCGATTCTATCTTATGCGTTCCTCTTTCACGAGTTGTCAACGAAATTGTTTGATTTAAGAAGTTAGAGACAAAAAGTTGTCAAATTAGGTTATGCCATGGCCGTTCTGCTGCTTCATAGAAGTATGCGAACGATATCGCGAGGCGGAAGCTTGAGCTGTAGAAGAGTCGCTTTTTAAAGGGCGAAGAGTCATCCTTCCGACAAGTGGACTGATGAGGAGGCAGATGTGATGATGTGGTGCATGTGAAGACATATTGGAATAACAAGGGCACCCATGAAGCAGCCCCAGCCGACAAGGATACCTACAAATCTATGAGAATGCTCCCGCTTGTAGTGAATGTTTGTTGAAAGGAAATGTAAGAGAATAACTGCAATAAAAACACTGATTAAGACATGAGGGCATTTATTGCGAGAATAGGCAATTCTTCCTTCGTTTTCTCTGTTTTTCAATCCATTTTCTCTATCTTGGCAATCAATTCTTTACACATTCTCATCAATAATTGTGAAGAAGAAGTGAATATGGCATCTTAAAGAAAGTGAACTTCTGATTAATGAATGGTTACAGCTATTCATGCATACATGGTTTGCCTGTTTGATCGCGAAGTATGGTTGCGGTTTGATCTTTGTTACTGCTCGAGAATGGTTTTCCTTCTAGCGCATATTTTATGTATGGGCATACATATTTTCATTTTTCTATCTCAGGAATACGGTAGTGGGTTCGCCTGTTAGTGCTAAATGGTAGGAGGTAGGAGAAAAGGGGTCAGAGGCATAGGTGAGGGGGAGGGGGAGTTATAGGGCGAAGCGGGAAAGAACAAGAGAAAAACAGCGAGACACGGGAAATAGCAGAAAAATCCCCCTGGCAAAATAGATTAAGTCGAATTCGTTTCAGAAAACTTAAAATTATCTCACGAACATGTTCTACAGATGTCCAGAAATTCTCAGATCTGATGGTGAGACTTCGATTAGAACACGGATTGTCAGTAATCAAGAGTAATTTCAATGATTGAAGGCTATGAATGCAACAGAGTAGCGGGGGTAGCATTGATAAGAAGGCAGCAGACGAATTTGATGAAAGGAACCGGATGAGTCCAGGTCAGAGGTGGGAATGGGCCCAAAAGTTTGGGCCACCCCGGGCCCTTCAGGCCGAAGGTCTCGGCTCCGGACCGACCGGAAATTTCCGGGCCTTGTAATTTTGGGCCCGTCACGGCCCGGCCCGGTTTTCCATACATCGCCTTTTCACCATAATTTGCAAGTACAAATCCATTACGAAGTTTAAAAGTTCTACTTTATTAGTTCATTGATCCAAAAGTTGATAGACTTTTTGGCGGTACTGTACATACATATGTACATTCATTATAAGTCAGTTTGACAAAATCTAGATAATCTCACGACTCTAGGAGGGGGCATTTTATGCGAACGTATTCATTCAACCCTTCTACATACCTATACAAAATCTTGGCTAGTGTTATTGACATGGTCATGACCAAACACGACTCGTGACTGTTTGTCATCATTTGACACAACGTAATAACTGCGAACGGTCGGCACTCAATATTAACTCTGTCATCTGTTTTGCGGTGTGTGCTTATTGTTAGTCGCAGCTTTCGAAGACTGGGAAGCGAATTTATTGTGGAGATAGTAAGTATTCGAATGCAAAAAAAAAACAAAACATGGAAATTGAAAGGATTTCTAACTTTGAATTTTACTGACATGCATAAACATTCATAACTGTATGTCTAAAATCGTGAACTCATGAATCATCCTAATATGAATCCATTACAAGCACTGATGCGTATTTCTTTCTTTTTTTTGCGGCCGTTTTCCTTTGGAGCGCTGCCCTTGCCAGCTCTTTGGCAGCTATTTGCCATAAGTGTACTCGAAGGATTCATCTGTAATCGTAATGTAATCGTAATATAATAATAATATTCAAATCGTGTAAGAAGAAGAAAAAGAAGCTTCCTATAGAAAAAGTCGTCAAGTCAATTTTTTGAGTCATAAATATGTTATAGCCACATTTCGGTGGACAATTTATAGTAAATAAATAGGACAAGTGAAAAAGAAGAAGAAAAAGAAATCTTCTGACCTTGCCTCAAGGCACTCGCAAAATAAGCGGCCAGAATCACGGCGACGGCAACCACGAAGCGAATCATTGCGAGCTGATGGATGCTACACCAAATCGGCCACCTTTTATATTCGGTGTGATCCGGTTTTGCTATTCTCTCTCTCACCCTCTCTCTCTCTTTCTTTCTTTCTCTCTTTCTCTCTTTCTCTCCTTTTTTCTTTCTCTTTTTCTCTCTCTCCCTCTCTCTTTTACTCTTCCTCTCTTTCTGTCTTTGAAGGACTGATTGGCGTCTCTCCACGACAACTTTTCTCTCTTCTTCATTTTCGTCGTGCAGATTCTTTTTGCTGTCAGCGATGTTAGAAACACAAAACTGTGCGTGTCAATATGCCGCCAAAAATACATATGTATGTCCATACATAAAATCAGTCAGCAGTTCTTTCATATATCTCTTAAAAGGCGAACAAAAGAGAGAGAGAGAAAAAAAGAGAACGAGGGAACGCGAGAAAGAGAGAAAGAGAGAGAAAGAGAGAGGGTGAGAGAGAGAAAGAGAGAAGAGTAAAGAGAAAAGAGAGAAGAGAGAAAGAGAGACAGAGAGACGGAGAGAAAGAGAGAAAGAGAGAGGGTGAGTGAGAAGAGAGAAGGAGAAGAGAGAAGAGTGAAGAGAGAAGAGAGAAGAGAGAAGAGAGAAGAGAGAGAGAGAAGAGAGAAGAGAGAGAGAGAAGAGAGAAGAGAGAAGAGAGAAGAGATAAGAGAGAAGAAGAGAGAAGAGAGAAAAGGAGAACGAGAGAAAGAGAGAAAGAGAGAAAGAGAGAGAGGGTGAGAGAGAGAGAGAGAGAGAGAGAAGAGAGAAGAGAGAAGAGAGAAGAGAGAAGAGAGAAGAGAGAAGAGAGAAGAGAGAAGAGAGAAGAAAGAAGAGAGAAGAGAGAAGAGAGAAAGGAGACAGAGAGACAGAGAGAAAGTGAGAACAAGAGACAGAAAGAAAGAGAGAACGAGAGAAAGAGAGAAAGAGAGAGAGATGGTGAGAGAGAGAGAGAATAGCGAAACCGGATTACACCGATTATAAAAGGTGGCCGATTTGGTGTAATATCCATCAGCTCGCAATGATTCGCTACGTGATTGTCGCCGCCGTGATTATTTCCGCTTATTCTGCGAGTGCATGGGGTTGGTCAGAAGATTTTCTTCTTATTTTTCACTTCTTCTATTTATTTACTTTATTTGTCCACCGAAATATGGCTATAGATTTATGACTCTAAAAATTGACTTGACTACTTATTCTTTAGGATGCTTATTTTTCTTACTCTTACACGATTTGAATACAGAATTATTACAGGCAACTTCTATGGTCCTGACAAATAGCTGAAGAGCAGCACGGCAGCTGAAATGGAAAACGGCCACAAAAAATGAGAAATACGCATCAACACATGTAATGGATTCATTTAAATGATAAAGGAATTAACGTAATTTCCATGTTCTATTTTTGCATTCGAATACTTTTCCTCACTTCTCTTCGGACGCAATAAATTCGTTACCCACTCTTCGAAGGCGACTAAGCACACACCGCCAAACAGATGACTGAGTTAATATTGAGTGCCGACCGTTCGCAGTTATAACGTTGTGTCAAATGATGACAAACACTCACGAGTCGTGTTTGGTCATGACCATGTCAATAACACTAGCCAACATTTTGTATACGTCTGTAGAAGGGTTGAATGAATACGTTCGCATAAAATGCCCCCCCTAGAGTCTTGATTAAAGATTATCTAGATTTAGTCAAATTTTACATATGTAAAGTACCGCCAAAACGTCTATCAACTTTTCGATTTTCAGCATATTTTCCGTCAAAGTGTATGAAACTTGATAAAATTTTCAGGATTAGTTCTTTATGCTGTCAGAATTAGTAACAGAATATTCGTTTCAATGATAAATCATTAAAGCGTGAAAAAAAATCTACAACATATATGCGAGAATGTTTCGGTTTAATTGACATTTACATGCTGCCTGCCTTCAGTTCGCGATCCATGCACTCGTCTTGCGATGCAGAAGGTTCAAAAGGATAAAATCGATCATTTACTTCCATACCTAAAGAATTAATGATGTCCATTTTTTCGGAGGTGATAATTAACCTTATTCAGATGATTACATCGTTCGCATACTTCTATGAAGCAGCAGAACGGAGATGGCATAACCGAATTTGACAACTTTTTGTCGCTAACTTCTTAAATCAAACAATTTCGTTAACAACTCGTGAAAGGGGAACGCATAAGATAGAATCGGCAAACTGTTAGCAAGAGTTAGCAAGAGTGAGACCGACGTCCAAAAGAGCTCGAGTTTGCCAAAGTATGACCGCTATCACTTGCGTTGGAGTTGACTGCTTCAAACTAATGGTCATAGTGACAGGACTGTAGGCAGATATTTTAGCATATCTATTTCGTTGCATTCATGTTTTGTTTCTTAGTGGGTACGCCAATAAAAGGCAATGAAATGCGGACTGATGAGGAGGCAGATGAGATGATGTGGTGCATGTGAAGACATATTGGAATAACAAGGACACCCATGAAGCAGCACCAACCACAGAAGAATGAGAAGTTACGGAGACTGCTCATGTCTCCCTTTATAAATCTGATTGATTGATCGGCTCAGCACAGTAGCGCATGTTAATAAATTAAAATTAGGTAATTGGCACTTTGCACTTTTTCGTTTTACCGCTTTCGAAGTCGTATTCGATGTAAAAGTCAACCGTTCCGTTCTGTGGTTTAGGTCCTATCGAGTCTGTAAAGTTTCCTTATCGAGGCCGTGAAGTCTTCTGCTTACAATTAACTGTATCGTATCGCATAGCAAAAAAAAATCGTTGGAATCGTATGGCGGGGACAAAGGAAATGTAAGAGATTAACTGCCATAAAAACAGATTAAGAAACGAGTGCATTTAATGCGCGAATAACCAATTCTTAGTTTTTTTTCTGTTTTTCAATCCATTTTCTCTATCTTGACAACAAATTCTTTACACTTTCTCATCAATAATAGTGAAGAAGAAGAAGAAGAAGTGAATATGGCATCTTAAAGAAAGTGAACTTCTGATTAATGAATGGTTACAGCTATTCATGCATACATGGTTTGCCTGTTTGATCGCGAAGTATGGTCGCGGTTTGATCTTTGTTACTGCTCGAGAATGGTTTTCCTTCTAGCGCATAGTTTATGTATGGACATACATACTTATGTATTTTTGGCGGCATATTGACATGCACAGTTTTGAGTTTCTAACATCTCTGACAACAAAAAGAACATACACGACGAAAATGAAGAAGAGAGAAAGTTGTCGTGGAGGGACATCAATCTGTCATCCTTCTCATTGTCAGTTCTTTCATATCTCTCGAAAGGTGAACGAAAGAGAGAGAAAGAGAGAAAAAGAGGAAGAAAAAAGGAGAGAGAGTGAAAGAGAGAGGGTGAGAGAGAGAAAGAGAGAAGAGAGAAGAGAGAGAGAAAGAGAGAAAGAGAGAAAGAGAGAAAGAGAGAAAGAGAGAAGAGAGAGAGAGAGAGAGAGAGAGAGAGAAAGAGAGAAAGAGAGAGAGAGTGAGAGTGAGAGAGAGAGTAGCGAGACCGGAGCACACCGAATATAAAAGGTGGCCGATTTGGTGTACCATCCATCAGCTCGCAATGATTCGCTACGTGGTTGCCGCCGCCGTGATACTGGCCGCTTATTGTGCGAGTGCCGCGAGGCTTGGTCAGAAGATTCTTTTTTTCTTCTTCATTTTCACTTCTTCTATTTATTTACTTTGATTTGTAGACCGAAATATGGCTATATATTTATGACTCAAAAAATTGACTTGACTACTTATTCTCTAGGTAGTTTCTTTTTCTTCTTCTTTGAATACAGAAATATTACAGCCGACTGGGACGGTCCTGACAAATAGCTGAAGAGCAGCACGTGCAGCTGCAATGAAAAACGGCCACAAAAAAAATGAGAAATGCGCATCACCACATGTTATGGATTCATTAAAATGATTCATTAGTTCAAGATTTTAGAAATACAATTATCTATGTTTATGCATGCCAGTAATATTCAAAGTTAGAAATCCTTTCAATTTCCATGCTCTGCTTTTTCCACAATAAATTCGTTTCACAATCTTCGAAAGCTGCGACTAATAATAAGCACACACCGCTGAACAAGATAACAGAGTCAATATTGAGTGCCGACCGTTCGCCCTTCGCAGCTATTAAGTTGTGTCAAATGGCATGTCTTTGACAAACAATTTATCGCCTTTTGGTCATTACCATGTGTCACTAACAGTGGCCAACAAAGTTGGCATATGGAAGGGATGAATGAATACATTCGCATCAAATGCCCCCTCCCAGAGTCTTTAAGAAAGATTATCTTGCTGCAGTCCAACTGGCTTGTTATGAATGTACATATGTATATTATAGACCAACTGTCTTCCTTTGTTGTCATCAACTTTTCTTCATTTCTACGAAATGTTATATTTATAGAATGAATCAATTTATAGCGCGGTATGACAAGTAAAACAAGTAGTAAACAATTAAAAATAATATGTACTAATGTTAATATGAAAACCTATACGGCCGAACAACATTACGCACGACAACTTTCGAGACGGTTGTTTCAACTGAACACCAATGGAAGAGGAACTGCTCGTCGTTGTCTTCTTCATTCCACTATTGCCAAACAGAAGGCGATCGCCAACGACGTACTTCCATCCGAACTTTCACGCGGTCCATACGAAGTATTGAACTTTCTGTGACATGTTTAATTGCAGTACAGACATACATGCAAGTTAATGCTTGATTCCAAAATTATTTTTTCAATCAGATAAAACGATGCACCTAAGGGTGAATTTCCTCCAATCATTTGCCTAGCAACAAGCTTCAGTAGACCTCGAATAGAATTCAGATAAATAATCAGGGAGCAAGAAAATAATATAAAAAAGGTTATATTCAATTAAAGGCTAATTTTATATTAACATTTATTATAATATGGATAAACATTGTTTCTATGTTAATAATGAGAATTTCTTTTGCTATATGAACATGTTCATCTTTTCGTAAAACGTGTATACAGGAAGTTTGAGCGGTTTTCTTTCATTATATTCTGAGCAATAGTAACGTGAAAAATAGCGGGTAGAGAATAAGCTACGGTAGGTCATAGCCGCCCTCCTATTTCACATGCTCTCTCGACCGAGCGACAGGCAACTTAATGAGCGCACGCATTCAAATTCGTTCTCTAGCGCTACTGTATAATTATTCGCCGGATACTTCCTTTAATGAATTCCCTCCAAGCATTTGCACAAAAACAAGCTTTAATAGACCTCCCTCAAATAGAATTCAGATAAATATTAGGTGAATTAGAAATAATAAAAAGTTTCATTCCATTAAAGGTTAATTTTATATTAACATTTATAATAACTTGGTTGAAAATGGTAAATATTATTTTTTAAAGTAAATAATGTGAGAATTAGGTGTATGTGCATAGCTTCAACTGGTGGATAACGACGGGTCCGTCGGCACCATTGCCATACACGCGCTGTTGCCTCTTCGAACCTGTCTCGTTTCTCTTCTGAAAAAGAGAGAGGTTAATGGGTGGGGGGGGGGGGGGTTGGGGACAGTGCGATGCCTTTTCCAAAAACCCCACCAAGGCTGTCTCAACTTTCCCTTTCGTCATCAGCAGTCGAAAAATCTAATTAAACTGCCACAATGTCTTCTTTAATGAAATGAATGTACTCCAACAATTTGCACAAAAGCAAGCTTCAATACACCTCGAATTTTAATTCAGATAAGAATTCAGAGAGCTAGAAAATAAAAATAAAAATATAAATATAAATATAAAAGGCTAATTTTATGTTAAAATTTTTTATAACTTGGTTAAAAATTGTATATATTATTTTTCTAAGTAAATAATGAGAATTACTTGTATGTGCATAGCTTCACCTGGTTGTTAACAGTGGGTCGGTAGGCACCATTGCCATACACGCGCTGGTGCCTGTTCAAACCTGACTCGTTTCCCTTCTGAAAGGGAGAGAGGTTTGGTGTATTTGCCTATAACCCACAAAGACTGCCAATCAGCTTTCCCTTTCATCATCAACAGTTGCAAAATTAAATTAGACTGCCATTATGTCTTCTTTAATGAATTTCCTCCAACCATTTGCACAAGAACAAGCTTAAGTAGACCTCGAATAGAATTGGGATAAATACCGTATTTTCTCTATTAGTGCCCTTCCCTCTATTAGAATCCCCCTCTAATAGTGCCCCCCTTGAGAAGGTAATTGAAAAATAGTACCCCTCCCTCTAATAGAACCCCCCCCCCCCCGCCAATAGTGCCCCTCCTATTAGTCTAATACCCTCGAATGGATTCTGGAGGCTCTTCCCAACGAATTAATTACAAATTCATTTAAAATTTACAGTAAAATGGATGTTCCGTTGATGATTCAGCTGAAGCCGAGCTAAAAATCTCTTTGTTAGGAATAAATTGTTTTTTACAAACTTTTAGCCAATAATATTGAAAAATAGTAGAACAACACTCCCCCTCTAATAGCGCCCCCCTCTCGCAAGGGGATTGAAAAATAGTGCACTAATAGAGAAAATACGGTATACGGAGTTCTAGAAATATAAAAAAAGTTTGATTCCATTAAAGGCTAATTTTATATTAACATTTAAAATAACTTGGTTGAAAATTGTAAATATTAATTTTTAAAGTTAATAATGTGAGAATTACTTGTATGTGCATAGTTGTTAACCTGGTTTACCTGGTTGTTAACGCCGGGTCCGTCGGCACCATTGCCATCCACGCGCTGAAGCCTGTTCAAACCTGTCTCATTTTCATTCTGATAGAAAGAGATAGAGGTTAAGGAGGGGGGGGGGTGTAGAGTTGTGTCGTTTCCAATAACCCCTCAGCTTTCCCCTTAAGAGAGCCAATCTGAGAGACTCGAGCAGAGGCATGTCGGGAACAAAATTATTTATTGATTTTCTTTTCCTTCTAAAGGCTTATGAGGCTTCCTAAAAAGACCTCAAAAACATTTTTTCCTAAAAAATTTTTCTTCAGTTTACCATGGAAATGCACCGAAAACCCAAAAACATTCAAATGACCCTAACTTTGTTCGTTTTAAACATATGTTTATTTTGAATTGCTTATTCGATTCAGAGTTGAAAGGCGCATAAAAAAGGTCTTAATGACTTTTTGCAAAAAAAATTATTAAAGGATTCATTCTGGCATTTTAATATTTCGAGTGGTGCGTTTGAGGAATAAACCCCCCCCCCATGTTAAAAAAGAGCGTCCTTTTTTACCCCTATTTAGATGCCTTTGAATAAAAAATTCCGATACACCTGTTTCAATATTTTGACATGAAGTTTGCCACCCACGATTGGCCATGTTTATAAAAATTGCCATAACTCGTTTCAACGTCAACATTTTCGCCTCATAAGCCTTTAGAAGGAAAAGAAAACCAAAAAATAATTTTGTTCCCGACATGCCTTACATAGAGCCCTGGTCGAATCTCTCAGATTGGCTCTCTTAATCATCAGCAGTCGCAAAATCAAATTAAACTACCACAATGTCTTCTTTAATTAATTGAATTTCCTATCACTTTCGTTGACAACTCGTGAAAGAGGAACGCATAAGGTAAAGATAGAATCGGCGAACGCTTAGCAAAAGTGAGACCGACGTCCAAAAGAGCTCGAGTTTGCCAAAGTATGACCACCATCACTAGCGTCGGAGTTAACTGCTATAAACTAATGGTCATGTTGACATGAGGCAGATATATGAAAATACATATTTCGTTGCATTCATGTTTTGTTTCTTAGTGGGTACGCCAATAAAATGCAATGAAATGCAGTTTTCACAAATCAATTTCTTGGTCCACTACCGTCAGCATCTCTTATCCCACCGGCTTTACGCTTTATTATTAGTAAGATGGCAGGGAGGTTATGGACGTTCGTAAAGGCTAAGCGGCTAAATATATATATATATATATATATATATATATATATATATATATATATATATGTTTCAGACATTCATTTCATTTGTTGCACAATCGGGGTCAAGCAATGGGAAGGGGAAAGAAGAATGTAAAAAGCAAAAAAAATGTAGAGAAGAAGAATAAAATGCTAGCGTACATGGCAGAATTTATTAATTGTGAGGTTCATTGCTCAAAAACGCCGGCCGGCGGTTTCATAGTCTTGAAATCTTTATTAAATGGAGTAAAATTTAATTTGTTGTTATGACGATGTGATGTTATGAATTTATTAAAGTAAAGAATAAATATAAGCAAAGAATAAAAATATAATGGGTAAAAGTTCATGATGAAGGCGATAATATGTAATAAAAAGAAATAATTAGGTGCCAGCGCTTGCTGCGTCTGCGGCCAGTCGGCTGCGGGCCTGCCGGGCAAGGACGGCGCCTACGGCGCCGACGGACAGCCGGGAACGCTTGGACACGAAGGGCCAGACCCCCCGTGCCGCACTCTCCTTTCGATGGCGTGGGATATATGTTCTTTTCCCAGGATTTATTCGTACTCCTTGATCAGTAGAAATTAGTAGAAATCAGCGTGTTAAAACCACGGAATCAAGTCAAACAGTATTCCTCAGTATACCTAAAAAAAAGAAAGCCTTTGCCTCTCTCTCACTCTTACATTCTCAATCTCTCTCCTACTTCTCTCTCTCTCTAACTTTCTCTCTACATATTTCTCTGCATGATTTTTGATTCGACTGACTCGATGGTCCCGGCCGGACGGTTCCTTTTCATGGACTTTGCCTCTCGTCAACTTTTATCTGCACAATAATAAATCACATGGCGACCGCCCTGAAGAACGCGCGTTACGACAAAGGGGACAATCAAACCATGAAAGCTGTCTTCGAATGAATAAATTGACGTCTCGTTTTTCTTCATGTCTTTTTCAAATTGCAGCCTGCCATAAATGCCACTTTCAATGCGCTCGCTTTCCAGCTCACAATAATGCCGAATAGAAGTGAAAGTAAAGTATACTTCTTTGCTATAGCTATTCTATCTCCGGAGGACTCTTTTTGAACCTATGTATGGCTCTGATAGATTACTAAACGTTCCTCAATCATCTACGAATCTCGTTCAGTGTCTAACCATAAGCCAGATTTCTTTAGCTTGCAAATCTCCACACTACCTTAATGCAAGGCATTAAAAATTCCGTATATGAAATATATTTTAATTATAGGTTTCAAAATTATCACATATGTCTCTTTTTGAGATACTTTTTTCTCCTTCTTTTACAAGAATTGATTTCATTAATTGATAGAATATTGTTCATTAAATTCACCTCATCTGTACTTGGAATGAGCCCAAAATTTACCCTGACGCGGTCCGTTCGCTTGTTACTCTCGTGCTCCTGCCGACGGCCCTTCAGCTTAAATGTTACGGTGCCTTGGACAAGTTCGTTTTACAGTTATTCAACTGAGTTCTCTAACTACAAAAGAATAACTGAACTCAAATAAAGCTTGGTCATAGTTTCACCATGAACTAGACTTTCTCAAACATGCAAAATGTTGTCATCATCGGGAATTGGATCTTCATCCTATAATCAATATATTTCCAGCAATGTTTTCCCATCCCATTCATTCAGCAACAATTCCCTCCAAGTCTCTTCGTATACTTGTGTGGGCGACTTTTGCACTGTTCAGTCAAGCGAGTTAAAAACTGTGAACAACGACAAGTTCGCAGACAAGGACTTGCAGGTAGGCAACGAGTAATGATACGTATTATAAGGATACTTTTAACTGCTTGCATTTTTATAGTTAAGTAGCCATCTGTCAGGTTGGGTTCGGCGGTTTTGGAAGTAAGAAATCTAAAACTCTTGTAGGGTTGCATGAGCGGCGTCGCTGATCTCCGGCCTACGTGCAGTTTCTCGGCTTGCTTGAACTGCACGCTGGAAGATCAAAAGAAACGTCGCCACATGCAATGCGCTTGCAAGTTGGCCAATCGTTTTCAGCTGCACTGAACACAAATTTAAATTATATTTATGTACTTTTCATATACTCATGTATCTCGAATCTATCCAGCGTTCTATTAAAGTATTACGAATAAAATAGAATGTACACGTACATCCATACCAAGGAGTTGTAATGAAGCGCTGTTCGCAAATTGCAAAGTATCTGCAAAGTAAATGAGAAATCGATCGAATCAGAGAGTTCACCACAATTCGCAGATCGTCCGACTTCTGCAACTCGCCAATTCTCTACTCGACGGCTCCTCTCATCGCTTCGCAAGTCCGCTGCGTCTCCAGCGTCTCCGATGGTTCTTCAGCCAGCATCTCGAGCAGAATCTGCAAGTCCGATTGGTGCACGAGCGACATCTTCAGCTGGGGCACTCGTCTTCTGAGATGCGGCCATTCTTTCATGGTCCGGACAGTTCTGTACTTTTCATTCTGTACTTTTTTTATTCAGTACTTTTTTTTCTGTGCTTTTCATTCTGTACTTTTTTTAAATTCTGTATTGCGTAGCTTGCCTCTAGATTTAAAAAAAGCCAATTCGTTCCAGTTTGACTTTTCAAACAACTACATGAGCAGTGATCCTCCACCGTTCTACATGAACGGCTGCGTCCAGTTCTATGCATCAACGCATTATGCGTGGAAGCAAATTTGTCGATGCGATTGGGTGAGCGCTTTCTTTTTGATGCCGGATTCGTGCTTCTTCGAATCTTTACAAATGAACGTTTTATTGTTGGTCTACTCTACTTATCTCTAGATAAAAAAGAATTCTTACTCCATGTGCTACAATTAACTGTTGAATAAAGAAGAAGACAGTGAATTCTCTTTTGCAGGATAATTGCAATGCTCAGCCGGAGCTGAATTTTGCACGTGGCCGTCCGCTGGTCGCTTGCCATCGAAGCAGCTGCTCGAATGTCTCCTTCGATGCGATCGGCGATCGATCCGGAAGATCCTTTCAGCGTTTGCCTCGGCCATTTCTGCGTCATCCAAGCAAGCAATCCCAGCACACGAGTCAATCTTTCTGCTCTCACAAAAAAAAAGAGTGAAAATTTGAGTGTTGGTCCTAAAAGCCAACATTCCATTGGAAAAAAAGTCGTAAAAGGTTAAGAAAAAACTCTTCTTCCTTGAAAAAGTTCTGCAATTATTGAAGATAACTGATAATTCGGCAAGAATTATAAAGACGTGCTGGAATGTGAGCGAATCGGAGAATTGCACTTCATTTCAGGTGTTTGAAACGGTTCATCTTTTATGCTTCGCTCCTTGAGTTTTCTCGCCTTTAGACTTGAAATGCCTTTTTATGTCTTTTCTGACAATTATCTCTCCTTTTCAGACCGGTTTCATGAGATTCGCCACCAGAGACTTTTGGCTTTGTGATACTGCTCTTTGTAATGCAAATCTGGATACAATGGTGCGAAATTCTTCATACCGTGTCATTATGTTTCTTCCTGTTCTATGTTATTGGAGTTTTATATTGCTTCAATAATGAAACTTTGGAATCAATATACCATTGAGAGCATAAACAAATAGAAATAAAAAAGTTATTGCCCGAAAACCACATTTCAAAAAATTAAATTGTACAAAAGTCATATAAACCCCCCTGGTCATCACGGACTTTGTTGTGCAGTAGTTTTATAGCACGAGAAGTAAATCATGATTCCAATGGAAATGACCGCCGCAGTCGTCGCAAGGGAAACAACAACGATAACGATAATGTTTGCCTGAAAAATGTGTATAATAGACATATCAAGGTTTATGATTGATTAGAAAATACAGTATTTTGTTCCTTGGAACTAGTAATTTCTAAATGTTGACAGTGAGAAATACTTTTCGAGATTAACAAGTCATACCATCGAAGGAGTAATCTCGATAAGATATGGCTTCAGCGATTCCAGCGGCGTTTCTTCACGAGGAGTGGTCGAGCTGCAGAAAGAAAGGTTCATCGCCTGACTCGTAAGTGAGCATTCAACTGACTGTTCAGCGTGACTCTGGATATTTTCTGATTTTCCAAATCGAAACTCTCAAGTTTTCATGCTTATTGGCGTATTCAGAGAATAAAGTGATTGAGTAGATATGTAAGAAAATAAATATAAACCAATTCCAAAATGCTCTCTTCTCACATGGATGTTGTCTGTGGTGCTTCATCCGAGGCAGAGGTGCATTCACAAATTCGAAGGTAAATAGGAAAGTAAGTATATTATGCCCGAAGCTATATTTAATTCAAATTCGCAACTTTTTTTGAAAGTATTCCAGAGATTATCAAGAAATTTTTAATAATATTTCAAACACCTTTGATAGTTTTTTTAAATGAAGTCCTATTTATATTATGTTTAAAAAAGAATCAATGTTTCAGACTAATTGCCGGCCAAGAGGCTGCATTGGGCGTCACTTTGGATGAGATTGCGGAAGGAAGCAAAGTTGTAGGAAGTTCTTTCCATGCCAACGTTGTCCTTGAACGAATTCAGATAGACTAATTCTGATTATCAGTTCTTTCAATCTCACGAATCTCCGCAGTCGTCGACGTGAACGCGTCCATCTTTGTCAAAGAAGAGGAGGCCACGACGAAGCGAGGACTCGCCGTCAGCCCAGAATTCATTAGCGTAGCCTGCCAACTTCCTATTGGCGTCTCGGTCCTGCAGCTTACAAATTCATATTAAATGAAAAATTCAACAATTCTTTTAAAGGGTCAATCATGAAATTTCTTTGTTCAACATTCTGTGATTAATTTTCCACGACTTTTAATTAATCTTGTAAATCCATTAAATGGTGCAGAGGAATTGAAACGTTAATGAATTCAATGTTGACGTCCATTTTTAAATTAATTTCGTAATTCAAGTAGTATATATGTATGTAAGTTCATGCCACCTTGACATCGAATTCCTCTCCGACGGCCGTTCCATTTCGATAACGCAGCAGAAACGACTCGAAGTAGCAGCGCGTTCCCTGAAGATTTGTCATATTTCAAACCTCATTCATAGAAATAAATATACACTCCATTGATTTTATCAATGAAATAGCAAAATACAATGCTTAACTTATTGAAGGCTTCCGATTGGATGCATCCCAGCAATTCATCAGACACGTTGAAGCTCGGCTTTGCCGCTTGCCTAATTCTGCTCTCGCTTAAATATATTGTGTTTTATAACCGTTTAAAATATTTTTGTGTTTAATAATAAAAATATCTGTCACAATCGATTGTTTCCAGTGCTTATTCTTCCTCAAGAGTATTGTTTAAAAATGAAGCTTATAATTATGACAAAATTAATTACTTCGATGACATTAAATTTCAAATAGAAAACAACGAACCATCCGTTGGAATTGACTTGACAAGACCAGTGTGAATCCGCATCGTAGTCGGAGCATTTGACATAGCAGTCTTCTTTTTCTGGCATTTTACACGTCAAGTCTTTTGACTGGACATTAAGGGCGGAGACGACGGTCAGAATCACCAAGAAACTGAGAACAGCAGAGAAACTGGCAAGGCGAGAGAGTCCAGAGAAGCAGACAAAGCGAGAGAATGCCATTGAAGAGAGCCGACCGTCCGCCACAGGGGAAAATAGAAGAAATGACTGACGTGCTTGCGAAAGAACAAGAAAACTTCAAGTTTTGTAATACTTTCATTTTACTTGAAAGTGTAAATGTAAATTTGACTGCCCATTTGTAAATTACTTTTCACTGTTCATCATCGAAGTAGAGACATGCTAAAATATGTTCAATCCTGTGACATTGTGCGGCAAGTCTACTCGCATTTTGAATTAAATATGCCTGAAATACATAAACTATTTGTTCTAAAGTATCTAATGACTACTTCGGCTACTTCAAACTGTTGACATCATGATGAAATTTGAGCGGTAAAAATGTGATACTTGGAAATATGACTGATCAGACAGACAGGAAGGTAGTGACTCAAATGACATTCTTTCTCTTTTCCCGATTACTCTTTCTCCATGATGATTAAATTCTGCTTCAAATTCAATCGAAAGTTGTTTCACAATATGGGCTGAAACGATTTGAAGGAATGAGCTGCGCATCCGAGATCGAGCGGGCTTGCCGCGTACGTACAATATGGACATATCCTTCCTTATGTATGTATTCTTTTCATTCGTACCATATTGTGCTCCTCTCTGTCCTGGTCCCAGCAGTAAAATATGAGAACGTTCAGAGATAAAATTTAGGTTAAAAATTGTATTATTACAAAAAGATTTCAATGAATTTGGGTTTCAGGACGCTTTTACCGTATGCCCTTCTCTAATCTCTGAAGGAGTACTTTAAACACACTCGGGCGAGGGCATAAAATTACCAAAGCTAGCAAGAGAATCTTCGTGATAAAAGGAGGCCGATAAACGAAAAAAAGAGTGTGATTTCCCTTTGCACTATTTATTCCCTCGCGGCGCTGTTCGTAAGGCAAGATTTTTCGACCTCTGCCGAAGATACTTTTGTCCTTTTTTCTATTTATACATAGATGTGTGAAATGTGTTCATCTCATGTGATCATTGCTCGGAACTTATGTTTTTCAGATATGGAAATTGAGCTTCTTTTAAAATGTCCTCATTCTCTTTTCTCTTAATGCAGGTTCTCTCGTGTCAATAAGTTTGTTCCCATGATTCACGTCGATTTCGCAATTCTCAACTCATTTTGAAAACATTTTGTACCTCTGCCAGAAGACATCATTCGGTCATGCTTACTGCGGTTTTTTCATTGATGTCACGAACTCTCAATTATCTTTTTTTCTTTTGCAAAATATAAGAGAACGGCGTGAACGGAGTTTTACTTTATTGCAGGGAATGTTCTCAACAATCTTGGATCTCTTCGTCTGGGTGTTTAATGTTGAGAACCATGTCAAGAACAAGGAACGTATCAGCTGAAAGATTTCAATATTGATCTCGAAAGAAAAAAAAGTTTCCTAAAGAATATGTGATCAAGTAGATTTTGTTTTAGTCGCAATCATAATCATATGTATATATTTCTGTGGACAAATCACAGTAAATATTTAAGAAGATATAAAAAAAACCTCTCACCAAGTTTCGCAGCGCTGGAAATGTAAGCTGTGAGTATCGCAGCGGCAACCACGTAGCGAGTCATAGTGAGCAAAATGAGAAGTGATGGCCGAGTACACCAAATCGGCCACCTTTTATATAGCCAATGTGCTCCTCGGTCTCGATTCTCTCTTCTATTCGAATTTTTAGAGATGGGATGACGTCATTGTCTTTGTTCATTTTCTCTTCTTCATTTTTTTCCTTGAGAAGATTCCAAAATACACTTGTGTTGCGAGACCTCGAGTATCCAGCGCTTACAAAGATCAAATCAAACTCAAACCACAACCAGATCCAGGCTGTATCCATGAATTAATCAGCACTTAGCTTTCTTCAACATACCATATTCGCTTCTTCTTCTAAAAAGGGCTCGTTCGACAAGACGAAAAATTATCGAACGATTTTCTTGCCAAAAAAGAGAAAATAAATAGCAAAACAGGGAGATGAAAAAGATTGTTTGTTAACAATAAATGACTTTGTGTCTTAATAAAATTGTCTGCTTGATGTGTTTACAACTTGTATTTATTCGAGTCACTATGGTTGAGTGTCTTTCGTCGTGATTGTTAGCAGCGTTGCAGTGGCTCCTGAAGATAAACATCTGCTAACTATATCCCTATTCTCGTATTCTACATCGAAAATCAGAGAAGTATTCTACAATAACAACGTCTTATTTTTAGACCATAGAGATGCTGTTGCTCACAATCAGCTCGGAGAAAGCCTCTCATCATCTTCAGATTGGCACATGTTTGGAAAGTAATTGGAAAAGGGATCCATCGTCAGAGTCAGGCTTTTTTTCGTAAGAACGTAACACAGAAGAATACGCCAGCTGTGTAGAAAATAGCCTTCCAGTTGAGTTCACATTTGCATTATTCACATACTCCATAATTATACGGACAAAAAACATACATGGATAAGACATCAAAGAAAAAAAATGAGTGTATCTAGATAGCTTATATGTACATATGATTGCGCCTACGCTCGTCCACTGCATATATTTCCTCTTGGTTGGACCTGTTGGGTTCGGCACTTTGCATATTACTGACTTTACACGCTGTAATTTTTGATTTTGTTGACCTTCGAAGAGCGGAAAAAAGAATTTATGTATTTTGCCAGAAGAAGGGAAGAAGAAAAACGTGTTCGAATACAAAAACACACTTTTAAAATTGGTTAATGAATCCTTAACTTTGTACAAATACATGTTACCGGCATGCATAAACATAGATAACTGTATTTCTAAAATCGTATATTCATTAATTATCTTAAAAAAAACGGTTACATGCGCTGATGCGCATTTCTTTTTTTGTAACCTTTTCTATTACAGTTGCCCGTGCTACCCGAGCTATTTGTCATAAGTTTAGACTTCCTACATCTCAAGAACGCCGAAAATGTCAGCTGTAAGATTACCATAATGAATGAGCTCGTAAAAAAAGGAGTACTTTATTAGGAAGAAAAAAAATCGGTTGCTCAAGTTCAACAACGTTACATTTTTTTTTGTTGTTGTCATAATTATAGTCATATTTCTGTGGCCAAATTATATTGAAGAAGAGAAAGAAAAAAAATCCTCTTACCAATCCCCGCAGCGCTCGCAACGTAAGCGGTAAGTATCGCGGCGGCCACGATCTAGCGAATCATAATGAGCACAATACGAGAGGTGATAGCCAATTACAGCGTACGGCCACGTTTTGTATTCGGTGTGTATCCCGCAACGCGTGCTCTCTCTGTGTGTGTGTCTCTCTCTCTCTCTCTTTCTCTCTTTCTCTCTTTCTCTCTTTCTCTCTTTCTCTCCCACTCCCTCTCTCTCTCGTTTTGTCTTTTAAGAGGTATGAAAGAACTGAGGTTGTGACCCGCCATGACAGTTTTTCTCTTTTCTTCATTTTCGTCTTGTAGATTCTTCTAGTTTTCAAAGACGCCAATGCGCCAAGTATACATAAACGTACTCTTGCACGAGAACCCGTCTCGAGTCGCGCTAACAAATTTCAAATCAATCTCAAATTTCACGACCTGATCACATTATGCTGTAGACATGAACTAATCAGAACACTTTCTTGAAGATAACACACTCCCTTCTTCTTGTTCTCCTTCATTGTCGTCGTCTTCATATGATTTATTAAACGGCTTTTCATTCGTTGAGATGAGAAAGCATCGAACGAATTTATTTTGTAATGCGAGAAAAATACATGCTCCTCGGTCAGGTACAGGGAAGTAATCGGTATGGATAACGAATGGATATAGATAAAGTCCAATTATTCTAGCGGTTCGAGTCACAAATTCTACTACTGATTGTCCGATAATGTACAGCCTTGTCGTGTCGATAAGCCGCTTCGCTCATTTGATCCATGTGCCCAATCTTTCAATGTCGGAAAACCCGAGCAAGTCTAAAATAAACATACTATTCTTCGCAATCATAATATTCCATAATATCTACATACACATGTGTTGATGGTTCATCGGGCCAATGGTAAGGCTGTTATTTATTTAACTGGTCACTAATCCCTTGTATTCTTCAGTCAAGTTTTCTTGCCCCAGAAATTTGGTCTGCGTTTAGTTCACTAAGAAACAAAGCCAATTTTCAGCGTTTGCGATTAGCCAAGTCAAAAGCTCAGTTTTTGAACACATCTGACTGCTTCCTTCTTTCGAACGCATCATGGTGGAAATGAAGTGATAAGAGACTCCGGAGGAAAGTGAGAGAGCACAGAAAGTGAAGAGAGCGAGACGCATCTAGCAGAGTACAAGGTTGCATCAAAAAGGCTCTCACAAAAATGAAGTTATATAAAGGGCGCATGAGACTACAGAACAATCGTCATATTGGCACTGTTCGAATGGAGCGCATTGTCAGTTCATATAAATGCATATATTTTTTCTTCTAAAAATTATATCCGCCTACTTGAGCATACATAAGTAAGAGTGTATATCTATATACGCTTTTAGTCACTGAACTCTAGGCAACAGTTATCTACCAGGGCATAATAATACATTGTATGCATATAGATATATTCTTCAGTGCCTCCTCGTTGTTGCATTCTTCGCTACAGCGCTCCAGAGCGATGCAGCAGAAGAAGCAGCCAAGCTGAGCGGCAAGGCTCTCGCTGACCACGTCAACGCCGTACAGAGCGACTGGCTCGCCGACCACTCGCGCGTCGTGAGTACGAAGAAACTGATGGATGTCAAGTACGCAAGAAATCCAAAGCACGACGACCAGGTACAGGATCAGTTACTTTATACCTATTTATGTATGTAGAGATTGCAAAGCAATCAAGTTTATTCTGTTAACTAAATGGCGGTTCAAGCACTGAGGAGGATAAGATTATGCTGTTTTTCATAAGGAATTTTGAAAGCAATATATGTGTAGGTATCATTATTTATTTGTTTATTTATTTATTAATTGTGTTTGTATATGAGCCAAAAACATATGTAACCCTCTTCTCCACAGCTCCTCCTGAAAGTCCCCTCGCTGACGGCCTCGGAGCTGGGGGCCATTCCGGACGCGTTTGACGCGCGCAAGCGGTGGCCTTGGTGCTCTTCGATCGGCGCCATCCGTGACCAAGGCGACTGTGGGGCGTGCTTTGCGGTCGCTGCGGCCGAGGCCATGTCCGACCGCGTGTGCATCGCGTCGAACGGCGCACGCCGACCCGTCCTCGCCGCCGTCGATCCGCTCTCGTGCTGCGGCGACGCGTGCGGACTCGGATGCGATGGTGGCTTCCCGATTATGGCGTGGAAATGGCACGTCATCTTTTTTCTTTTTTATTCTTTTTATAAATTTTTTTTAAATTAAAAAAAACCTTATTACTAAGTTATGCACCTCGTTACCATTACCATTAAGATCCTCTTTACCTTAACCATTAAGAACTACATTAAGAGGTTACGCCTCTTTAGCATTACCCTAGTTTTTACCACAATTATTGCCATAATATCTACTAACAATAAGCATATATCTTTGCAGCCTATAGGACAGGGACGTTACAACAACTTTGATCAGCTGCATGATTAAGATGTTGTTAATGTCTTGGAAATATAAACGAAAAAAAAGATTATAGTTTGAAAAAAAAATATTTAGAAAAAATGACGGGGTGCTACATATGTATGTATGTATAATCTAAATTGCACTTTATTATAACAAAACTCGTTAAAGTTACAAAAATACTCACAATTTGCACCTATTTATAAAATAAACTAGACGCCTCCCAGAAGTGTGATAATGGTCCATGAATGAATTACATCGGCTGAAGTAATACAAAAACAAATTGAATTATCAACAGGGACAATACAACGAGAGTGTATGTATGTAGGTGGGTGGCGTTCGGTCTTGTGACCGGCACGGACTACTACGCGGCCGCCGGCTGCCGTCCGTATCCGATCGAGCCGTGCGGCACGCACACCTACAACGGCACCGTCCACGACAACCCGTGCGACGGGCCGAGCCCGCCGACGCCGACGTGCGTCCAGAAGTGCCAAGCGGGCTATCCGGTCGCGTACACGCAAGACAAGCACTTTGGTCAGATATACATACATATGTGCCACTATATATATGTACTATACAGAATATATAGCTCATCGAAAATATACCTAGATTTTATTATTCATCGAAAATACAGACTATTTAGTTCATCGAAATATACCTTTTGTATATGTACATAATTCATCAAAATATACAGAGGTCGTCACATTTGAAAACTTTATGTCAAGGGAAAAAAGTATATTGGTTGAAGCCGTCGCTTGGCAAGGAAAATAACGTTGAAATAAGACCGTTACATTTTTCAAGGCAAATCCGCCTACGCTCTCCCGCCGGGCGAGTCCGCTATTCAGCTGGAGATCCTCACGAAAGGGCCCGTCGAGGCGCTGTTCATTGTTTACTCGGACTTTATGCAGTACAAGAAGGGTGTCTACTACGTAAGTACATAAATCAAGAAAGAAATCAATCAATAAGTGGATAATCAATCAAATTTTTATCTCTGAACTATATTTATGATGATGAATCACACAGCATCATTTCCTGTCAATATAGACATATTTTAAGAATATAAATTTTAGCACGTCTCTGGCGAGATTGAGGGCGCGCACGCCGTCAAGATCATCGGCTGGGGCGTCGAGTCGTCGTCGGGCATCAAGTATTGGCTGGTAGCCAACTCGTGGAACACGGACTGGGGCATGAACGGTGAGTTGAACAGAATCTGAAGGTGATTATTATTCTTAATATCTTTATATGTATTTTTGTAATAAATAAGTAAATAATCCCTCCCCATACAGGTTTCTTCAAGATTCGTCGTGGCACCAACGAATGTGGCATCGAGCACGAAGTCGTTGCGGGACTAGCGAGGGTTTGAAATCGGTGTTCGATCTTCCTCCTCCTCCTCGCTCTCTCTACAAAGCGAATAAAATATATAAGCTCATTTCATTGTGTCATGATAAATCTTTACATCTCTTTTCTAACTATCTTCTGTTCTATTTATGACAGTGTAAGTGATCGTAGGGAATTGGAAAAGTGCACGGAAGTAGATATTTACATATATCCTATTGTAAATTCAAATATATGCCAGATGAACTTTGCCTTGCGTTCCGAGGCGTCCTTTGCTTCTGGCACTTTCTGATCTTTCTTTATCGACTTTGTGCCAGTATCGTTATGAACAGAACGTTGTTAATTTGTTATATAAAGATATAGTAATTAAAGAATGTCGTGTGTTTTCCATTTAAAAAAAAGCCAAAACTATCATTTGAATTCGCGCATTTTTTGACTGACACAAGGGTGAGGGGAATTTGTGATTTTGCGAGATGCGACTGCAACGGTCAAGAGAATTTAACCATACGTGTGATACGGTTGAATTTCGTGCTCCTTTAAATAAACTTTACTAAAATGCTACTAGTGCTCCCATCAGCGCAACTCTGAGAACGTGTTCACGATAACGCAGAGATGATGCCAACGAGAACAAAGGTGAGCAAAGAGTGTTCTTCTTACATATACCGTATTCTCCCAATATTAGAACCCCCCCCCCTCCAAGAGATCTCTAAGAGATCGTTTTTTTTGTTTTTGTTCTTTTCACATGTTCTTTCGTAAGTACGCTACAATATATGCCAGCCGTATAGTTTCCCCTCTTGTCTCTTACTAAATTTGCATAATTTACACGCACCATATTATATATGTACATGCAAGTGCATACATATGTAACGCATTGTTTTCAAGCATCTTGTCTTCGTCGTTTGCTGAATAAAATGTACCGATGATTACTCCGAAGTACACTTTCAAAGTATATTTACAAGAATCAATGTCAGGGAAGCTGGTCAGTGAGCCTGATTACGTCGGACACCTGCAAGGCAATTTCGTCTTGGCTGGATCTGTTAGGCGATCTCAGCCAAGGGAACGAATTGCGCAAGCGAACAAAGAAAAGACGTCCTGTTCAAACCTGTCGCGTTTCCTTTCTGACTTGCCGTTGTCATTCCTGACAATGGGAGATTTCACTCAGCTTTTTCGCTCTCTCTCTCTCTCTCTCTCTTTCTCTCCCTCTCTCTGTCTCCGTCTCTCTCTCTGTCTCTATCTCTCTGTCTCTATCTCTCTGTCTCTCTGTTCCTCTCTCTGTCACTCTATCTGTCTCTCTGACTCACTCCCTCTCTAATCATGACATGTCGAACTGCTTATTGTTTGAACTCTAATTGCGACAGTCACGGCCGGAAAAAAAGCCGAACATCTAACAGGCTGGCTATGGCGGACTCGCCCCTCGTTGCGGTGCCGCCAAGACTTGGCAAGCTAATTCACTCTAAGCAAGCAAGGACAACACGAACTGTTCACAAAACGTTCTGCCTGACAGGGAAAGTTGAAGGATCTTCCTTGTGGCCGTTCTTCTGCTTAGTGTCCTCACTCATCAGTCGGTTAGACTTCATATTTGACTCTTTTTTCTCTTCCTCCAAATATTCATTTTAGACTTTCTCCGCAATCGATAATACTTGCATGGCCATGGTTCCCACGGATCCGTCTAGGACTAGGTGAGCAACAAGGAATTCTCATTATTTTTACACAAAATAATATTTGCGATTTTTTTCCAAGTTATTTTAACGTTAATAAAAGAAGTTTGGTTTTAATCGAACAACGATTTCTGCCCCTCGCTTTTGAGTGCTTATCTGTGTTCAATTCGAGGTGTATTTTGATGCATATTGTTGAAAGTTTGAGGAAATTCGTTGAAGAAGAAAGTGTGGCAGTTTAATTTGATTTTGCGACTGTTGATGAAAGGGAAAGCTGATCCTTTGTGGGGATTATAGGGAAAGACACCGCTTTCCCCACCCCCTTCCCTTTCTATTTTTCTCTCTATCTCCCTCTATCTCTCTCTATGGTATCCCTTCCTGCTATCTCCATATCCTCTCCTTTCTCAACTCCTCAAACAATTCGGGTTAGCCTAGGCGCTCTCCGGATATTACAAACAAAGCTAGTTTTTTTGGACATGCCCATGCCCAGTCTCAGTGACATGGTCATTACCAAAAAAAAACGGTCGAGGTTGTTTTTCGAGGACAAGTCTGACACCACTTAAAGGAGGGCGATCACCGTAAATTTTTTAATGCAGGTTCGAATTGCCGCTTCTACCCTGTGATTCCACACTCTTATTCTCGCGAGCTTTTTCGAAGATCGTATAAACCCTCTTCGTCAAAATAGCACCCGCGAATGAGAGCGCAAAGGGCAGCGGCAATTTGAAATATCAAATGATTTTTCGGTGATCGCCCTCCTTTAAGATTAATCTGATGTGCTTCAAGGGAAATAAATCCCTGTTTTCAGGAGAGACGTCGCTGGCGATCGGCTGCTGCTTGGAATCCTGGAATGAGGAATGAGTGAGCGTTAAAGGAGAAGATTGCAGTCGGGAATTGAACTTTGACTTTATGACTAGAAGTTTCGCGCAATTTACCAATAGGCCAACCTCACACCCTCCCGAGTAGTCCCTCTTCCGTTGGTGTTCAATGTGTGAAACCGACAGTTACCGTATTTTCTCTATTATTACCCTCCCTCTAATAGAACCCCCCCCCCTATAATACAGACCCCCTCTCACAAGGGTATTGAAAAATAGTACCCCGGGGCACTAATAGAGAAAATAAGGTAGACGTGTCGCCTAATGTTGAATTAAATAACATTTCCATGATGTGAATAACAGAGTTGACAAAAAAATAAGATCTTTGTTTGACAATGACAGCTACATACTTATGAATTTATCTCTCATATACATACATTCATAATAAGCCGAGCTGAACTGTGGCTAGATAACCTTTAATGAAGACTTTGGGAAAGGGGAATTTGATTCGAATGTGTTAATTCGTCCCTTCGAGTGTGTTGACAAAGAAAACCCTGACTGAGCGAGCAGCAAAGAGGAGACGAGTTTGTCCGTCGTCAAGCACATTTTGTATTGTTTCATAAATACGCTACAGAATACGCTAGCCATACAGTTTACCCCTTGGCCCTCACTAAATACCTTTCATTTTGCATGCACATTTGCATTATTCACATTTCGGCTAGCAACGAATTTATTTTGCCCAAAAAAGAGGAAGAGAAAAGTGTTCGATTTGACAAAAAAAACCTCCTAAAAATTGTGAGGATTCCTAACATTGTATAATAATGATATGCATAAACATAGATTTCTCATTGTTTGAATGAATCAGTTACATTCAAGCGCATTTTTGTCGCCTTTTTGTTGCAGCCGTCTTTATAGTGCAGCTGCCCATGCTGCTCGATCTATTTGCCATAGTTGTAGTACTCCTCCATGTCAAGAACTCCGAACACCTCAGCTGCAATAGTTCAGTATTCAACTCGTAAGAACAAAAAAAAGCCTTCCTAATTTTTTTTATATATTTTTTGTCATAATTATTGGCACATATTTCCGTGGATAAATTGTATAGTTAATATGTAATAAAAAGAGAAAATGAGAAAAAAAAGACGAATAAAATCTTCTCACCAAGCCTCGCAGCGCTCGCAACGTAAGCGGCAAGTATCACAGCGGCAACCACGTGACGAATCATTGCGAGCAAAGTATAGGAGGTGATGGATGAGTACAATGAGTGCACACCAAAACGGCTCCTTTTATTTCCGTCCGCGCGTACTCCGGTCTCGCTTCTCACTTTCTCTCTCTTTCTCTCTCTTTTCTCTCTCCACTTTCTATCTCTCAATTTTCTCTCTCTCTCTATTTTCTCTCTCTCTCTATCATCTTTCTCTCTCTATTATCTCTCTCTCTATTATCTCTCTCTATTATCACTCTCTCTATTCTCTGTCTATTAACTCTCTCTATTATCTCTCTCTGTCTTTCGTTTCGATTTTTAAGACATACATATGAACATATGTATGACCATGAGAACGATAGCGGTTGTCTCTCCACGACAACCATTATCTTTTTCATGTTCGTCGTGAAGATCTCCTAGCTTTGGAATGGCATGTAAGATAAAACTCTGTTTCAACACGCCCAAAAGACATACATACGATGCTCTTACTCGAGAACTGTCTCTTGACCTCATACATAATCTTCCTTAATAAGATACAATTGCAACGGCATACGCCCTCGTAGGCAATACAAAAATCGATAGATACAAATCAATGTAAATCGATGTAAATGGAAACAAAATTAAAGATTTTTAAAATCTAAAAATGCTAAAGTTGCTAATGTTGTTAATGAAAGCGCGATCAGACTTCACGATGCTTTCAATAAGAAACTTTTCTTTCTTGAAGATTTCATATGCGCTTCTTCTTCTTAAAAAAGCGCATTCAACGAGATGAGAAAGTGTCGAACGAATTAAAGGGTTTGGCCAAACAATTCAGAATTGGCATTTGAACCATAAAGAATCCCGCACGGATGAGACTCTCGCTGCCACTGGCTAAAATATGCCTAGTCGTGTACCCGTCACGTTTTTGGAACGCTGTGATCCTCCCATCCCAGTGCTGCAGCCCGTCGCACTCTCTAAACAGAAGTCTGTATTCACACAATCGGCTTTTGAGAGGGCCTGTTAAGAAACATGCGGCCAATGTTGGTTGCGCGCTCCGATATGCACTCTTCCAAGTGTATGGTTCCGGTGTCCTCCGTTTTGCTATACAAAAAATTTTTTAAAGAATTTTTTGGAGTTGGCGTTCTTGATGAGAACGAGCATTGTAAATAAAATAGGAGGGTGCTCAGATCTACAGTAGCTCACCCGCGAGATTAAAATGAATATAATTCTGGAATGATAAAATTCGTTCAAACTGTGTGCATCGAAGTTTTACGATGAGACGAACTGATCCATGCTTAAAAAACGACGTGTTAATTATTCGCCGGAGATCTAATTTAAGAATATTGCTTTTATTTGTACAATCAATGCATTTACATATTTCTAACTCAAATTGTCTACCTAACCTGTTTGCAACTGTCACTATTTTGAATTGATTCTCGAGTTCCCTATTCTGCCAGTTTCTTTATCGCGACCTTTAGAGCGGCCCGACATCTCGGAAGTGCATCGTATGTATGTACATGCACATGTATTTTGCTATGCTTACTGGCACAATGTTTTATCTTTCACCACGACGTCTTTGAAGACTAGAAGAATCTCTTCATGACGAAAGTGAAGAAGAGTGAAAATGTTATCATGAATTCTTCTCTCCAAGCGGCGGCAACCATGTGACGAATCTTTGCGAGCAAAAGAATTGGAGGTAATTAACGAGGTTCCTTCCATTTACGCGCGTACTCCGGTCTCGCTTCTCTCTCCCTCCATTATCTGCAATCTCTCTATTTTCTCTCTCTCTCTACTATCTCCCCTATGTTATCTCTCTCTATTATCTCTCTCTCTCTTTTACCTCTCTCTTTTATATCCCTCTCTATTATCTCTCTCTCTCTCTCTCTCTCTCTCTCTCTCTCGTTTCGATTTTTAAGAGATCAACTAACTGAGAATGGTGACGGTTGTTTCTCCACGACAACCGCTCTCTTTTTCATTTTCGTCGTGAAGATAACCTAATATTAGATATCTAAACTAATAAATTTGTCACCTTCAGGCTACTTCAAGATGCGTCGTGGCACCAACGAATGCGGCATCGAGCATGAAGTCGTTGGGGGACTCGCGAGGATTTGAAATCGGTGTTCGATCTTCCTCCTCCTCGCTCCCTCAACAAAGCGAACAAAATATATAAGCTCATTTCATTTTGTCATGATAAATTTCTGCATCTTTTTTCCTACTGTGTACCTATCTTGTGATCCATTGATATGATAGAGTATGTAATCGTAGGGAATTGGAAAAGTTCACGGAAGTACATATATGTATATCCTATAGTAATTACAAATAAATGCCAGATGACCTTTGCCTTGCGTTCCGAGGCGTCCTTTGCTTCTGGTACTTTCTGATCTTTTTTATCGAATTTGTGCCAGCAAATTATTAAAATAAGTGCAAGGATCAGGAAAGGGAGAGAGAGAGAGGGGGAGAGAGAGAGTAGAGAGAGAAAGAGAAATAGAGAGAAGAGAGAGAAGAGAGAACGAGAGATAGAAAGAGAAGAGAGAGGAGAGAGAGAAGAGTGATAAAGAGAAAAAGAGATAGAAAAAACTGATAGACTGCGCCCTTCTCTCTCTCTCTCTCTCTCTCTCTCTCGCAAAAGAGATCTTTCACTTCTGCTCCGCTTCATAATCGACAGCGTGACGCTTTTTTTCTAAATCTTTTCCGAGAACAGATTTTGATTTGCAAGAGACCTGAAGCCCTTCGCTCATCTCCTCTCGCTCTCTCTCTCTCTCTCTCTCTCTCTCTCTCTTCTCTCTCTCTCTCTCTTTCTCACTTTCACTCTCTCTCTCTCTCTCTCTCTGTTTTCACTCGCACTCTCTCTTTCCATCTCGTTCTGCCCTCACTGAACTCATCAGCTTCTTGTTCCCACTCTTCATTATCGTCCTTTCACTTAATATCACCGCCATTCTTTTATTATCCACTCTTTTTTTCCATTTTCTCGTTCCATGCAAGATTTGCTAAGATTTGTGAAGCCAGCAATTTTGTAAAAAAATGCAGAGGCATTCATGGAAAAGATGTAAGCCATCGAGTGTCTTTAAACTGTGTAGCATATGGCCGAGATAGCGAGAGAGAGAGAGAGAGAAGGAGAGAGAGAGAGATTGAGTGAAATGGGAGAGAGGGAAAGGGGAGAGAGAAAGAGAGAGAGAGAGAGAGCGATTGAGGAATGGGGCAGACATTGACAATACCCACCTCGAGATGAGTTTGACATGGAAAATTTTTTTGGATTCGAAATGTGTGGTAGTTTCTAATGAAGCCATTGGCTTGAACCCTGCTGTTCCCTCACCAGCATGTACCGTATCTGGACAAGATGAGGCCGGGCAGTGGCGCCCCCGACTCGGTGCGAGCAATTTTCGTCGATCCCAACCCCCCCCCTTACCATCACCAATTTACACTACTTTACAAATGAACGACTATTGAATCTTATTCTAATGTTGTCACATTGAAAAACCTTATTTCATATATGATAAATAAATGGCGACTCCGAAGAAATATCATAAATTATTTCCTGCAACTACAGTAAGCACCACAATCTTTTGATTCCAGTCTTTCTCTGACGACAGCCAGCCCACATACATAGCCACTTAGCCACCCTTTGCTCGGAGGAAGTAACAGCCACCAAAATTCGGCACATTAGATTTTACTCCTCTTCACGAAAATCATCGTAGACGACTCTGCAGAGCAGCAATTATCAGTGAAATCTCCATCCTGCCTGGCGTCTGCTCGCGGAAATGAGGGGATAAGTTCTTCGATATTCAGATTGAGATTAGTCGGGGGAAAGACGGGCTAGCAAGAACGAGTGGATATGAGGCGTAATCTCTCTGTCGCTTTCTCTCTCTCTCTCTCTCTCTCTCTCTCTTTCTCTCTCTCACTCTCTCATTCTCTCTCACTCTCTCCTCTCCGCCTCCCCCTCCCGTTCTCGAGACTTAATCCGAAATGTGCGTGGTGCTCATAAGAAGAATCTGAATACGGAGGAGAATAAGGAGACGAAGAGACGAAGAGGAAGGATAATTGTGTGTCTGTGTCAAGACTCTGCAAATCATCTTCATTGTGTTGGGCATACTAATATGAAAAAGAGTCTATTAACCTGACGAGTCATCATGCACCTTTTATCAAGCGATTATACAGTGATTAGCAAAAGAAACGAAGACGTGCGACTGATGAATAATGAAACATCACGAAAGTGTAGAAGTTATCAGAAAAAATGAGACACGTAAGGGCAGAAATTAATTGACACGTAATTACGGTTTTTGGTCAATTTGTATTCGAAATCTTTTATGACAGACATAAGAGTAATTCGTTATTTCATATTATAGAAAAAGTTTTCTTTTAAAGTATCAGAATAGATTCACACACATGGAGAGAGTTGAACAGCATGGAAAATATTTTAAGCTCAAGGTCAGCAGTTTGCCTATCATGTATATACTTGTAGAATTTGCTCCTGAAACATTACTGCATTTTTCGCTGTTGCATTCAATCGAATGCCCAGTCAATAGTGCAAAGATGAATTGCTAAATCGGATTTCACTATATCAGAGATCGGAATGGAAGTAGTAATCGATTAGACTTTGAGGTCGTGGAACATTTGAATGGAAAGAGAGAGAGAGAGAGAGAGAGAGGAGAGAAAGAGAGAGAGAGAGAGAGAAAGAGAGAGAGAGAACCGACCATTAGTAGCATCCCCACTTCCACTCTAATCTAATGCCCAATTCTGCTGAATTTTACTTCTCGCTTAAATTACGAAAAAAAAATTCCTCTTAGATTTAATTCACGCTTGCTGTTTCCTGCTCTCTCTCTCCCTCTCTCTTCTCTCTCTTTCTCGCCTTTAAATCACTCTCAGACATCTCTTCTTCATCGCTGTCGTCATTGGCAGGTGCTCGTCGCACCTTGGACGGAAGAGAGGAGAAGAGATGGCCGGCACGCGTTCCATCCGATTAATCCTGTCAGTCTTCTTCTTATCTTCTGTACTCTCTTCTGAGAAAGAGAGAGAGAGAGAGAGAGAGAGAGAGAGAGGGCGAGAGAGAGCGAGAAAGAGAGCGAGAGAGAGCGAAAGAAAGCGAGAGAGAGCGAGAGAGAGCGAGAGAGAAAGAGGGGAGAAAGTGAAAGAGGGAGAGAGAGAGAACGAGAGCCGCTACGTAGAGAGCCAAAGAAGGAAGAGGAAGAAGAAGCTGCAAGAGATGTCCGAGGGCACTCCCCAGGTGGCCCGCCTCTGCCCATCTTCTATCTCTCTCTCTCTCTCTCTCTCTCTCTCTCTCTCTCTTTCTCTCCCTATTTCTCAATCTTTCTCTCTTTTTCTCTCTCTCTCTCGCTCTCGTTCTCTTTCTCTCTTATCTAGATAGATATACGCACAACTTCGGGACTAGTTCTTTAGCCTCTCCCTCTCTCTCTCTAACTCTACCGTAGTAAAGACATTCACTGATGGCAGCAGCTTCCAGTCCACATGTGCACAAATCTTGCCTTTCAGGCATGTGCAAGCCATCTCTGCAGAGACTTCATCTCTTGTGTTCCATGTTCCATGATATCGCGCGCAAGGTGGAATGCGTCTTTCCGAGTCTATTTCAGCCGTCCACAAACGATGGCGCCTGGAGCAAAGAGAAGAAAGGTGATCAAGAAGAAGAAGAAGACTGCAACCCGGCCCCGTATCAGCTCTTCGGCCATAAGGCAAGTTAAAATAATTGTATTGTTTAAAATTATTTTTAGTATTAATTTAGACAAATCCGAAACTATAATGTCTGCAGTAATGCGTAAGAATTTTTTTGTCACCTATAAAATAAACATTTAAAAAAACTACAAAATGAAACTATCTTTAGGCGCGACAAAACGCAACAGACAGTCGAACCGAACGAGACGACGAGAACGGTATTGTTAATGAATATTGTTAATTGGGTGAAAAAGATATTCTGATATGACAGCATCAAAAAGATATTGTTGTCATAAAAACCATTTTTTCACTTTTTCTTTGAAAAATGTCGTATTTTATCCATTTCAAATTAAATTGACTATAACAGCCACTTTCAGTGCTCGAATCTTCGGAGTTGTGAGAATAATGTTCACGACAACAACTCAGAGATGCCAAGAACAAAGGTGAGCAATTGAGTGCTTTTCTTAAAGGAAGTAGCCGACGAAAGAAAGAAAACTGCATCTGATAAAACTATAGTTTCGCCTCAAATGGTGCAAAACTCGCTATTGGAAGAACGGTGATTTGGATCCGGCTACAAAGTTTAATATTTGAAACCTGTTAGGTGTATCAGGTTCGTTCATTGTCTCGCTGTTCTCTGACGCTCTCATCCCTTGGTCAAAATTGTGGGCAGGATGGGCAGAGGCTGTGCCTCCTTTTAACACCCGTTGGCACTCCTCGCTTGGATATGAGGACGCACTGGGCGCATCGACAAAGACTACAGTATTCAAAGAACAAATCCAAATTTCTGGCAAAATTCTGACTTTCCTTAAGCTGGACCACCTCCAAACGATCAGTTAGGCCAAACTTGATCATATGGGAACATAAAAGAAAAAGTTATTTTTCTTTGGAAACTTCCTTTAAATGAGTATGACATTATTGTTCTTACTTTTTGGGAATTAAAAAAGAAAGGTCTCACTAAATTATTTGTGCTCACGCGTCCTAAAAGCGAGAACCAGAAAACATCAAATATTAAATTTAAAAAGCCTGATTCTAGACATTCATTTCATTTGTAGTTTAACTTTTACTTTCTTTCAATATATTCTGGATGGAGAGAAAAAAGAGACTTTATTGAGTCACGTCTACAGTAAGTCGTCAGTGGTTAATCTTGCCATAAGAGACACATGGTCTCCAATAGATTAAGGAATCTTTTATCGAAT
Organism: Allodiplogaster sudhausi; assembly: GCA_945643635.1. NCBI lineage: Eukaryota > Metazoa > Nematoda > Chromadorea > Rhabditida > Diplogasteridae > Allodiplogaster > Allodiplogaster sudhausi. The sequence goes on along the minus strand of CALZFC010000027.1, from coordinate 418,252 downwards.
TCTAATACATTCATATATGCACGAATGTAGGCAAAATGTCGGCAAAGGTTTGCATAATAAAGAAAAGCGAAAGGATAATGAGAAGAAGAGCAGGAAAAGATTAAGAGCTTTTGAGTTTTCAAGATTAGTCGTTGGCCAAGAGCCTTCGAATAAAGTGCACAAAGTCCATGCACATATCATCATTAGTCCATCCGTGATGTTTCTGCATTCTCTCAATAAGCAGGTATCAAGGTACACAGCCTCAAGTGCTTCAACATTTCATCTTGTGCGCAAAAGTACAATATCGCATGAATAAGCTCAAAATTATTCTTTAAAGATTGACATCTTTTGTCAGTTTCACCGCGGCCTTTTTCTTTCTTTAAATTCTAACAAGACTATTTTGCTGGCAGACGAAGCGAAACATCTCGGATTTGTTACAATATGACGATTTTGGGCGAGAAAAGATTAGAAAGTGTTTTTAGCCGCCGGAAAACCATATTTGTCTATAAGGAAAGTTGTTGTAAAGGAGGTATCCGGGGAAATAATTAAATTAAGCTAATTTTTTTGTTATACGGATAAGTTGATCTTGGGGTGAAATATAATGTGTATCCAAAAAGTTTGAGCGATTTTCTTCCATTACATTCTGAGTAATAGTAACGTGAAAACTGGCAAGTAGAGAATAAGTAGCTACGGTGGGTCTGGTCAGAGCAGCATTCTTATTTTACATGCTCGAGCGACGTGCAACTTTATGAGCGAGCGCATTCAAACTGTTTCTCTAGCACTGTATAGTTATTCGCCGGATGCTTCCTTTTAAATAACTATGACCAAAGGAGGCCTGAACACGGAAACTCGTAGAATGACGACCCTGACACGTCCGATGTATCCTAATTGCAACAACTTCTTATTTCTAACGAAATGATTGGATCTCTAGTCTAGGGAATCTAGTTGAGTCTATGTAGTTATGTAATCTATGAACCTCCAATCAGATCATTAGTTCCCCTGAGTCAGGAGTTCGACTGCCATTCATTCATTCTTCGCTAATGCTTTAGTTTAGCACAGCCAGCAAGCAGAGAGATATAAAAGTACTACAGATTTTAAGTTCCATGAGAAGCCTCTTTTAAGCAGACCATTCCTAACATGCCTCTCCCAAATTTCGAGACAAAAAGGGAGTTTACCGTTAATTCAAAACAGTTTTAAGTGTGTATTGTAAAAAAAATTAACAATAGCAATTTATCTTAATGTCACTGTCAATCAGCTCCTTTCAGGCAGTTTAAAGCGTGTTTTGAGAAGTTAGTTTTTTTAAATGATAATATCACTTTCATCATACTCTGATAATCAGGAAAACTGCTCGGTCGAACGTCGCGATCGACTGATCGCTCGGCTCATTCGACGGAGTGAGCGAGAGCATACGGCACACGAGCTAAAGCTGCAGAGCGTCCTGCTCGCGGATGCGAAGCGGCAACTCGTCGATCTCGATGCGCGACTCACGCACGCGACGCACCAACAGGCACACTATAATACATTTCCATGGGACCCTGTAGTTCATTTCCATTTAGGCTCCTTTATAATGAAAGCTACAAACACTAAGATATATATTTTCATGAGAAGACGAGTAATTTCCGTCTTTCAGGGGGAACAGAAAACATTATGATATTTATGATGTTGCTTATATTATAAGCTGCTACAAGTTAATTCAATAAAGTATTCAAAAATGTTATACGATACAGAATGTATTGAATTAGGTTTACAGAACGTTCGAGCGCAGAGAATCGATGCATACTTTTGCAGGCATTCTACCAGCATGCATTCATGCACTTTCTGCATCTCTATCAGCATGACTTTCATCTTCTTGGCGGCGCACTAGTGGTCAGTATAATTTTTTGAAGAAATATTTTTAATAATTTTTATTTACCAAGTTTTTTTTTATTACATTTTGAAGTATAATCTTACCTTCCTTTCAATTTGCAAGTGGAAACTCGATACTTCTGAGTCGTCATTAAGATATGTGGGCTCTTCGTTACAACAAGCAATCTTATTATAATAATAGACGGAACAATTCTTGGAAGAAATCTTTTCGTATTAATGTGCACTGAGAACATTCCCCTTTGCTTGCAGATGACAATGGAGCGGCAATTTGGCGAGGTGACGTTTATTTGTTCTCGAACATTTTTTTTTTTTTATGTTTTGCCTCTTTCGCGAGTCTCATTTTTAACGAAACAACTATTTAGTTTCCTAAAGAAACCACCTAATCTCGGAAAACATGCGTATTAAAGGGTGCATTCACTGGCGACGTGGCAAGCTCGTCTACAAGCTCGTCGACCGATTCTCAATTGATCGATCCGTCGGATTCGTCGTCAAACTCGAATGAAGTAAGCACATGCATGCACATGCATTTCACGTGGCTCAGGAGGAAAAAAAGAAAGCATAAACAGAAAAAGAAAATCAACAAAAAGTACATATCCTCTGCGTCGTTTATCACTTCCTCCTAATCCGGGCGCGTTCGACGATGATTAGCACGCTTCTCATCTTACAGGATGTTGTAGTAAGTGGTGACGAGAGAGAGAGACAGACAGAGAAAGAGAGAGAGGGTGTGTATTATGGACGGATAACGAGAAACAGAAAGAAATAGAGAACGATATTTTAAGAGAGAGAGAGAGAGAGAGAGAACGCCGAAGACAACGATACAGAGAGAGTGAGCAGGCAGAAGAGAAAGAGAGAGGGGGAGTGAGATGGGGGGAAGCCTTCTTTGCCCCTCAGATGTCATAGAGTGCAATTTGACTGTTTGTGTGTGTGTGTGCTGAAAGGCCAACCTTGTCCTCCGACTAATCCCCCTCCCTTGCCTCAATCTAATCTGTGCAAGAGACCAGCAAAAAAGATTGGTTTCCTTTTTTTCCCCGCTTCAGCCATCGTCGACGTCGATAGAAGACGCAGACGATTCTGAAGACGTCATCAAACAGGATGAGGACGTCCACGAAGATGAAGAAGGAGAAGAAGAAGAAGAAGAAGTGATCATGACGAAATAAGAGAGCGAAAGAAGTGAGCGAAAGAGAGAGAGTGAGAGAGAGAGAGAGATTGAGAGAGAGAGTAAAAGAGACAGAGATAGAGAGAGAAAGAAGGGAGAGAGAGAGAGCGAAAGAAGTGAGAGAAAAAAAGAAATCCTCAGCGTCTTTTTTTCTTATTTATGATACAGATTGCTTAAAAAAATATGCACAAATACTTCCATTTTGGTTTTGGAATTATGTTTTGTTTCTTTAATTGCAGCATATGTACGACATTGTTAATTGTTAGGAGGGAGCGGAAACTTATCACAGACGAGTAACTAGTATACCTATGCATAACTAAATACATATATGTTTGACCTTTTCTATCTTTTTTTTTGTAATTCAGTTAATTTGACGACTTGTTTGGCGAGTTGGAGAAGCACAGACTTCAACGCATTTATCGCTTGGAGTTGTCGTTTGTGAGAGAGATCGTTTATTTTGGATCTCTTTTCATGGTCTTCTTCTATTTTTGATTGTCGTAGTATCTTCCTCAGCTAAATGCTTCTAACTTCTCTCTTTTTAGCAATACTAAAAACGGCGTCTATATCTTTAGAACCTCTTCAAATGAAGTAGTTGCTTTTCTAGAACTGAGATGGTTTCAGCTGATTTAATTTATCAACATGCATCTTTTCACAATATACATACATGCATATATCGTCAATGTTGACAGGGCATCTCCCAATGAGGCCTATGTATATACAAATATGTTCGTGAACGATCCGTTCGCAGTGAGAGAGGGCGAGAGAGTGAGAGAGTACGAGAGAGAGAGAGTTAGAGAAATTCCTAATAAGGATAGCCTCCGGCGACGCATGAAGGCAGACAGCTCGGCATACAGACCGGCGCACAGGCGCGCACGACAGGGAGAGGCGGCGGCGGAGGAGCGGCGACCGGGTAGTAAGCGACGCAGGATGGCACGCACGCCGGCATGCAAGGAGCAGCACAAACCGGCGGAGGAGGTGGAAGGGGAGGAGCGGGCACTGCGACGACACAGCTAGGAATGCACGCCGGCATGCACACGGGCGCACAGACGGGCGGAGGAGGAGGAGGCGGAGGAGGCGGCGGCGGAGGAGCCACAACGCATGTAGGCAGGCAAGCCGGCATGCACACGGGCGCGCAGACTGGCGGCGGAGGAGGAGGCGGCGGGAGGGCGACCTGTCAATTCATTATTATTTGATGTTTTAATGAGGTTTTATTTAAAAATAGTAATAGAGTAAATTACTAATAATATATCTCATTTTTTGGAAATAATAATTAATTTTATATGAAACAAACTGTTAATGTCAATGTCTAAAGTAAATATTTTTAACGAGCTTCTTTAAATATTTTATGAACTTAAAATCAGTAATAAGAAAAAGTTGACTGACTCTAAGCGAGATGCACGCTGGCGCGCAGACTGGCATGCATTGCGGGATGCAGACGGGCGGAGGAGGGGGCGGCGGAGGAGGGGGCGGGGGAGGAGCGGGCACGGCGACGACACAGCTCTGGATGCATGCGGGCATGCAGACGGGCGCGCAGTAGCGGGGAGGAGGAGGCGGAGGCGGAGGAGGAGGAGGAGGAGGAGGCGCAACTGCTACCACGCACGCTGGCTGGCATGCTGGCATGCACACCGGGGCGCAGGCCTTGAAATGATAAATTTTATTATCGATTTTTTTAAAATATGATTTTGTTAATTGATTAAAGTACTGATTAGATAACAAATGACAAATATGTGCAGGCCACTACGTTTTTTTTCCTATAGAGGAGAGAGCGTGAGCGAGAGAGAAAGAGAGAGTGAGAGTGAAAGAGAGAGGTAAAGAGAGAAAGAAGACGATGCCAACCGCTGGCGCCGCCACCGGCGCGAGGTATCGAGGATAGTAACCGCCGCATCCATAGCCGCCATATTGGCGCTTGCAGCGGACGGCCGCCGCAGAAGTCGTCTTGTTTTCCTTCAAATATAAAATGATTATTAAATTGTTTATAATCGCAAAAATGTTGTCGCTGCTTCTAAAATAAAAAAAAATATTTATTTTTCTTTCGATGCATAATAAGAAGGGGAAGAAATGTGTTAAAAGTGAGTGTAAAAATGTAAAGGAAAACATTGTTTCGAGAAAAAAACACAATTTAGATTATAAATTAATAAAACAATATAATAAATTAATGATAAATACAAAAAGTCTACGAGGAACCTCAGCGCTTGCAAAGGTTGCATGAAGGAGGAAAAGACAGGCGACGACAGCCAACTTCATCTTGTCTCGAGCTCCTTAACAAGCTTTTTAAATATCATTTACATATTGTTGAATATCTAAAGTAAATTGCAGTAATATATTAATATATAGTAATTATTGAGTAGTAGAGTGGGTATTAAATAGGTCCAAGGAATCTAGAACTCGAGATAAGATATAGAATGAGAGAATGAAGCGAGAGAACAACCTGAGTGAGCTGATGGATGGTTCGAACGATGCTCTGGCACGGTTTATGTAGTGCCCCGAGGCATGAGAGATGTCTGTATGTCGACCGTTTTTGCAGCTCGAGAACAGAGCGAAGTGGCGGTGCGGGAGTGTGTGTGGAGAGACCGGGTTTTTTTCTCGGCCGTGAGAGCTAGCTAGAAGAGCCATGTGGTCTGTGTGCATGGCCTTCGCCTTTTTATGGCCGCACACTTGGTCCGGGTGCCAACAGATGAGCTTCAACAGTCTGTCGTGATCTGCCAACGATGAGAGAGTGTGAGAAGAAGGGATTGGCAGAGAGAGAGAGTGAGAGAGAGAGAGAGAGAGGTAGGCAAGGGAGAGAGAAAGAGAGAGCGAGAGAGAAGCAGAGGAATCATAGATCGGCCCCATTCTATGTCGCTCTCTCTTCTGTCCTGCTTATTCTTTCTCACACGCGCGTCGTCTGAAGTCTCCGCAATCGCACAATCTCTAGCCATTTCTACCTCTTTTCCGATCATCGCAATTGACACTTTCGAACAGTCCTGCCTTGTCTCCCTTTTCTTTCTTTATTTCTCCGTTTCTCAGCCTGTCTTTCTCTCTCGTTCGCGCTCCCTCTCTCCCTCGCCCTGAGGCAATTCGCCACTGCTTCCGGGCCGTACTTCTTATGCGGGTTGCGCAACGACGCCTCAAGAGCATCTATCGAGTCTGTGGTAGGCAAGCAAGAGAGAGAGAGAGAGAGAGAGAGAGCGAGAGAGATGAAGAGAGAATGCGAGAGAAAGAGTGAGACAGTGAGAGAGAGAGAAGGAGAAAATGGACAAGTTCTCCATTCATTCACCTGCACCTGGCTTACAGCATCTGGATATTGCAGTATGCTTTAGCCAATTCTCGCATCTATAGATCAACAAAACTCTCTCAGTTCTCTGCTCTGCCTAACAATAAGTAACCTCATTCAATATAAATTTGAACATAATATATGTAAATCGGCATCGTATGGCAATTTAGAATGGAAAAAGAGAATGTCCGTTATATCCGTGTCAATAAATGAGTCAATCTTTTCCCACTGTTCTCCGGCGAATGAAAGTTTGCAGTGTGAAGAACTACTTATTTATTTATTTAGAGTCATAAAATTAATTTGGATGTGACGACACTTGAATATTATGCAGAAATAAATAGAACAATCGAATGTGTAAAGTTGCTAGTTTGCTCCTTGTTAAAGTTTATAGTTTGCTCCTAATTACACGAATGCCTTTCTTCTCTCGTCACTCCCTTTTTTTTACATTTCGAATACAAAAAAAACTCAATTCAGGTTGGGAACGTTTGCGCGCCAATTCCTCACTACGAAAGGATATTTTCTGTGAAACAGCCAAAACCGCGACCCAAGTAATGCTCAAAAAAAAATTCCTAACAATTAGGCAATGTTGCTTTTTTGCAGTCATTTTAGATCAAGTTTATGGCTATTTCTGAAAAATTTCTTTACTAGAAGCTTTTAGTTATTGGAAAAATATTTGAAAAAAAAAATTTATTTCAATAACGGCAGCAAAATATTTAATTTTTGTAGCCATATGAATCTCGCGAATCTCGCTCTCGATCCACAGCTCATAGATGCACTACTGCTTCATCGGCTCCGCTGGACGAAGAACGTTTAGTTGCTTGCGCATCTCCGCATGCTTTGCCTGCTCCTCATTCGTCATGTTCCTCCTAACTTGAACCGGTGAAGTGAAGAGAAAATAACAACAGAGAAACACAAGCACAGCAAGTCACAGAACATTTTAATCACTGCAGATTGAGATGATTAAGTACTACGGGGACACTGTATTGCTTCGAGAAGCATTGCAAGTGAGTAGTTGCTCGTAATTTTGTGATTGATTATTGTGAATATTGATTGGTTTATTCACAATAATCACAATATAGCAAGTATTTGGCGTAGAGTCGATTATAGAAGTGCCAGTCACGCGTGTGATGTTGAGTAGTATTGATTGTTTGTTTGTTTTTCTTCTAAATCTCTTGGGCCTTCTTCTTTTAAGCCCTTTCTTTTATAATCTTTGCTCTTTACCGGGAACTTGTTTTTATGTTGCAGGAGGGGCGTGAGTGAAGTTAAGCAAGGGCCTTGTGAGGTTGAACGCTTGAATTTTGATTGATGCTCGAGGTCATATTCTTTGATATCCGAATAACCTAAGTGTCATTCTTGGTACTACAGTGTATTGAAATTGTACCAAATATTTCTGCATTGAACACGATGTAAGAAAAAGTCGTAACCAAAAAGAGATAAACAATCAGGTCAACGCGGAACTAATAGCGAGAACGCCCCTATCTCTCTCTCTCTCTCTCTCTCTCTCTCTCTTTTAGGCGTTCGCGTCCGGAAATCGTTTGTATCCAATATTTGAACACAAAGTTCTGCCTTTTGGGATCTGAATGGCACTGTTTGCACAATGCACCATGCCCGTACGTCTATCGAATGCTAAAGGATATAAAAGCGCCCGGCATCTGCCATTGACAGCAGCCAATCCGCTCTCTTCTCCTCTTCTCGAAATGCAATTCACACTCGTGCTCGTCGCCGCCACGGCCGCCCTCTCCGCCACTGCACACGCTGGCCATTCCGTTTTCGCCGTCAGTCTAAACAGTCTTTATGAAATTAATATTCTCTTTTATTTTACAGGATAGATCATGATAGAAATAACATATAAACAAAAAAATAAATTGAATTGCTCACCGTGATAAGATTTGTTCTCAATTAAATTAATCCTTACAAAAATATTGTCTGAATGTTGAGCGCGCCGCCCTGAAATGCGCGATGTGCACAAAGGATCTGCTTCTGGTGGGCGACAAGACGGACGGAGGAGAGACCAACCTCGTGAAGGTGGAAGGAGGCGTGACCAGCCTCGTCAAGGTGAACGTAGGAAAGACTAGCTTCGCATCCGACGTCCACAGTGCACCCGCTGGCCAGTGTGCGCAACGGAAGCTCATCTGTGGAGGAGGACAGAAGGGAGCGGCACTCATTGAGGTTGCGAGAGAATGAGAGACCGAGCGGAAGAAAGACAGAGTGAGACAATACGATAAAGTGAGAGAAGAATGATTTAAGGTGAATGAGGGTGAACGATTTCAGGTGAACGCAGGTAAAGGTGGCGCAGTCTTTGCCGGTTTCGGCAAGCCCGCCGTGATTACTCTGTCGTGCAACGCCGAGGGCACCGCCTGGGTCGACCCGGCCCGTCCCAAAGTCGCCATCACTGAGCTCTCTTGCGCCGTCATGTCTGCATAAGTGAAGAACCAGCATTCCCCGATCATATTGTAGTATTGATTGAATCAACCTGAACCATTTGATGAATTTCAGTCCTTCAAACCCCCCCCCCCCTCATGTTTCCAATGATGAAGATTACTCTATCACAAGGCGATAATTGATAAATAATTTGTGATAAAGACTAATGTTCAAATTAGACTGTGAATCTCTATGATTGCCAAGGAAGATGAGGTAAGAAGTTTCATCTTTCATTAGAGTGTCTGTTCTTATGGTGAGAAGAAGTGCATGAAAAATTAAGGAGAGACAGAGCGAGAGATAAAAACCGCAACACCGAGAGGGCGGGAGCAATAAATTATGTTATATGATAAGAAATCAAACTTCGGACGACTGCGTGCGGCAGGCGGGCACTAAACTGGTTTATAATCATCGTCCGCTGGCGAATTTTCACCCGGGAGTAGCTGCTGTGACCCAGGGGTTCATTGCAACAACCTGATGATCAGCCCTGATAATCTGTGACAAATGAAGAGACTATGCCAGGCGAGACCACTCATACAATTGGCTATACCTATAAAAACTCGATCATGAGTAGTCCTGTCCACATCCACAATCCGATACATTCTGCTCGTCCACCGTGAGCTGAAGGTTATGAACAACCGTCTGTCTCCGTGCCGAAATCACTCTCACTTTGCTGCACCGATTAGCTGCTATGACCAACAGGGCCACTAATCTTGCCATTTGTCATGTCCCGGACAACGGTCATGACCTTTTCAGAATCAAACGGACATATGTCCTGGAAACATCCACTTCTGCAATACACAGTGGTCTGGGACATGTGTAACAAGGTAAGACTTTCGGCGTGTGGTGGCAAACCTCATCATATTATACATCATTCGAAAGCTCTCAAAAAACTGGCAACGTTTTTGATGTTTATAGTCGCAGATGTAAGCGTTGTAACCACCGAAGCACAGACGCACCGGGGTCTGGCTTGGTCGAGGCCCTTCCAGACCAGGTGTTTGCACTAAAATGACAATACAAGGAAAATAAAGACGAAAATAACTTTCGCCGTCCTCACGTCAATAAAACCTATTTGTGATGTTTAAAAAAAGAAGAAGTTTTTACCCTGTCGACCATAAATTACCATTCAGGGTCGTATCTGTCTCGGATCGCAAACAATTTTCGGCAAAACATAATTAAAAAAAAAATAGATTCGTGTAAAATAATCTATACTAATCGAAATAAGCTCCTCGTTTTAACAGAGTCTAATTTGCTCATGCATTCCGCTGTTTTCCAAGCAATTTGTTCTTTGAAAGAGTTTCATACATTCCACAACTTTCCGACTTGTTCGAGTGCCGAGTGTTGACTGAAGAAGCAAGATGCATGAATATCAAAACATCTTTTTTTCTGCGGTGTATCGAAATTGTTATAAATAAGTACTCGATGAACTCGATGTAACAAAGCCGTTGCCAAAAGGAGGTGAAGCATGTATAAACAATTAGGTCAAAGTGAAACCAAGGTAGAGAGAAAGGCGACAATAAGGCTTTGCTGCTCATAATCTCTGTCTCTCTGTCTCTCTCTCTCATTGGCTCTCTCACTTTCCCTTTCTCTCTTCAGGCGTTTGCGTCCGGAAATCGAGGTTGAACGCTTGAATTTTAATTGAAGCTTGAGGTCATATTCTTTGTACCACTCGTGGTATTACAGTGTATTGAAATTGTACCAAATATGTCCGCATTGAACACGATGTAAAAAAAGTCGTATCCAAAAAGCCTGTATAAACAATCAGTTCAATGCGAAACTAAGATAGAGATAGGCCACATCAAGCCTTTGCTTCTCGCAATCTCTCTCGCTCTTTCTATTTTAGGCGTTTGCGTCCGGAAATCGCATGTATCCAATACAAAGTTGTACTGTGTTTTTTGGCATCTGAATTTCACGGTTTGCACAATGAACCATGCTCGCCCCTCTCGTTCTATCAAATATCGAAGGATATAAAAGCACCAGGCATCTGCTATTGACAGCAGCCAATCCGCTCTCTTCTCCTCTTCTCGAAATGCAATTCACACTCGTGCTCGTCGCCGCCACGGCCGCCCTCTCCGCCACTGCACACGCTGGCCATTCCGTCTTCGCCGTCAGTCTAAACAGCACAACAGAAGCTTTATTAAATAAAATAAAAGTTCTCTTTTACTTTAGAGGTTGGATCTAGATAGAATTAACATATAAACTAAAAATAAATCTCAATTAAATTAATCCCTAAAATATTGTCCTTTGTTATGGAAATATTGAATGTTGAGCGCGCCGCCCTGCCATGCGGGACGTGCACAAAAGACCTGCTGAAGGCGGAGCCGCGCAACAGTACGAACGGAGGCGAGATGAGCTTCGTCAAGCTGGACGGAGGCGAGACCAGCATCGTCAAGATGAACATCGGAGAGCTTAGCTTCATCTCCGACGTCGTCACGGCACCCGCTGGCGAGTGTGCGCAGCGGAAGCTCGTCTGTGGAGGAGGACAGAAGGGAGCGGCAGTCATTGAGGTGGCGAGAGATAATGAGATATAGAGAGGGAGAGAAAAATTGTGCGAGCGAGAGAGACAATGTGATATGCAGACACAGTTGGTCGGACTCCAATTGATGAAAATAGACAACACTTTTTTTCGTTATAAACGACCGTATTCGTTTGTTACAAATAAGTGAATGATTTAAGGTGAACGCGGGTAAAGGCGACCAGATCCTGGCCGGTTTCGGCAAGCCCGCCATGATGACTCTGTCGTGCAACGCTGAGGGCACCGCCTGGGTCGACCCGGCCCATCCCGAGGTCGCCATCACTGCACTCACTTGCGCCGTCATCTCTGCATAAGGGAAGACCAGCAACCTCCCCCGAGCATATTGTAGTATTGATTGATTAAGTGAGAAGGCATTTGAATTTGTATATTCATCCCGAATCATTTGATGAATTTCATTCGTTTTAAAAAGATGCACTAATTCCAACCCCCCGTCATGTCCCCGATGATGAAAGTTATGCTTTCAAAACGCAGACAAAATACGCTCTCAATAAATTGTAAAGGACGAGTAGCCCATGCAGTGAAGTTGTAGAATGGCTGCGTAATCAAGACATACGCGAATCAGCTGGTGTGAGAACCGAACACGAGTCCGCTGAAGTCTATTTTGTTGGACACATTCTATGCCACAATGATGCATGTGGGACGGCATAGAAGGAATGACATTGTGGCAAATGATCTGGATCAATCAAGCGTAACTGACCAGAATGCGAGTGGGTCGAGAAACCCGCCTCGTCGGCAAACGGTTCGAGCCGCGGCAGCGGGGCGGCAAGGTCGAGCAACTCAAGCAGCGTTGCGTCATCGGCACAGAGGCAATCAATTTCTACTTTCGCGCCAACACTTCAAGCAGCACATCGGAAGACGAGCCTCTCATCGACTACATGCGCAGCAGTCGTTCCTTCAGTCCAGTCGCTCCCCCAGCGTCAACGACAGCCGCCGATGCGATTGGACCCTGTCCCCTCTAAGAAGAGCTATGACTAGCTCTTATTTTTCGTTGTCCCCGTTGATGTTTTATAAAACTGTAAGCTTTCAATCTTCGTGGAGAGGTGTTGTATAGATAAATGCATATTTGCATATATTTTGTGCTGCATGCTTTTAGTTGACTCTCTGAGTGTAATTTGTTGTAATGGCTACGTGGCGTTTCCATAGTGGCTATCATTTGGCAACGTGGCCTTCAACTATTGGCTGTCTTGAGAAACGCGGCATTATATAGATTAGCATCTGTGAGTCTCGCCTATTTAAGCACTAGCCTGCGAGATCACATACATCACTTCTTTCTGTGTTCTTTTTCTAAAGCGGTGATCTTCTTCACTCTCTTCTAATAAACCTCTCCCACGCCTCGCCAGATCCATATACACAACACATACATCATGCATGCATACACAGAGGTTTAGCGAAAATCGTGGCTTACACAACTTGTCCGATTTGTTCGAGGGCGGAGTGCACGAAGCACGAATACCTAGACATCTTTTTCTGCATTGTACTGAAATTGTACAAAATATGTCAGCATTGAACTTAATGTAAAAAAGCAGGTCAACAAGGAACTAACAGAGAGAAAGGCCACTGCAAGCCATTTATTCTCCCTATCTCTCTCTATCCCTCTCTCTCTTTTTAGACGATTGCGTCTGGAAATCGCATTTATCCAATATTTGAACAAAAACTGCACAGAAGCTTGTTTTTTGGCCTGTGAACGGCATTATTTGCACAAAGGTCATGTCCGTCGCTCTGGTTCTCTCAAATGCTAAAGGATATAAAGCGCCGGCATCTGCCATTGATAGCAGCCAATCCGACTTCTTCTCCTCTTCTCGAAATGCAATTCACACTCGTGCTCGTCGCCGCCACGGCCGCCCTCTCCGCAACTGCACACGCTGGCCATTCCGTCTTCGCTGTCAGTCTAAACAGCACAACGGGAAAGGTTAATTAAATTAATGTTCTGTTTTATTTTAGAGGTTGGATTTCGATAGAGATAACATATACACAAAAAATAAATCCCAATTAAATTAATCCTTAAAATATTATAGAAATAGTGAATGTTGAGCGCGCCTCTCTCTCATGCGGGAAATGCACGAAGGATATGCTGAAGGTGGAGCCGCTCAAGAATACGAACGGAGGCGAGATCAGCTTCCTCAAGCTGGACGGAGGCGAGACCAGCATCGTCAAGATGAAAATAGGAGGACTTAGCTTCGTCTCTGACGTTATCACTGCACCCGCTGGCAAGTGCGCGCTGCGAAAGCTCATCTGTGGAGGAGGACAGAAGGGAGCGGCAGTCATTGAGGTGGCAGCAGAGAGAATGAGAGACAGAGAGGGAGAGCGACAAAACGAGAGATACAGGTGAGAGGTAGAGAACGAGAGAGAGAGAGAGAGTGAGAGCGAGAGAGAGACGAGCAAGAGAGCGGATGAAAGACTGAGTATAGTTGTATCCATATGACAGACGACCAGACATTTTTTTATTCAAACAATATTCATACAGATACCGATGTTCAGTCTGTAATTTCAGAAAGTAGACAAAAGGTTTTTGTTGTGACAAACGAAAAGTACATATTTGTTTGTTACAGATAAGTGAATAATTTAAGGTGAACGAAGGTGAAGGCGGAGAGATCCTAGCCGGCTTCGGCAAGTTCGCCACGATGACTCTGTCGTGCAACGCCGCGGGCACCGCTTGGGTAGACCCGGCCCGTCCCCAGGTCGCCATCACGGCGCTCACTTGCGCCGTCATTTCTGGATAAGTGAAGTCCCAGCAACCTCCCCTATCATATTCTGGTATTGATTGATTAAGTGTCAGAGAATAGAGAAGGCACCTGAGTTTGACTGATTTGATTGATTTGATTGATTTGATTGATTTATTTACTTGACACCCACGAGGTGTGATATGATGATGATGCAAGAAAAGATATAACAGTAAAAATGATTCAGAGTTAACGAATGTTCACAGCAGATTGTGGGAAAGAGGCGGATGAGGCGGCGGAGAGGGTAGAGGACATGTGAGTCTTGCCATGGTGTTAAAAGCCTTTGCTGATGCTATAAAGAAGGAGTGTTTTTGGACAGAGGAGCGAGTGGATGGGTCGGGTAGGAGGAAAGATTAGCCGCGATTACGAGAGTTACGGAAATGGAAGAAGTGAGGCACGCGATCTGAGATACGTCTGTGACCGAATAGAAGTCTATGCGGAAGGGTAAAATCGGCGTGATTTCAACGAGATAAAAGAGAAGGTATGGAGAGGGCCCTGTTATGAGCAGCAGGGTTAGGATATCAGTGCGAATAGTATAACCAAAATAATAACGTTATATAAAACGAGTGAAATAGTGCTGGAATCTCGCGAAAACAATAGAAGAAGACACCAGCAGGGTGCGGATGTATGAAGCATAGCCATCAAGGAGCATGTTCTTGTTCTTGATACGGAGGGAGCGAGTTATGGGGGTGGCACTTGCTTATTGCCTGTTAGTAAGGAGTGAGCAGTGGGGAGAGAAAGAGCCGGGTTGACCATGATTCCGAAGTCGCGCACAGTATCCACCGGGGTTAGAGGAGCGACATGAAGGTAGTAAGCGGTGTTGGAAATGGATTTACCTAAATGAAGGACAGAGCGCTTGGTAGGGGCTAGGGGAACTTACTATTTACCTCATCGATTGCTGCTTGTAGGGCATGGCGATCGTCAGGAGTAATTGAAAAGGCATGAATACAGTTTTTATTCGAATGAGATTTTATGAATGAATATGTCTTTCCTTTTGTTTTAACTACTCTACTTATTCTTTATGATTACAATCATGTAGCAAACTATTTAAATATACTGAAATATATGCAGGAGATATGTAGTGATTCTTTTAATGGTCAGGGTCAGAGGCTTAGCGAAAATTGTGGCACACACAAGTTGTCCGATTTGTTCGAGTGCCGAGTGCAAGAGGCATGAATATATAGACATCTATTTTTCTGCCGTGTATTGAAATTTAACCAAATAAATCCGCATTGAACTCAATGTAATAAAGTCGTTACCAAAAAGAGGTGAAGCTTGTTTAAACAAACAGGTCATTACGAAACTAAAACAGAGAAAAGCTTTTCTTCTCCCAATCTCTCTCTGTCTCTTTCTCTTTTTCTGCGTTGCGTCCGGAAATCGCATGTATCTAATAATTGAACAGGAAGTACCATGACCGTCAATCTAGTTCTATCAAATGCTATAAAAGCATACGGCATCTGCCATTGACAGCAGCAGCCAATCCGCTCTCTTCTCCTCTTCTCGAAATGCAATTCACACTCGTGCTCGTCGCAGCCACGGCCGCCCTCTCCGCCACTGCACACGCTGGCCATTCCGTCTTCGCCGTCAGTCTAAACAGTCTTAATTAAATTAATGTTTTCTTTAATTTTACAGGGTATGCATCTTGATAGAAACAACATACAAAAAAAATCGATTACCTCACCGTGATACGATTTATTCGTAATAAAATTAATCCTTAAAACTATTGTCCTTTGTGTTATGGAAAGATTGAATGTTGAGCGCGCCGCCCTGCCATGCGTGATGTGCCAAAGGATATGCTTGTGGTGGGCAACAAGTCGGACGGAGGAGAGACCAACCTCGTAAAGGTGGACGGAAACGTTACCAGCCTCGTCAAGGTGAACGTAGGAGAGACTAGCTTCGCCTCCGACGTCCTCACTGCACCCGCTGGCCAGTGTGCGCAACGGAAGCTCATCTGTGGAGGAGGACAGAAGGGAGCGGCACTCATTGAGGTTCTGAGAGAATGAGAGACCGAGCGGAAGAAAGACAGAGTGAGATAATACGATAAAGTGAGAGAAGAATGATTTAAGGTGAATGAGGGTGAACGATTTCAGATGAACGCAGGTAAAGGTGGCGCAGTCTTTGCCGGTTTCGGCAAGCCCGCCGTGATTACTCTGTCGTGCAACGCCGAGGGCAATGCCTGGATCGACCCGGCCCGTCCCAAGGTCGCCATCACTGCGCTCTCATGCGCTGTCATGTCTGCATAAGTTTAGACCCAGCAGCATTCACTTTCCGATCATATTCTTGTGTTGATTGATCAAGTTCCGCCCTGTTGTATTTCCGATGATAAAATTATGCTTTCTAAAGCGGAAAATTCAAAACACGCTCACCATAAGTTGTGATAAAGAGTTATCTTAAAATTAGAGACGGCGCATCTCTATGATTGACAAGGAAGAAGAGTTAAGATCTTTACTCTTTCATGATAGTGTCTTTTCCATGGTGAGAAGAAGAGAATGAAGGAGCGAGAGAGAGAGAGACTCCGAGAGGACGAGAGCAGGAAATTATGACATTTGACAAAAAAAAATCAAAATTCGAGATGACTAACCGGTATTAAACTGGTTCATAATCATCGTTAGATGACGAATTTGCACTCGCGATTTGCTGAAGTGACCAGGTTTTCCTTCATCAACAACCTAATTGTCTGCTCTGATAATCTAACACAGAATGAAGAGACTCTTACAGGCGAGACTCTCATTCAGTAGGTAAAATCTACTATATAAGCTCGTCGGATGCCACTCCCACGCAGAGGTGCTAACGGGCCCAAAAATTTTGGGCCGGCCCGGCCCGTCGGGCCCAAGGACTCGGCCAGCCCGGCCCGATCCATTTCCGGGCCCTAGAATTTTGGGCCCGGCCCGGCCCGGCCCGTGGGCCCGTTTGAGCCCGATTTTCAAAAAATTCTGTGGAAAAAAGTCCGACCACTTACAAGTTGTTTTGAAATTCAGAATTTTTCATGCTCTATGAACATCCATTTCAATGTATAGAAGAAAGAGTTTTAGGGGAAAAATGATGAATAAATGAAGGAAATTTTTGCACTTTACAATGCCACCAATCGTCCTGACTGGACGGCTTTGGTGCTTATCGGGCCCAATCGGGCCTGCGGGCCGGCCCAACTTTTTATGGGCCCGGCCCCGGGCCCTGGAAAGTTGGGCCAGCCGGCCCTACGGGCCGGGCCCGGCCGGGCCGGGCCGGGCCGGCCACTTTGCACCTCTGCTCCCACGTAGGAGTATGAATTGTAGTTATTTAGTGTCTCACATTGAAAAATAGTACCCCTCCATCTAATAGAGTAGAACCTCCCTCTCTACTAGCTCCCCCACCTAATGCAAGGGTTTAAAAAATAATGCCCCGGAGAGTACTAATACAGAAAATATGGTATATATATTTCTTTTTTATTTATTTATTTATTTAAATATTTATATTGTTCGAAGATAACGGAACTTGTAAGCCTGGAAACTATCAAAGTGAGCGAGATCGCGTCACGGAGACTGACGGGTGTTCTTAACAATGAGTTCACGGAGGACGAGCCGAATGTGTCGGATTGTGAATGTGACCAGGACTGATCATGATCGAGTTTCTTCAAATCAATGGTACAAAGTTTGCCGGAATCAAGGCTGGGCCAGCTGGTGGGCACCCGTGACGGTTTCCAATTTGGCGCTTTACCTGGGGAAGCAACACAAAATCCTACATAGGGGTAGCATCCTACGAAGAGGACGAGCTAATATAGGTATTACCTATTGCATGAGTGATCTCGCCTGGTACAATCTCTTCACTCTGTCATAGATTATCAGAGCAGATCATGAGGTTGTTGCAGTGAAGGTAGCTAAAAAAAAGTGCTAATTCGTCATCCGACGACCAGTTTAGTAACGGCCCGCCATCATCCCGAAATTTGATTTCATATCATATATTATAATTTCTTGCTCGTGCCCTCTCGGTGTTGCGTTTTATCTCTCTTTCTCTCTCTTTCGCTATTTCATTCTCTTCTTCTCACCATGAAAAGACACTATAATGAAAGAGTAAAGTTCTTACCTCTTCTTCCTTGTCAATCATAGAGATGCGCCGTCTAATTTTAAGATAACTCTTTATCACAACTTATGGTGAGCGTGTTTTGAATTTTCCGCTTTAGAAAGCATAATTTTTATCATCGGAAATACAACAGGGCGGAACTTGATCAATCAATACAAGAATATGATCGAAAGGTGAATGCTGCTGGGTATAAACTTATGCAGACATGACAGCGCAAGAGAGCGCAGTGATGGCGACCTTGGGACGGGCCGGGTCGACCCAGGCGGTGCCCTCAGCGTTGCACGACAGAGTAATCACGGCGGGCTTGCCGAAACTGGCAAAGATCGCGCCACCTTTACCTGCGTTCACCTGAAATCTTTCACCCTCATTCACTTTAAATGCTTTTTCTCTCTCTCCTTATAAGATTGTTCTCTGCCTCTCTCCCTCTCTGTCTCTCATTCTCTCTCTCTTGCCACCTCAATGAGTGCCGCTCCCTTCTGTTCTCCTCCACAGATGAGCTTCCGTTGCGCACACTGGCCAGCGGGTGCAGTGAGGACGTCGGAGGCGAAGCTAGTCTCTCCTACGTTCACTTTGACGAGGCTGGTAACGCCTCCGTCCACCTTTACGAGGTTGGTCTCTCCTCCGTCCGACTTGTTGCCCACCACAAGCATATCCTTTGTGCACATCCCGCATGGCAGGGCGGCGCGCTCAACATTCAATATTTCCATAACACAATAGACAATTGTTGTTAAGGATTAATTTAATTGCGAACAAATCGTATCACGGTGAAGTAATCAATTTATTTTTCTTAGTATTTTGTTTCAGTCAAGATCCATCCTGTAAAATTAAAGAAAAGATTCATTTAATTAAGACTGTTTAGACTGACGGCGAAGACGGAATGGCCAGCGTGTGCAGTGGCGGAGAAGGCGGCCGTGGCGGCGACGAGCACGAGTGTGAGTTGCATTTCGAGAAGAGGAGAAGAGAGCGGATTTACTGCTGTCGATGGCAGATGCCGGGAGCTTTTATATGTTTTAGCATGTGATAAAATGAGAGGGAAGAGCATGGTACTTTGTGCAAACAATGCTATTCACATACCAAAAGCAAAGGCTTAGTGCGGTTGAACGTTCAAATATTGGAAACAAGCGATTTCCGGACGCAAACGCCTAAAGCTGAAAGAGAGATAGAGAGAGTGAGAGAGAAACAGAAATAGATAGGGAGAGGCAATGGCTTGATGTGGCCTTTCTCGCTATTAGTTCCTCGTTGACCTGATTGTTTATCTCTTTTTGGTAACGACTTTTTTTACATCGTGTTCAATTCGGACATATTTGGTACAATTTCAATACACTGTAATACCAAGAATGGCATCAAAGAACATGACCTCGAGCTTCAATCAAAATTCAAGCGTTCAACCGCACTAAGCCTTTGCTCAACTTCACCTACGCCCCTCCTGCAACGTTAAAACAAAGGCAAGGAAGAGAGCAAACTTCATAATAAAAGCAAAGGCTTAAGATAGAAGGCCAATGAGATATAGAAAGAAAACAAACAAAACAAACATGCAATCAACACTTCTCAACAGCACACGCATGGCTGGCACATCTATACTCGAATCTTCGCCAAATATTTGCTCCCACAACCTTACCAGGAGGAACAAAAACCATAAATCAATATTCACAATAATCAATAGCAAAATTGCGAGCAACTATCCACTTGCAATACTTCTTGATGCGAAGCTGTATCCCCTTCGGACTCATTCAACTCAACCTGCAGTGATTAAAATGTTCAGTGACTTGCTGTGCGTGTGTTTCTCAGTTGTTCTTGTCTCTTCACTTCATCGTTACAGTTTAGTCTGCTCGAACTCAAATATTCCTTCTCGCTGTGAAAACGGTTACGATTCATGAACAATTCTTCTTTATTCAGAATCAATCAAATGCTTACGCCAACAAATACGCTCTACTTTTTTTCTCTTCCAAAGAACACAAATCAAACAATATTCAACGGGCATAATAGCTGCTCTCTGGCACTTCCAACAAACATCCTCTTTTTGGTAACGACTTTTGTTTTACATTGAGTTCAATGCGTACATTTTTGGTACAGTTTCAGAACACTGCAGGAATAAATGATGTCTAGATATTCATGCTTCTTGCACTCGGCACTTGAACTAGTCGGACAACTTATATGAGCCACCATTTTAGCCAAATCTCTGAACCCCATGCCCTACAGGCAGCAATTGATGTGGTCGCAGCATGTGCCGATGGCAACTTCCCCTAGCCCCTGCCAAGTGCTCTGTTGTCCATTCAGGTAAATACAATTCCATCACCGTGTTTACCTAATGGCGCCCTTCTTAGCCCGCGCGACCACGAAATCATTATCGGTCCGGCTGATTCATTCACTCCCCGCAGCTCATTTCTTGCTAACACGCAATTAGCAATTGCTACAATATAATCCGCTCCATTCGTTCCAAGAACGAGAAAATTTTTCTCAATGCTAATGCTTTATACATCCGGCTCGTGCTGGAGTCTTCTTCTATCGTTTTCTCCTCTCGTCTTAAGAAAGAAACCCTTGAAACGAGAGAGTCCAGAACTATTTCACACGTTTTATATAACGTCGTTGTTTCGGTAACAAGGCTCTCTTCCTCCCTTCTATCTTATCCGCTGTAATTTTACCCTTGCGCGTTGACTTGTATTCGGTCACAGGCGTATAACTTATTATGAGCTTATTTTGAATTATCGGCTTGTGAAAGCATAATCTTCATCATTGAAACATGATGGGACGTTTGAAGGACTGAAATTCATCAAATGGTTCAGGATGAATCACTCAATACTACAATATGATCGGGTGAGTCTTCAATTATCCAGAGATCACAGCGCATGTGAGAGCAGTGACGGCGACCTCGGGACTGGCTGGGTCGACCCAGGCGGTGCCCTCGGCGTTGCACGACAGAGTGATCATGGCGGGCTTGCCGAAGCCTGCCAGGATCTGGTCGCCTTTACCCGCGTTCACCTTAAATTATTCACTTATATGCATCAAACAAATACGTTCGCTTGTAACAAAAAGTGTTTTTTTTTCTGCAATTGGAGGCAGAACAACTGTATCTGCATATCTATTTTCTCTCTCGCTCTCACTCTGTCTCTTTCCGTCCCTGTCTCATTATCTCTCGCCACCTCAATGACTGCCGCTCCCTTCTGTCCTCCGCCACAGACGAGCTTCCGCTGCGCACACTCACCAGCGGGAGCCGTGACGACGTCGGAGACGAAGCTAAGCTCTCCGATGTTCATCTTGACGATGCTGGTCTCGCCTCCGTCCAGCTTGACGAAGCTCATCTCGCCTCCGTTCGTACTGTTGCGCGGCTCCGCCTTCAGCAGATCCTTTGTGCACATCGCGCATTGCAGGGCAGCGCGCTCAACATCAACATTCAATATTTCCATAACAATGGACGATATTTTAACCGAGATCCAACCTCTAGAATAAAATAGAACATTAATTTAATTAAGCTTTTGTTGTCCTGTTTTTACTGACGGCGAACTGCGGTGCAGGGGCAGGGGCGGAGAGGGCGGCCGTGGCTGCGACGAGCACTAGTGCGAAGTACATTTCGTTAAGAGGAGAAGATGCGGATTGGCTGCTGTCAATGGCAGGTGCCGGGCGCTTTTATATCCTTTAGCATTTGATGTCACAAAGGGGCGAGCATGGTACTTTGAGCAAACAGTGCAATTCACAAACCAAAAAACACACAACTTTCTGTTCAAATATTGGATACAAGCGGTTTCCGGACGCAAACGCCTAAAAAGAGAATGAGAGGGAGAGAGAGATTGCGAGAAGCAAAGGCTTGCTGTGGCCTTTCTCTCTTAGCTTAGCGTTAACCTGATTGTTCAGACAGGCTTCACCTCTTGGTGGTAACGATTTTTTTTTACATCTTTTTCAATGCGGACATATTTGGTACAATTTCAATACGCTGTGATACCACGATGGTACTTACAAGTCGGATATCAAAGAATAAAATTCAATCAAAATTCAAGCATTCAAACACACAAGTCCCTTGCTCATCTTCACTCATGCTCCTCCTGCAATGTCAAAACAAGGGCAAAGTTTATAAAAGCAAAGGCTTAAAAGAAGAAGATAAGGAGATTTAGAAAGAAAACAAACAAAACCAAAGAAATGTATGAAAACGTCTTCAAAGGGACATATTAATTGGAAAACCGCGGAATGCTTGAGCAAGTGTAACAATGTTAAAACGAGGAGCTAATTTCGTCTAATATAGATTATTTTACACGGATCTATTGTTTAAAAAAAATTATGTTTTGCCAAAAATTGTTCTGCGATCCGAGGTAAATACCACCCTGAATGGTGTCAAATATGGTCGAGAGGGTTAAAAAAAAATTTTTTTTTCTTTAAAAAAAACTTCACAAGTAGGTTGGGTTGTATTGACCCAATTGAATGAGTGGTCTCGCCTGAAGTAGTCTCTTCATTCTGTCACAGATTATCATAGCTGACCATGAGGTTGTTGCAATGAAGGAAGACCTTGGTCACAGCAGCAAATCGCGAGTGCAAATTCGTCATCTGACGATGATTATAAACCAGTTTAGTACCGACCCGCCGACCGTTAGTCATCCCGAAATTTGATTTATTGTCATATGTATATCATAATTTCTTGCTCACTCTCTCGGTGTTGTGCTTTTTTTTATCTCTTGCTCTCTCTCTATCTCTCACTTTTCATTCACTTCTTCTCACAATCAGAACATATCATGAACATGTGAGAGTAAACTTCTCACCTATTCTTCCTTGTCAATCATTGAAATACGAAGTATAATTTGAAAATAACTCTTTATCACAACTTATTATGAGCATATTTTGAATTATCGGCTTTTTAAAGCATAATCTTCATCATTGGAAACATGACGAGGGGATTGAAGGACAGAATTATGCAAATGCCACCCAATAATTCGCTCCGTCTCCCTCTCTCTCTCACTTTTTCATTCTATTCTTATCTCCATCAGAATAGACGTTATCATTAAGGATTAACTTCTTACCTCTTCTTCCTTGTCAATCATAGATATACGCAGTCTAACTTGAACATAACTCTTTATCACAACGCTTGTTTTGAATAATCGGCTTTTGAAAGCATGATATTCATCATTGGAAACATGACATGGGTTGGAAGGACTGAAGTTCATCGAATATTTCAGGATGAATCAATAAATGCTTCAATATGATCGGGAGGAGGGTGATGCTGGATCTTCACTTATGCAGACATGACGGCGCAAGAGAGCTCAGTGATGGCGACCTTGGGACGGGCCGGGTCGACCCAGGCGGTGCCCTCGACGTTGCACGACAGAGTAATCACGGCAGGCTTGCCGAAACCGGCAAAGACTGCGCCACCTTTACCTGCGTTCACCTGAACTCATCCACCCTCATTCACCATAAATCATTCTTCTCTCACTTTATCGTATTGTCTCACTCTGTCTTTCTTCCTCTCGGTCTCTCATTCTCTCGCCACCTCAATGAGTGCCGCTCCCTTCTGTCCTCCTCCACAGATGAGCTTCCGTTGCGCACACTGGCCAGCGGGTGCACTGAGGACGTCGGAGGCGAAGCTAGTCTTTCCTACGTTCACCTTGACGAGGCTGGTCACGCCTCCGTCCACCTTCACGAGGTTGGTCTCTCCTCCGTCCGTGTTGTTGCCCACCACAAGCAGATCCTTTGTGCACATCGCACATTGCAGGGCGGCGCGCTCAATATTCAGGCAATATTTTTGTTAGGATTAATTTAATTGAGAACAAATTTTATCACGGTGGGAAACTCAATTTATTTTTTGTTTATTTGTTATTTCTAGCATGATCCATCCTGTAAAATAAAAGAGGACATTAATTGCACTAAGACTGTTTAGACTGACGGCGAAGACGGAATGGCCAGCGTGTGCAGTGGCGGAGAGGGCGGCCATGGCGGCGACGAGCACGAGTGTGAATTGCATTTCGAGAAGAGGAGAAGAGAGCGGATTGGCTGCTGCTGTCAATGGCAGATGCCGGGCGCTTTTATATCCTTTAGCATTCGATAGACGTACGGGCATGGTGCATTGTGCAAACAGTGTCGTTCAGATGCCAAAAACACGGCAGAATATTGGATGCAAGCGATTTCCGAACGCGAACGCCTAAAAGAGAGAGAGAGAGAGAGAGAGAGAAAGAGAGAGAGGAGAGAGAGATATGGAGAGGCCATGGCTAGCCGGGTCCTTTTTCGCTATTACATAGTTCCGCGTTGACCTGATTGTTTATCTCTTTTTGGTTACGACTTTTTTTTACATCGTGTTCAATGCGGGCATATTTGGTACCATTTCAATACATTGTAACACCAAGAATGGCACTTAGTCGGATATCAAAGAATATGACCTCGAGCTTCAATCAAAATTCAAGCGTTCAACCACACAAGGCCCTTGCTCAACTTTACTCACGCCCCTCCTGCAACGTCAAAACAACAGCACGATAAAGAGCAAAGTCTATAAAAGCAATTGCTTAAAGGAATAAGGCCAAGAGATTTAGAAGGAAAACAAACAAAACAAACAAACAATCAACAATGCTCAACAGCATAAGCGTGTCTGGGACTTCTATATTCGACTTTAAGCCAAATACTTGCTGCCGCAACATTACCAGGGAACCAAAAACTTCAATCAATATAAACAATAATCAATCGCAGAAATACGAACAACTAATTATTTCAGGGGTACGTGGTGCAAGCAGCAAACCGATTGGGTCGCAGAATTGGCCGCCAAATGTCAACATACTCTAGAACCTGTCAAGTTCTCTGTCCTTCATTTAAGTAAATCCAATTCCAACCCGTTTACAAACGCTAAGCCTTAATGGCGCGCCTCTTACCCGGTGAATACTGTGCGCAGCCTCGGAATCATTATCGGCCCGGCTCTTTCTTGCTCTCCCCACTGCTAATTTCTTGCTAACAAGACGATAAACAAGCGCAACATCATAATCCGCTCCCTCCGTTTAAAGAACAAGAACATTATCCTCAATACTTATGCTTTATACTCCCGACTCCTGCTGGAGTCTCCTTCTATTATTTTCTACCCTCGTCTTAAGAAAGATTCCCGTAGACACGAGAGAGTCCAGAACTATTTCACTCTTTTATATACTGTCCTTGTCTTGGCTATACTAATCGCACTGATATGCCCAACCCTGCTACTCGTAACAAGGCTCTCTACCTCCCTTCTCTCTTATCCCGTGGATATTTTACGCTTGCGCGTAGACTTGTATTCGATCACATCCTATATCATTGTCAGATCGTGTTCCTCAGTTCTTCCATTTCCGTATCTCTCGTACTCGCAGCATATCTTTCCTCCTTTCTGACCCATCCACTCGCTCCTCTGTCTGAAAACACTCCTTCATTGTAAGATCAGCAAAGGCTTTCAACTCCATGCCAAGACATGCCCCTCTACTCTCCCCGCCCCCTCATCTGCCTCTTTCCCATAATCTGCTGTGAACACTCGTTAACTCTGAATCAAGTGCTTTATCAATTCTCTGACACTTAATCAATCAATGCCACAATATGATCGGGGGAAGATGCCGGTCTTCACCTATCCAGAGATGACAGCACAAGTGAGCGCTGTGATGGCGACCTCGGGATTGGCCGGGTCGACCCAGGCGGTGCCCTCAGGGTTGCACGACAGAGTCATCATGGCGGGTTTGCCGAAGCCGGCCAGGATCTGGTCGCCTTTACCCGCGTTCACCTTAAATCATTCACTTATTTGTAACAAACAAATACGTTCGTTTGTAACCAAAAAAGTGTTGTAAATTTTCTGCAATTCGAAGCAGAACAACTGTGTCTTCATATCACATTATCTCTCTTGCTCTCACTACGTCTCTCTCCCTCTCTGTCTCTCATTATCTCTCTCCACCTCAATGACTGCCGCTCCCTTCTGTCCTCCTCCACAGACGAGCTTCCGTTGCGCACACTCGCCAGCGGATGTCGTGACGACGTCGGAGACGAAGCTAAGCTCTCCGATGTTCATCTTGACGATGCTGGTCTCGCCTCCGTCCAGCTTGACGAAGCTCATCTCGCCTCCGTTCGTACTGTTGCGCGGCTCCGCCTTCAGCAGATCCTTTGTGCACATCCCGCATGGGAGGTCGGCGCTCTCAACATTCAATATTTCCACAACAATGGACGATATTTTAACCGAGATCCAACCTCTAGAATAAAATAGAACATTAATTTAATTAAGCTTTTGTTGTCCTGTTTTTACTGACGGCGAACTGCGGTGCAGGGGCAGGGGCGGAGAGGGCGGCCGTGGCTGCGACGAGCACTAGTGCGAAGTACATTTCGTTAAGAGGAGAAGATGCGGATTGGCTGCTGTCAATGGCAGGTGCCGGGCGCTTTTATATCCTTTAGCATTTGATGTCACAAAGGGGCGAGCATGGTACTTTGAGCAAACAGTGCAATTCACAAACCAAAAAACACACAACTTTCTGTTCAAATATTGGATACAAGCGGTTTCCGGACGCAAACGCCTAAAAAGAGAATGAGAGGGAGAGAGAGATTGCGAGAAGCAAAGGCTTGCTGTGGCCTTTTCTCTTACTTTCGCGTTGACCTGATTGTTTATACAGGCTTCACCTCTTGGTGGTAACGATTTTTTTTACATCGTGTTCAATGCGGACATATTTGGTACAATTTCAATACACTGTAATACTACGATGGTACTTAGTCGGATATCAAAGAATAATACTCAAACAAAATTCAAGCATTCAAACACACAAGGCCTTTGCTCATCTTCACTCACGCTCCTCCTGCAACGTCAAAACAAGGGCAAAGTTTATAAAATCAAAGGCTTAATAGAAGAAGATAAGGAGATTTAGAAAGAAAACAAACAAAACAAACAAACAATCAACACAACTCAACAATTCCAAAGAAATGACTGAAAACGCCTTCAAAGGGACGTATTAATTGGAAAACCGCGGAATGCTTGAGCAAGTGTTTCAGTGTTAAAACAAGGAGCTAATTTTGTCTAATATAGATTATTTTACACTTATCTATTGCTTAAAAAAAATTATGTTTTGCCAAAAATTGTTCTGCGATCCGAGGCAAATACCACCCTGAATAATGTCAAATATGGTCGAGAGGGTTAAAAAAAAAACATTTTTTTTTTCTTTAAAAAAACTTCACAAGTAGGTTGGGTTGTATTGACCCAATTGTATGAGTGGTCTCGCCTGACGTAGTCTCTTCATTCTGTCACAGATTATTAGAGCTGACCATGAGGTTGTTGCAATGAAGGAAGACCTGGTCACAGCAGCAAATCGCGAGTGCAATTTCGTTATCTAACGATGATTATAAATCAGTTTAGTACCGACCCGCCGACCGTTAGTCATCCCGAAATTTGATTTCATGTCATATGTATATCATAATCTCTTGCTCTCACTCTCTCGGTGTTGTGTTTTTTTATCTCTCGCTCTCTCTCTCTCTATCTCTCACTTTTTCTTTCACTTCTTCTCACAATCAGAACATATCATGAACATGTGAGAGTAAACTTCTCACCTATTCTTCCTTGTCAATCATTGAAATACGAAGTATAATTTGAAAATAACTCTTTATCACAACTTATTATGAGCATATTTTGAATTATCGGCTTTTTAAAGCATAATCTTCATCATTGGAAACACGACGGGGGGATTGAAGGACAGAAATTCATCAAATGATAAGGATGAATCAATCAATGCTACAACATGGGCGAGTTGATGCTGGATCTTCACTTATGCAGAGATGACGGCGCAAGAGAGCGCAGTGATGGCGACTTCGGGATGGGCCCTGTCGACCCAGCCGGTGCCCTCGGCGTTGCACGACAGAGTCATGATGGCGGGCTTGCTGAAGCCGGCAAAGATAGCGCCATTTTTACCAGATTGGCTTCTGTCAGTGGCAGATTCCGGGCGCTTTTATATCCTTTAGCATATGATAGATGGTCGGACATGGTACACTGTGCAAACAATGCCATTAAGATGCCAAAAAAGACGGCACAACTTTGTGTTCAAATATTGGATACAAGCGATTTCCAGACGCAAGCTCCTAAAGGGAGAGAGAGAGAATGCGAGAAGCAAAGAACACAAATCAGAGATAATTCAACGAGAATAATAGCTCCTCTCTCGCACGTCCTTTTTACAATGCCGCCAGTCGTCCTGACTGGACGACATCGTGAGCTTATCGGGCCCAGACGGGCCTGGGGGGACCTCTTTTGGGCCCGGCCCGGCCCCCCTCCGGGGCCCTTGAAAATGGAGCAGGCCGACTCTATGGGCCGGGCCGGGCTGGGCTGGGCTGGGCTGGGCCGTTACAGGCTCTGTTACCACCACACGCCGAAAGTCTTCCTTTGTTACACATGTCCCAGAATCCTGTGTATTAACATAGGTAGAAGTGGATGTGTCCAGGACATGTGTACGTTTGATTCTGAAAAGGTCAAGACCGTTAACCGCGACAGATGGCAAGATTAATGCCATTGGTGGTCATAACAGCTAATCGAGTGCAGCAAAGTGAGCGTGATTTCGGCACGGAGACAGACGGGTGTTCATTACATTGAGTTCACTGTGGACGAGCAGAATGTATCGGATTGTGGATCAGGCCAGGACTGGACATGATCGAGTTTTTATAGGTATAGCCTATTGAATGAGTGTTCTCGCCTGACATAGTCACTTCATTCTGTCACAGCAAATCAAAGCTGACCATCAGGTTGTGCAATTAAACTCTGGGCCGTTACAGCTAATCGCGAGTGCAAATTCGTCATCTGACGACGATTATGAACCAGCTTAGTACCGGCCCGCCGCAGTCATCCACCCCGAAATTTGATTTCTATCATATAACATAATGTCTTGCTCCAGCCCTCTCGGTGTTGCGCTTTTCTCTCTCTCTCTCTCTCTCTCTCTCTCACTTTTTCATTAACTTCTTCTCACCATCAGAACAGACCAGAGGTGTCAACGGGCCCAAAATATTTGGGCCAGCCCGGCCCTGGGGGCCCAAAGTTTCGGCCCGGCCCGGCCGGAAATTTCCGGGCCTTGTAATTTTGGGCCCGGCCCGGCCCGTGGGCCCGTTTGAGCCCGATTTTCAAAATTCAAAAAAAAAAGTTTTTTTCCAAAAATTGGTGCTATGTTAATTGGGGGTTTCTTTTGGGTTTGCATGAGTTTAACAATGTAAAAATATGTTTCCCCCACCCCTAAGTAACATGCCACTATATAAACCAATTTCTAATACTTCCGAAAATTTCAAGTTTATGTTTTTACCATCAATTTGCCAGGAATTTTTGACTTGAGGGCCCAATCGGGCCTGCCCAACTTTTCTTGGGCCCGGCCCGGCCCGGCCCGGGGCCTTGGAAAATTGGGCCGGCCCATTGACACCTCTGGAACAGACACTCTAATGAGTGAGTAAATGTATTACCTATTCTTCCTTGCCAAGTACGCAGTCTAATTTGAACATAACTCTTTATCACAATTATTATGAGCGTATTTCGAATTGTCGGCTTATGCAAGCCTAATCTTCATCATTGGAAACATGACGGGGGGATTGAAGGACTTAAATTCATAGAATGGTAAGGATGAATCAATCAATACTACAATATGATCGGGGGGGGGGGGTGCTGGATCTTCACTTATGCAGAGATAACGGCGCAAGAGAGCGCAGTGATGGCGACCTTGGGTTGGGCCGTGTCG
Organism: Allodiplogaster sudhausi; assembly: GCA_945643635.1. NCBI lineage: Eukaryota > Metazoa > Nematoda > Chromadorea > Rhabditida > Diplogasteridae > Allodiplogaster > Allodiplogaster sudhausi. Next base: position 388,617 of record CALZFC010000027.1, on the reverse strand, counting down.
ATCCAGGCGGTGCCCGCGGAGTTGCACGACAGAGTCATCACAACGGGTTTGCCGAATCCGGCAAAGATAGCGCCATTTTTACCAGCGTTCACCTGAACTCGTTCATCCTCATTCACCATAAATCATTCTTCTCTCGCTTTATCGCATTGTCTCTCTCCCTCTCTGTCACTCATTCTCTCTCTACCACCTCAATGACCGCCGCTCCCTTCTGTCCTCCTCCACAGACGAGCTTCCGCTGCGCGCACTTTCCAGCGCGTGCAGTGAGGACGTCGGAGGCGAAGCTAGTCTCTCCAGCGTTCACCTTGATGAGGCTGGTAACGCCTCCGTCCAACTTTACGAGGTTGGTCTCTCCTCCGTCCGTCTTGTTTTTCGACACCACAAGCAGATCCTTTGTGCACATCCCGCATGGTAGGGCGGCGCGCTCAACATTCAGGATTTCCATAACACAATGGACAATAGGTTTTTAAAGTATTACATTAATTGAGAACAAATCATATCACCTATAAATTGGTGGGATAATCAATTTATTTGTATTTCTTTGTATGTTATTTCTATCAAAATCCAGCCTGTAAAATAAAAGAGAACATTAATTTCATTAGACTGTTTAGACTGACGGCGAAGACGGAATGGCCAGCGTTTAGAGAGAGGGCGGCCGTGGCGGCGACGAGCACGAGTGTGAATTGCATTTCGAGAAGAGGAGAAGAGAGCGGATTGGCTGCTGTCAATGGCAGATGCCGGGCGCTTTTATATCATTTAGCATACGGACATGGTGCAAACAGTGCCATTGAGATGGCAAAAAAGACGGCACAACTTTGTGTTCGAATATTGGATACAAGTGATTTCCGGACGCAAACGCCTAAAGAGAGAAAGAGCATGAGAGATGGCGAGAAGCAAAGACTTGTTGTGGCCTTTCTCGCTATTAGTTCCGCGTTGACCTGATTGTTTATACAGGCTTCACCTCTTCGTGGTAACGACTTTTTTTTACATCGTGTTCAATGCGGACATATTTGGTACAATTTCAATACACTGTAATACCACGAATGGAACTTAGTCGGATATCAAAGAATCCTCGAGCTTCAATCAAAATTCAGGCATTCAACCGCACAAGGCCCTTGATCAACTTCGCTCATGGCCCTCCTGCAACGTCAAAAGAACAGCACGATAAAGAGCGAAGTTTAAAATAAAAGCAAAGGCTTAAAAGAAGAACGCCAAAAAGATTTAGAAAGAAAACAAGCAAAACAAGCAAACAATCAACACAACACAACAGCAGCTGACAAAGAATGATAAAAATACACCACGCAACAGATAAAAAAGCATGAATGTACACTAAACAAGCACAAAAGAAATGCACTAAATGTGATGGAACAACACAAAACAATAATGAAAGAGGAATTTAACTGAAAAGAAGGTGGGAAAAGGACACACTTGACATCCCTCCTCGACGAAGCGACTTCCTCCGCGCTAACTTCAGTGTTCGCCGAACTCGTGCTCGCTCATCATTCTTACCCGAAACCTAACCTGGAGGAACCTAAAACATCAATCGATATTTACAATAATCAGTCACAGAATTACGAGAAACTATCCACTTGCAATACTTCTCGATGCGATACTGTTTCCCCTTCGTACTCAATTATCTCAACCTGCACTGATTAAAATGTCAAAATTCAGGAATTTTTTTTAAAGGGAGGGGGTACCCCCTGCTACAGGCAGCAACCGATGAGGTCGCATCCTCGGCCGCCAAATAGCAACATCCCCTAGCCCCTGCCAAGTGCTCTGTCCTTCATTTGGGTAAATCAATTCCAACACCGTTTACTACCGGCGCACCTCTTACCCCGGTAGATACTGTGCACGGCCTTGGAATCAGTCTCTTTCTTTCTATCCAGACTGCTCATTTCTTGCTAACAATTCGATATGCAAGTGCCACTTAATAATCCGCTCCTTACGTTACAAGAACAAGAACATTCACCTCAATTCCTACCCTTTGTATATCCGCCTACTGCTGGAGTCTTCTTCTATTGTTTTCTCCCTTGTCTTAAGAAAGATAACCTTAGACTCGAGAGAGTCCCGAACTAGTTAACTCGTTTTACATTGACTCGTTCTTTTGGCTATAGTAATGCACTGATAATTAGAAATCATCCCGATTTTACCCTTGCGCGTAGACTTGTATTCAGTCCCAGGCCTATATGAGATGGTGTTCCTCACTACTTACATTTCCGTAACTCTCGTACCCACAGCTTATCTTCCCTCCTTTCCGACCCATCCACTCTCTCCTCTGTCCGAAAACACTTCTTCTTTATAAGATCAGTAAAGGCTTTTAACTCCATGGTAAAACTCACATGTCTTCAACCCTCTCCACCGCCTCATCCGCCTCTTTCCCACAATCTGCAGTGAACGCTCGTTAACTCTGAATCGTTTATACTGTTATATTTATTCTTGCATGATCATCATATCATATCATACTACAATATGATCGGGGGAAGATGCCGGTCTTCACTTATCCGGAGATGACAGCGCAAGTGAGCGCTGTGATGGCGACCTCGCGATTGGCCGGGTCGACCCAGGCAGTGCCCTCAGCGTTGCACGACAGAGTCATCATGGCAGGTTTGCCGAAACCGGCCAGGATCTGGTCGCCTTTACCCGCGTTCACCTTAAATCATTCACTTGTTTGTCACAAACAAATACGTTTGTTTGTATCAAAAAAATGTTGTCTATTTTCTGCAATTAAAGGCCAAACAACTGTGTCTGCATATCACATTGTCTCTCTCACTCTCACTCCGTCTCTCTCCCTCTATATGTCTCATTCTCTCCCGCCACCTGAATGACTGCCGCTCCCTTTTGTCCTCCTCCACAGACGAGCTTCCGCTGCGCGCACTCGCCAGCGGGTGTCGTGACGACGTCGGAGACGAAGCTAAGCTCTCCGATGTTCATCTTGACGATGCTTGTCTCGCCTCCTTCCAGCTTGACGAAGCTCATCTCGCCTCCGTTCGTACTGTTCCGCGGCTCCGCCTTCAGCAGATCCTTTGTGCACATCCCGCATGGCAGGGCGGCGCGCTCAACATGCAATATTTTCAAAACAATGGACAATATTTTAAGGATTAATTTAATTGAGACTTGTTTTTTTATTTATATGTTATCTCTAAGGAGATCCAACCTCTAAAACAAAAGAGAACACTAATTTAATTAAGCTTTTGTTGTGTTTATTAGACTGACGGCGAAGACGGAATGGCCAGCGTGTGCAGTGGCGGAGAGGGCGGCCGTGGCGGCGACGAGCACGAGTGTGAATTGCATTTCGAGAAGAGGAGAAGATGCGGATTGGCTGCTGTTAATGGCAGATGCCGGGCGCTTTTATTTCCTTTGGCATTTGATATAATGAGAGGGACGAGCATGGTACTTTGTGCAAACAGTGCATTTCACATACCAAAAAGAAATATTGGATACAAGCAATTTTTGGACGCAATAAAAGAGAATGAGAGGGAGAGGGAGATTGCGAGAAGCAAAGGCTTGCTGTGGCCTTTCTCTCTCTTAATTTCACGTTGACCTGATTGTTTATACAGGCTTCACCTTTTGGTGGTAACGATTTTTTTTACATCGTGTTCAATGCGGACATATTTGGTACAATTTCAATACACTGTGATACCACGATGGTACTTACAAGTCGGATATCAAAGAATAAAATTCAACCCCCCCCCCCGCAACCTTACCACAATAATCAATCGCAGAATTACGAGCAACTTCCAACATGCAATACTTCTCGATACGAAACTGTGTCCCCTACGTACTCAATCATCTCAACCTGCCGTGATTAAAATTTCAAAATTCAGGAATTTTGTAAGGGAGGATACCGCCGTGCTACAGCCCGCAATCGATGAGGTCGTAGCCTCTGCCGCCAAGTGGCAACTGTCCCTAGCCCCTTCCAAGTGCTCTGTATGTCATTCAGGTAAATCTAATTCCCTAATAGTGGATACTTTGCGCGAGCTCGGAAACATTATCGGCACGGCTCTTTCTTTCTCTCCCAACTGCTCGTTTCTTGCTAACAATACGATAAGCAAGTGCCACCCCATAATCAGCTCCCTCCTTTCCATAAAAGATAATTCTCCTCAATGCTTATACTTTATCCATCCGCCCCTGCTCGAGTCTTCTTCTATTCTTTTCTAGTCTCATCTTAAAAAAGCTACCCTTCGACTCGAGGGAGTCCCGAACTATTTCACTCGTTTTATATTCTGTCGTTGTCTTGGCTATACTAATCATATTGATATTCCCAACCCTGCAGCTTGTAACAAGGCCCTCTCCCTCCCTTCTCTTTTCTCCCGTAGAAATCATGCGGATTTTACCCTTGCGCATTGACTTGTATTCGGTCGCATGCGTATCTCTGATCGCGTTCCTCACTACTTCCATTTCCGTAACCCTCGTACTGGCTGCTCGACTTCCATTATTTTCCTACCCATTTACTCGCTCGTTTGTCCGAAACCACTCCTTCTTTATAAGATCAGCAAAGGCTTTTAACTCCATGGCAAAACTCACATGTCCCTTTACCCTCTCCGACCCCTCATCCGCCTCTTTACCTCAATCAGCTGTGAACACTCGTTACTCTGAATCAAGTGCTTTATCAATTCTCTGACACTTATTCAATCAACACCATTATATGATCGGGGAGGATGCCGGGTCTTCACTTATCCAGAGATGACGGCGCAAGTGAGCGTAGTGATGGCGACCTCGGGACTGGCCGGGTCGACCCAGGCGGTGCCCTCGGCGTTGCACGACAGAGTAATCACGGCGGGCTTGCCGAAACCGACCAGGATCTGGTCGCCTTTACCCGCGTTCACCTTAAACCATTCACTTTACGTTCGTTTGTTTAAAAAAAAGTGTTGTATATTTTCTATAATTGGAGGCAGAACAACTTTGTCCGTATATCACATTGACTCTCTCGCTCTCACTCTTTCTCTCTCCCTCTCAGTCTCTCATTCTCTCTCGCCACCTCAATGAGTGCCGCTCCCTTTTGTCCTCCTCCACAGACGAGCTTCCTCTGCGCACACTGGCCAGCGGGTGCCGTGACGTCGTCGGAGACGAAGCTAAGCTCTCCGATGTTCATCTTGACGATGCTTGTCTCGCCTCCGTCCAGCTTGACGAAGTTCATCTCGCCTCCGTTCGTACTGTTGCGCGGCTCCGCCTTCAGCAGATCCTTTGTGCACATCCCGCATGGCAGGGCAGCGCGCTCAACATTCAATATTTCCATAACAGAGGAAAATATTTTAAGGATTAATTTAATTGAGATTTATTTTTGTTTATATGTTATGTCTATCGAGATCCAATCTCTAAAATAAAAGAGAACATTAGTTTAATTAAGCTTCCGTTATCCTGTTTAGACTAACGGCGAAGACGGAATGGCCAGCGTGTGCAGTGGCGGAGAGGGCGGCCGTGGCGGCGACGAGCACGAGTGTGAATTGCATTTCGAGAAGAGGAGAAGAGAGCGGATTGGCTGCTTTCAATGGCAGATGCCGGGCGCTTTTATATCCTGTAGCATTTGATAAAACGAGAGGGAAGGAAATGAACTTTGGGCAAACATTGCCGTTCGAATGCCAAAAACAAGTTGCTGGGCACTTTTTGTTCAAAAATTGAATACAAGCGATTTCCGGACCTAACGCTAAAAGGAGAAAGAGAGAGAACGAGAGAGATTTCGAGAAACAAATGCTTGCTGTGGCCTCCCTCGTTGTTTCGCATTGACCTGATTGTTTATACAGGCTTCATCTGTTTTTGGTAACGACTTTTTACATCGTGTTCAATGCGGACATATTTGGTACAATTTCAATACACTGTAATACCACGAATGGTACTTAGTCGGATATCAAATAATATAACCTCGAGCTTCAATCCAAATTCAAGCGTTTAACAACACAACGCCCTTGCTCAACAACAAAACAAGGGCACGGAAAACCGCAAAGTTAATAATAAAAGCAAAGGCTTAAAAGAAGATTACCAAAGAGATTTAGAAAGAAAACAAACAAACAAACAACAATACTGAACAGCACACGCGTGGCTGGCACTTCTATACTCGACTCTAAAACTTGCTGCCGCAATTAGAAGGAGGGTACTACTTTTCAATGTGAATGACACAAAGTTAGCTAACAAAATTTTATTTAAAAAAGAGAGTTATAGCTCAATGGACTTATATATGACGTGACGCAAGTGACTGGGTCTCCCAAGGAAAGGTGCCGAGATTCTCCTTGTTTCCATTGCAGAGGGTGATGGTGCGCGTCCATTGTGGGATTCCAATGTGCGTGCCGGTTCCTTGCGCCAGAAAGGCCAATCGACATGTGTTCAGATGTATATTAACATATTTGGACTATGAACACCTACTTTGGCGAGAACAAATAGATGACAATTACGAATAGCTAAATGACGTAAGAGAATAGCTGTCCTGAATTATAAGGCGATTAGTATGCCTATAAACTGAATTCATTCCCATAGTCATGTGTTGCACCGAGAGAGCCAGATTACCGTCCAAGTTTTAGTTGCCGTTCACCAAGTCAGCCAAGGCAGCTATCACCGTCCGTGTTCGAGTGTGTCTTCTTCACTTTAACGTCGGTTTCTCTCGCCAGAACATGTCCACATATCACGGATTAATCCTGATTATTCTAAGCGATCATGTTCAGGCTACCATTCGCGTTGGCAATGTTCAGTGAGCTGTATATTAAACGAAGTGCATTCGTAAACAGAATAAATATAAAAGTACGCCATCCAATTGTGTTCCATCAATCGCTGAGTAGAAGCACTACTGCGAAACAGCTTTTTTTGTCTGAAAATTTTCTAAACAATTTAATCAGAATTTTGACTAAAGAATAATAATTTATTAATAAAATAAAGTTTATTAACTATTCAACAATTCAGATAACCTTGTAAATGGCGATGATTCGGAGTTTGTCGTCCACTGCCTTGGCTGCGGTACTCATGTTCCTCCTCTTCCCTTCCTTCGCAAATGCATTCTTTAGTCAGTTTTTTTTTCTCTCGATTCAAGATAAGCCTACTATTCTCATCTTGGTTTCGGCAGAGGTGAGTTAAGCCTTTTGAATTGCCAACCAATCGCCTTATTTGACCTCATTCTTACAATTAGACTCTTCTACCCTCTTCTTAATCGTGGAACTTTGAAGTCTTTTTCAAAAACAAAATAGCATGAATTAGTTTTTTTTAAGAAGAAGAAAGGTGAAGTGAAGTTGTTTCTCTGCGGCCAATTCCCATAATCATCACACCGCCGTTCATAGCTTCCTGCACATGCAACAAGACCATTCCGGCGGCGAACGGCACGACGGGCAGCGCCAACTGCCAGACAGGCGCGACTTGTGATCCGAGCAAACTGGTTGAGGACGATACCTGCACCGTCTCGTGTCTTCAGCCAGTTGTCAGTTGAATAAATTTTTAAAGAAATTGGTTCGCAGTATTTCTTTCTCTCTCAGTATCAGGCTTTGTAGCTCACTCTATCTACCTCTTCCTTCTAGATTCGAATTGTAAGAACGCTGATTGGAACGTATGCAAAAGAAACCACAAGTAATTTTGAAATGAACTGAAACTTGATATTACTATTTTTTCTTATGACCATGGAACTGCCAGAAATTCAAGTAGCGCAGAAGAAATGTAGATAAAACAGCCGGCAAACCCATGCAAGAATGATGCCAATTGTAAGTCTTCGCTGCAGTACAAGAGCGGGCTTTCGTGGTTGACGGCGGACAAGATCAACTGTAGGAGTGGCGCCTTCTATGCGAACAACAGGATGATCAATCCGACAGCACTCAACTGCAAGATTCTTCCGCGTAAGCAAAATTCCATTTAATTTATTTTTTTAATATTATACTTTTTGCGTATACTCCAAAAAAATTAAGAAATAGTATATCCTAAAAACAATAATTGTTAAATAAATAAAAAAAGAATTGGTATATTAAAAAGATAATAAGATACAAATATTTCTCGCCCACCATCAAGGACAATTGATTGATTCAGGCTGCGATAAGTGCGCGTACACCATGTCAGAAACGTGTCCGGCCGGCTACTCGTGTTCGAGCTCTCCGCTGCTCGACAAGAACCCGTACACAAACTGCACGACGCTGCGCTGCTCGAACGGCTACACCGGATCGGTACATACACATTGTGGTTGTTTTACTAAGAAAGGTGTGACGAAAGAAGAAATTTTTGTATTGCAAAAAAAGAATTAAATACTTGGAAGGCTACATATCGGAGCTCACAACCAAGGTTGGCCGGATTTATCTTAACCCGTCAGCTAGCAAACCACTTGTGTGACAACAAATTTCGGTGGTGTGAGTGCGAAGAGCAACGCCACTGACATGGGAGGACGCAGCCTTCTGCAACGATATTTTAGATTGTGGCAACTAGAGTAGCATCCGTGCTGGATACTTAAAGGTTCAAATGCCTATTTGAATTGTTTGGCCTAACCTTTAATAAAGGGCAAGAGATGCGTGTAGTTTTCGTCACCTGGCTATTACAATGTACATTCGTTTAAATATGTGTTCATTTCAAGAAACATTTCCTTTCTCTACTTCATACCACAAAATGAAATTGTGTGCAGACATCTTTACAGCAAACTTGCGAATAGTGGACTCGCCACTTTAGGCGAAAAGCTCCGACGGAACGGTCGTTCGACTCGACTAGACGCTCACTTGCACTTCAGTGAACAATCAGTGGAAGGACTACGCGGGGTCGTTCTACGCTAATCCGCAGTTGACATGCGCCGTCTTAGGCGCCTCGGGTATATGTTTTTTTCGTTGCTAAAAAAATTTTTGCACTTATCAATGCCACCAGTCGTCCTGACTGGACGACATTGTGTGACTATCGGGCCCAATCGGGCCCGCAGGACTCATTGGACTTTTCTTGCCAGAATGTTTTGAAAATGGGGCTCAAACGGGCTCTCGGGCCGGGCCCAAAATTTCAGGGCCCGGATATTTCCGGCCGTGCCGGGCCGAGACTTAGGGCCCGACGGGCCGGGCTGGCCCAAAAATTTTGGGCCCATTCCCACCTCTGGTTCCTGCTCATTTTTCGAGAGTGGAATTCTAGTGAAACGACCATTTCCCTAAACTTCGCTTTAGGACACGATCGGTACATTTGATCTGTACAGCTGGGCTGGCCGTATTCGTTGCATGGAGAACGGCTTCTGGCGGACGACAGCCGACCCGACGCCACGCGAATACAGATACGATACCTTCAAGATGATCTGCGGAGTGCCGCCTCCGAAGAGTTCGTATCATTTAGAGTTCGTATCACTTGATTACCCCCCCCCCAACAAGTATTCTTACCTGCAGCTTTTTATTCGATTATAAAATCATCTGTGGCCTCTAAATTTGTTACAGATAGATAAATTGGTAACTTATGGGAACAGTGAGTAGTTGAAGATTTCGTTCGAATGTGAGTCTTAAATATTCTTCGTGTGTGTTTTTGTAAAACAGTTATCTATTGTTCATGAATTAATCAAGTTAAGAATGTTTTGTTATCATTAATTTTATATTTTCATATATATTTAGTGCCCACCAGACGTCATCTGCGATGATGCAACCCTGCTGATGACGGTGGAAACGCCGTGCATCGCTGCGACTTGTGCGGCAAGCAGCCAAATTATCTACCTGAAGGTGGGATCTCAGATTTTAATATTTTACTTTTTTATGTAAACAAATTTCTAGTGGGACGTCTACAGGGCCGGTCCGGGGATTTGAGAAAATGGGGGCCTGTCCGCTTCCCCTTCCTAGTTGGAGCCCTGTGGATGCTCTTGTTGTTGGAATTGTTGTTGGAATTTTTTTTGTTGATGTCGTTTCTGAGAGGTTCTTATCTGCTTATCGCACATTTTTATTTTTAAATTGTTTTTGTTAAAGGAAAATAAAATTGCATGAATATGAAATAGTCATCAAGAATCTATGTATCCAAAAAGTCAACAATATTCTTTCACGAACATAAAGTTTGTCACCCTTACACCGACAACCTATTTCTAGTGCTGTTCAGGGAGGTTCCGAGTATCCAATCCAGGATGCCGGTATTCGGTGCCAGCCAGACGGAGAAAGCAACGAGATCCCCGGCGAGGAGTTATATAGAGGCGGAATCGCCAACGGTCTACTGCAAAAAAAGTAAGCAAGGATGATATTTAATAGTATTTATTTTATTTTAATTTTTGTAACACTCGCATAATATGTTGTGTTATATTGTTGAAAAATTCAAGTTTTTGTCGAAAACAAAATAGCCACAAGGACAAACCTTTAACTCCGCCATTTCTAGGTTGCGCGCTGCCGCGTGCCGGATTTTGCATGATGTTCTGCGCCAACTATGAGGTTTTAGCATTCATTTACATAAAAAAATTGAACATGATTCTAATGGAGAGAAATATTGGCACACTCACAAACATTTTTTTATTTATTTTCCCCAGTTTTGTAGTAAAACTACTCGTCTTCAAGCAAATGAGAACTGCAATTCAACAGCGAGATTTTCGGAGTCTTTTATCAATTTCATTTCTGCATAGTACATACACCACATTTAGTGATGTGACAACGTTACAGTGCCTTGTCAGATGCAAGACTTCCCGTTGCAGGATAAAATAAGTGAAAAAGCAATTTGGACCTGCATTAAATATTTTTTTCGGTGAACGCCCTCCTTTAAGGTGACGGCTACGAAAACACTCGAATGCCCGACCGACTATCCGACGCTCTTCATCAACGAAGTTGCGGTAAATGAGACCAGCCTCACATGTGTCAAGGCCGTCTGGACCGAAACGACGACTGGCAGGACAATGGCCGATGGCTTCACCGCGCACTGCAGAAACGTAGACAACCTTGGATAATGAACGAAAGATCACACTGGGTCCTACACGTAGGAGATGTACATACATACGTGTTATATACATAAAACACTTTTTTTCGAATTTTTAAATAGCTTTGTCTTGATAATAAAGATATGCAAGAAGATTCAAGATGTGTATACGAAAAGTAATAACGGAACCGTGGAGTTTAGTGCCAATGGAAGTTGCACGACGAAGAGGGACAGAGAGTGACAGAGAGAGCGAGAGAGTGAGAGACAGACGGTGCCCTCTGGCAAACTGCGGGCGCGCTAATGAGCCCCTCCCGGTGCTTGTGCGAGAAAGAGCGAGCGGAACGGCGAGACGGCGAGAGAAGCAGAGAAAGGAGAGGAATCCGATGATCTTGAAACGATTCTCATGGCGATCGCCCGTGCAGGCGCTGAACAAGAATTCAGAAGAGGAAATCTCAATTTCGGTAGCGACTTCGTCAAGATCGCCGGCGGATATGAAAAGGGCTCCTTTTCATGTAAATTATATATCAGTTCCAGATGTGGACGAGGAAAATGATCCAATTTCGACTTCATTCTCGATCCGGTAAGTGACAAATCGAACGACTCATGTGTATGCGAATGCTGATGCTTCTTTTATTTCACAGGCATAAGAGAGCAAAAATTCGCTACCGAATTTTAGCAAGCTTTCGATATGTACGTATGTAAAAATGAATATACATATATTCATATATAGATGCTTTCAAACCAAGCGATCAAGGAGGAGTACTCCTGATAAATGAAGTAGCGGCTGACGCGTCGCGGCTTCTTGCGAATCGCTGACATATGTATGTACGTCGGCTTGCTTGCGAAGCACTGCAATTGCTTGATTGTCGTATTCGTGGTGGCTGGCATTTAGGCTGGTATTTGCCTCGGATTGTTGATCAATTTTTGGCATAATATAAATGATTCGTTTAAAAATAATCTATATTAGTCGAATTTATCTTTTTGCGCCTCATTTTAATACTGAAACATTTGCACATGTATTCTGCGGTGTTCCAACCAATAGGTGTTATCCTATATTTTTCTGGAATGCTCGAAAACAGTAAATTACGATTTTCCGTTTTCGGTTTCAAATTTCGCTATCACCAATAACTGAAAGATGCAAAATTCGAAACTTCATCGAATGATATTGAGCTTGTGGAATAATTATAAGTTTAAAATCTTATTGTCATATCTCACAATGAGCTCAAGGATCAGAGCAACTTATCCAGCATATGAGGTAAGAGAATGGCTCTTCCAAGACATTCATGTTTCTGAAGTAGAATACTAAAGTTAGTGAGTTTAAATACCCTTGTCGTCGTCTCCTGCATCACCAAATTGTAAGCGACAGAAGAACGAGTTTGTATGTAGTAGTGCTACTAAATACATCCATCCCTTTCCCTTTCGTCCGCTCCTTATCACCTTATCTATGTAGCTCCTAACAATAAGCTTTTCTTCTAAGCTCTTCACAGATTTTATCTTACAAACATATGTGCGTACTACATATAAATGCATTTTACTACTGTTTAGAGTAGAGAATTAGAAAAAAAATGAAGCTGGTAAAATCGTTCGCTCCCTGACTCCTCTGACTCTGTTATTCTAGCCCTTGAACGTGTGACGTTAATGTTCTCATTTGGAATAATGATCCGAATCACTGTCATCTACTTGAAAACTTTCATGTATCTATTTTCCGACTAATGTACCTCAGGCTCCGAGAAGAAGTGAAGTGCACCTGAAAAGTGGGTATGAACGCAAAAGTATTAGCGGATAGACAGAAAAAGAGAGAGGGAAAGAGGGAGAGATAGAGACGGGAAGAGAAAGAACGAGAGAAAGGGTGAGAGAGAAAGAGAAACGAGATAGAGGGATCAAAACAGAGAGAACGACGGAGGAAGAGTTTCGCGCGATATTACATAAGAACGAGTGTTCGGCGACAAGGAAAAACGCCACGATATACATATCCATTCGTCGGATGAAGGATATATCCATTTCTTGATGAAGGCACACACTTGTGCTCATTAGACTCTTCCAGAGGACGTTTCATATATGCTTGGCAAAGCACAGAAGAAGAAAAAAAGAAACGATTCCACTTACCATTAGCAAATGGAGACAAAGCACGTCCGAATGTTTCATCATCATTATCAACACGAAGAGAGCCTTTATTTAGAAGAGCGCCGCTACGGAAAAGGTCAAGTGTATGTGCAAGTGTCAGGAAATAGAAGACAAGTACTTTTAGCTACCGTATAATTTGAAAGAGAAACACCAAATCTGCCAAAAGTTTTCTACTAATTGGACTCAAAAATATGTATTATTGGCATGCATATACGATATAGAAACAAGATGATGATGAATACCTACAAAAACATATGTACATCATTATTATAAGAATAGCGCAGAAACGTCAATGATGACGAAACAAGAAGCACATAAGACATAATAGTGACGTGTTCATTACGACAATTGCGCAGGATGACTTGCGAAAGCAAAAAAAAAAACAAAGAACAGCTACTCACTCCAAGATACATACACATGTGGCGACCTAATAATGTAAGAGAAACATGTGCGCAAAAGTTGTTTGGCATACATAAAAGGAAAACGACATAATATAGGCCTATATCATCCGTCAAGATTCATTCTGTGAAAAGACATGTAGAGACCAGTGTAATAAAGAATAAGAGCATGAAGTTTTTTATTAATCGTCTTAGCAATAAATATGCTAGGTCGAATAAATGCAGTGAAAAGGTGAAGACCATCTGAATAATAGTGTAAGACTAAAGCAACATATTACAATAATATTATAACAGGTTTTTTATTAGCTAGGAGATCGAAAAGAGCGCGATTTCGGGCGGTAAATTCAAATGTGATCTTCGGCAGGCGATTAGCCACACTTGCAGTCGGTGGCCACCATGCCGTCGACATGCAGCATGACGACCTCCTGCTCCGGTGTGATGTAGACGATCTCGAGTGACTCGTATCTCAAGAGGATTGTTGTTGATGATGTTGGCGGGAAATTTGAAATGATATTTTTTTTGAGATAGATCTTAAAGTATAGTATACTTGGAAGCGTGACAGCACGGAGCCGGTTCGAAGGGCGCACGGCCAAGAGTCTGGGCCGTCATAACGTCCTTGTTCTGGAAAATTTTTTACTTAGTTTCGTTTCTTTCAATTTTCTACTTTGTAATTATTACATCGAATTATTTTTTGTCTATTCTTAATAGATTTAGCAACTTTTATTTTTACACAACTTTTTTTTTACCTCGCCGCCCTTTGGGCAGCCGCCGCTGCAGCTGAAGGCGTTGTAGCGTTGCGGAGCGAGCACGAACTTCCAGCCAATCTTCTGCAAATGATTTCTCTCTCACTCTTTTTTGCCTTGTATTTTCTTCTACTTCTTCTTTTTCATTAATCGAGGAAATTTAATCTTGAATTCGCGCCCAATTTGAATTTGAATTAACTTTTCTTCCCGCCACCAACCTTGAAGTCGACGAAGAGATCATGCTTGCAGCAAGTGCCCGGTACGCACTCGGGTAGCTTCTTCTCCTCCTGGCGGGCGCTGCGCGACGGCGCGGCCATTAGCTTGATCGCGAGAAGCATGTTCTAGAAGGTGACGAGAAGAGATTTGCATTTTATAATTATTTTGTTAGCTTTCAATTTATACATGTACTTACCCTAAAGGAAATATATTCAAATTTTTGAGCTTTCAATTTATGCTAAAGGCAATGTATGCAAATTTTCATGTTTACGAAAATTTTCAGAAAACGAAACATTCATATCACTTTAGACAAACAAATGTCTATTGATTGCATTGTTTTCTTGCATTAGGTAAGCTCGTTAATTTTACTCACATGCAATGAAATTGTTATCCTATTCTCACTCTTGCTCTCCCTCCACTGTGCTAAGGTCTGCAATTTTCGCTTTCTAGCATATGCAGGAAAAAAACAAGAAGATATTATTTGTTGTCTTCCCGGAACTTGCATCCCTTATAAGTCTTGAAAAAAAATTTTTCCTTGCCCTCGAACGAGTGTCTGTCTTCAATGTGTTGTTTGTGTCTGCCTAGTCTCTTCTGAGTCTGCTCAGAAGAGACTAGGCAGACACAAACTTTGCTTGGCTTAGCTTCATCTACTTCTCCGGTTACTTGGCTTGATTGAAAGCAACTGAGGATTAGTGAGCAGAGCCGTACATATGTTGTATTCACGCTATTCTTACTAGTCAATTTCGTAATTTACCAACACAATGGAGATGTGAAACATCCGGCAGGTAGCAAGCACACAATGGCTGAGAGAGATAGCTACTACAAAGTCTGAGCAGGCAAGGGAATGCTTTTGATTCGGCGCTCAAGCCATATTAGTCGCATTTAGTAGTATCCATAGACAGCAACAAAAACAGGCGATTAAGAAGGCGAGAGAGAGAGCCAGATGCTTAGCGCAAGCGCAGAGCCAAAGCGGCAGAGGGTGAGAGACTGAGAGAGAGAGAGAGCACGAGAAAGAGAGAGAGAGAGATAGATAGATAGAGAGCGAGAGAGAGAGAGAGATTAACCTTCATGTCCGAATCGTTGTCTTGCGGATGGATGGCGAGGTTGTCGCCACGAAACATGGCAGAGACGAAGAGGCCGGCAAAAACGTTCTCCTTCTCCGTCCACCATCTGTAGTGGAGAAAGAAGTGAGTAGCGCGACACACAAAGATACAGAGATACAAACACACTGAAATACACACAAACACACAAACAGACAAATACACAAATAACACACATTCTCTCACGCGCCCGCGACTACAAAACAGCCCCGAAAGGGCGTAGAGATCGCAGAAAAAAGAGCCCCTCGTAGTAAACAGCGTTTTTGAACTATCAAACGCTCAAAAGCGACGACTACTACAGATATGTATCAAGCGACTTTGTAGGAATACTCTGGAGAAATAAACGCGTATACTGTAGCTGAATAAATGAGGGTTTTTGCCGCTCAACCTCTTTCGATCAGGCAAGAACTGTTTTTCATACACATCTGGGTAAGAATCATTTTGGATAAGTAAAAATAGCAACAACAACAAAAACAAATTACTAGACTTCTTTGAATGCTCGAGTGAGAAAGAGAGGTTGATTTGAAGAATGACAGAATGGAAAATTAAAGGAACCGGAAGTCGCGCCTTATTGCGTGCACCAAGTTCAAGAGAGCGCATGTGTGATTTAGAGAGAAGCGCGACTACAATAAAAAAAATTGAAGTAGATTACGGTTGAGTAGTTGTATGCTCCTTAAAAAGTAAAATAGAACAAGAACTGTTGAACTTAATCAAAAGCAGAACAAGAAGAAGAAAGCGTTGAGCGTAAAAGCGAAAAAGAAAAAAAATCCGAAACCTTTGAACGTCGTCGGCGTCGAGTGCGATGATAAGTGGTTCGCGGGCGTCGTGTGCGGACAGCGAGAAGCGACGAGAGGCGATCGAAGGGCTGAGCTATAAAAAACTTTTATATTTTATTTTTAGTTAGGTATTTATTCACTGCATATAAATGAGAAGTAGAGCTAAACAATTATTATTATTATTTGTTTATGTTTATTTACTTACTTATTTATTTATCCATTATTTATAATCGGGAACCGTGTTAAAGGAAACAACTTTTTTTAAATTTATTTTACTTATTTATTTATTCATTATTTATAATGGGTAGGTTTTTGGTGAATAATTTTTTTTATCAATAATAACAGCGGCATTGTATTTATTATTAGTCGCTGTGAGCGCATAATCTCTCATCATCGCCTTTTCAACAGTTCTTCTGCCAGTTTAAATAGTGGGAAATCTCACATGCCTTTCAACAGTTCTCTTTCAAACAGGGAGACAATGAGCGCCATTCTTTGATGACATCCACGCGCAAATTGGATTAAAATTGCTGGCAGGACAATCTCTCGCATTGACGTCGTAAAGCAGAATCTCTTTTTCTCTTCTTTGTCTCCAATTTCCAAAGCATTATCTCACCGAGTAAGGTCCAAGGAGTTCATGTTTTCGCTCTAAATCTCCCCCGGGGGGAGCCGGGGAATAAAGTATTCTGTAATGTACAAGGTTCATGCATGAATGCACTACTAATATCTCTACTTTACTACAATCTTGCATTAATTAAGAACGAATATATGTATGTATGTATAATTGATAAGGGCATAAACATGCAACGTCTCAATAGTCATTTTGGAAGTCTCTTTGAACGGGCAAATCATCAAATTTTTGAGGTAAATCAATTATCTTTTTTGAATTTATTTTTTCATTAATTAATTAATACAAATTATAAATTATGACATCACAGCCAAAAACCTCTCCGTCCTTCATTCGCTCGTGAACATGCACAGTGATGACGTCATCGTCGACGTCGTCGTCAACTTTGGCGCCGCCCGGCAGACGGACGTGAAAGCTGAGCGCCGCGAACGCCACGTCCCGCTGTCTGGTCTGGCGTGAGAAGTTGAAGGCGGCCGTCGGAAGGCCTAAATTAAAGTTGTTGTTTGTTGTTGTTTTTTTCATTCTATTGGATATTCTTTCTCATTGATTTCTAACAAAAGTAATAGATACAGTATGGTTTTGCAGCATAAAGACTGTGTGTTTTATTGAAAAAAAACTCTCTTTCTTCTGGTCTTTCTAATAATTTGCAATTAAAATAATTTTTCTCTCTCATTCTTGCAAATATGTACTACATGTACGACGCCGAGGACATAATAGAACTATCTGCATCTTTTGTTTTCTTGCACAAAAAAGCGCTGAATGAGCTAACCAGTTTTTCTATATAACCTTTTTTGCCTTACAAGTTACAATAAACTTCCGGAATTTGTATATAGATAACACAGATTGGAACGAGACCAATTACATGCATACGCCTACTGGCTACCACCCTCTTTCCCATTGTATTCTACTTTACAATGTTCATTAAGTGCATGCCACACAAGAGGAGTGTATTATTGCTCAAGTTTGAATAGCCGGGAGCTAAAAAGAAATGGCTCCAGACTGGTGGCATTTGTAAATTGTACCGAATAAAGGGAAGAAAGTATTGGGATAACATGAGAGTACAAGAATAGAAAGTGCTTTTTGTTAGTGGAAATGCCATATTCATTCAGCAGTCGCGGTCCTTGTGTGGTGGTGGCTTTTCAGGAAGTGGCGCGAAAGAGTACGGAAATGGCGGGAAAATGTGCCAGGAAAATGGCGCGAGGGAAACCGGAGAGAATTGGCGGGAAGAAGCAGAGAATTGGCGGGAAAAAGTAGAGAATTGGCGGGAAAAAGTAGAGAATTGGCGGGAAAAAGTAGACCTCGTGGCGCGCTGTCGTAAGCGACAATCTCGAGTGTCTGGTGAGAAGACCGTGGGAGATCGGAGCTCGACGAGAAGACGTGCTTGCGAAGAGCACGCTGGCGCACCTTCAAAGTGTGTCATTCATTTAAAACCAGATTCAAATTCGCGCCCTTTTCTCTTAGAACGACTTTTCGATAGACCGTCATCAACATATTTCTGAAATTCAAGAAAATGTTAAGCTAATTGCTCAATGTTAAAGGAACACTAGCAGGTATGGCGGCCGTGTTTAAAGAATCATTTTTATGCCATGAAAATGCTTTCTTTCTTAGCTCGCAGGGGGCCGAACATCATCATGTATCTTGAGAATAATAATTTTAGTTGATGGCATAACACCTCAAGAGTTTAGAAAGAGAGTGTATAAGCAAGACCGGCTGAGTGTACTAACTTTTGTCTCAATCGCCGTAAAGTGGCTACTTTGAAAATGTACCTATGTACTTATACGCAGCTATGTAGTTAACTTTTCAAGGGAGTTGTCTGGTCTAAAAATGATATGACAAATCAGAATATATTTCGCTCTTCGTGTTGTTCATGAACGGGATAACAGCAGTTAGATAAGTTGCACTTTCAAAATGAAGTAGACGCCGGATTCTTTGTGATGTTTAAGCATTAAGCTCACACAATTTCCCTGCTTCCAAACGCTACCCTTTTCTCTTCGGTGACAAGTCCGATTCACATTCGTATACATATTTGTATCTTTCGTCTTCGAGAAGAGTTACGATTCCTCCAATAAACATCCGTAAACTTTTGGTCAACTTTTTTTTTCGTCAACTTCTTTTCTCACTCTCTCACGCGCCACACGACCGGGTGGATAATGTCGCCTCCCAAAAACCGCCTTCGCGGAAGTGTGTCCGAGATAGTCGTGTTTCTCGCTTGAGACTTTGAATTTATATGTTCTGAGCGGCGGAGAAGTCACGCAAGAAGCTACACAATTCCCTGTTGCGAGACAACCGTGGCCGAGTACAACTCAAGTATACGGGACGGAAGAGAAAGAGGACTCTCGCTCTCTTTTACTCTCGTTCTCTCTTTCTCTCTTTCTCTCACTCTCTTTTCTCTCTCCCTTTCTCTTTCTCTCTCTCTCTCATTCTCTCTCTCACTCTTTCTTTCTCTTTCTTCTTATTCTCTCTGCCTAGCAGTCCCTCACTTTTTGTGTGTGTGTGAGAGGATAAGAAGTTAGCCGCCGTCCGCCGTATTCATATGTATTTGTCGCCTCCCTCTCTTTTTTCACTCCATTTCACGGAACTTACTCAAGTGAGAAAGGTGAGCTTGAGCTCTTTCAGCTGTTCATGAAGCATGAATGAAAAGGGAGCTTGGAATTAAAGGGGGAGGGGGTGTGGGTGGACTATGGTCATCTCTCCTTCTTGTCTATCTCTCGTGCACTTCTTGATCTGTGAAGGCAGCGCCAGACAAGCCCAGCCAGACCACGACAGAGCATTTATATATAGTTACTAGCTGCCTTTTTTGAGCACGCGTATTGAATCAGGCAGACCATCAATCAAGCACATGACGAATCGCTCTGCTTCTGCTGACGTACAAGCGAGCGGCAAACAAGAGAGGAGGGTCTCACACAGAAGACACTAGGCATACGGTAGCTGGCAAGTTGAGAAGCCCGAAGAAACAAGCATTACAAAAAGATGAAGAAAGGAAAACCTGTTCAGGAATCTCGAACGGAGCCGGCGGCGCCGTCAGGCCAATCTCTCGCAGAATCTTACGCTCAATGTCCTCGAGACGCATCCCTTGGATTGTGCTGTTGTTGTCGGCCTCCTGGAGAGTGGAACAAAAGTATTATTAGAACGAACTTGTTTGTGCTACTTTTAACTTGGCCTATTTTTAATAACAAATTTTATACTTATTTTAGTTGAAGTTACGCATACAAAATGAAACTATCTATCAAGGAGATCTACCATGTTTTACGATCACACTACAAGAGATGTGTTACGGAGGCAGGCGTACTACCTTTTATGTGTCATGTTTACAAATCCGACTCTAATAATCTGTCGTTTTTTGTTGTTGTCGCTCTTTGTTCTTGAGCATCTCTTTTTTTGTCGCTTTTCATCTGGTTATATTTCACTGAGACTATTATTAAAATTATTAATAATAACAATAACGTGACACTTACCGTGGTGTCGGCAGACTGCATCAGATAGAGCATGCAAAGAAGAGAGAGCGCGCGGGCTGCGAGGCGGTCGCAACTCGTTGCCATCTTTATACACGGGCGGTGGTCCCTTGTTTATAATTAGTCACTCACGCACACTTTGCACAAGGTTCCGGTTCAGCTCGAGTGGATCACAGCCTCTAGAGAAAATCTGGCTCAAAGAAAATCTGGATCTTAAGAAAATCTGGCTCAAAAGAAGCGTGAGCTCTTTCTGTTATGTACAAATCCTAGAACTTTGACTCGTCAGGCATATAAGTCACGCTTGCATTGAAGAGCATAGACCAATATGAAGTAATAATCACGAAAGAAGCCCACTATATATATTCGTCAGAGTGGGAAGGGAGGGGATGGGAGGAGGGAGGTGATCACTGAAATGATGTGCGTATTGCAGAGAACGAGTCATGTAAACGACACAGCGCGTGCAATATTCAAAAGCACAACAAGCTGGTCCGGTGAGGTAAGGCGGCGTTTAATTTTAAAAATTTGATCACAAGACACTCAACGCTTCAAATGCAACGGAATTCGAAGCCAGGAGTACCTGAGAATTTTTGTGCAATTAGAAGATTAAGAATGTTCCATGGCTCAAAAAGCTGGTCCGGTGAGGTAAGTCGACGTTTAATTATTCAAAGTTGATCTCAAGATACCCTAAATGCGAAGCTTCGAATGCTTAAGAATTCGAAGCCAGGAGTACCTGAGAATGTTTGCGCAATGAGAAGATTAAGAATGTTCCATGGGATCTCTGCACAGTATGGTGAAAAATAAGCTGAGCACTGCAAAAAAGGAATGGAGGGACAAGGTGGCAGAACGGCAAAGAATGCATACATATGTAGTTGCCCTATTCTTTGTTCGCAGCATCGCTGAACGTAGTAAACAAGGTACAGGCATACACACGCCGCAAAAATATATGTTATAAATACAATTCTAACTTGGCGCTGCATATTTGCATAAACATATATGGAGACGGCTACAAGCAGCATGCATAGATTTGTTTTGAAGGGCCTTGTGGAAAAGTCAATGATGATTCACTTTGCTCACTTCCCCTTCTACCGTCTAACTCGTCGAAGCTAGACAAATAGAGAATGGAGATTACGGTGGATTAGAAAGAGCAAGATAGACTGTGTGTTACCGGCAGAAATGCGAATCTGATATTTATAGCTACTTAAGCTGTAGAATAGGAAGAGGAGGTGGAGTTCCGTCGCGGAGAGAAAGGGAGGTTGGATTCGCTTCTGGCCACGCCCCATTTCTTGTCTGGGTCACTCTCTCGCTCTGCCTCTCTATCTCTCTCTATCTCTCCTTATCTCTCCTTATCTCTCCTTATCTCTCTTTATCTCCTTATCTCTATTTATCTCTCCTTTTATCTATTTATCTCTCCTTATCTCTCTGTCTCTTCACCAAAAAGAGGAACGCTTCCGGCGATACACAAATGGCTTCCAGGAAAGAGTTTCGCACGACAACAGAGCATTGTACTCGGGTGGAAAGTCTCACATAGAGAGAACTCACTCAGAGAGATGTCTAGATATCCTCATAGCTGTCTTTCTTTCTTTGTCCGACATTAGCCTAAGAGTCCGCAGGGAGGCATAGACTCGGCTGAAAGAGATATGAATAAGCGAATATAAGAGCATTACAGCTGAAAACAAACGACGACTTTATAAACGCTTGCTTAAATCTTATCCTATTAGCTGAAAGATTTACGAATTTGAATATTGAATAGAAATACATACATATATACACATAAGACAGAGTTATCTAAAAAAAAATTGGTTAATTTCTGCAATTTTCGGTTAAGCTGTTATCTGATTCCGAGATTTATAATATTAAATTGTTTGTCATTCCTGAAGTTAAGAATAATTGTCAAATCAACGTTTTGCCAATTTTTCCTATTATTATTAATGGCACGCAGTAGAATATTCTAAATCGCTGGATAAAATAACAGCTTAATCGAAAATTGACGAAATTAGACAAAAAAAAAGTTTTTGTCGCACTGTATATTAAAAAAATGTTGGTGCTGTACGGAATTTTACACTTGACAATCTTTCTGTTTACCTGTTACAACAGTAAATGTTGTGCATTCGTGTGGTTTGTGCGCTCGGAAACTTAAAAACATTCGCCCGATTAAGCAGAGCCCCTTCTCGTCATTTCAGTAACACTGAGCTTTTGCTGATAGTCAGAGAGGATTGGCCAATCCTTAGCGGCTAATTGGCCTTTGCCGCCGACGGAAGCCTTAGACAAACGTCAGAAGAAATGTGACATTTCTCAAGAATTCCACAGCATTTTTTTTCTTTTTCTTTTACCAGGCAATCAGAACACTACTTCATATTTGATATCTGAGTGGCAATGTAACCCATAAAAACACGTCTTCCCTATTACGCTCATTATTTCATAACTTTGACTTCCTTTGCAGATGATATCAACTCTCTCTCAAAATACACATTTGCCTACGGTAATCAGTCTAATTGGCGCAGAATGTCTGGGAAACTTTTTTTTCCAGAGACATGAGAGTGTGACGTGTGAAATACAGGAATAAATTCAGAAACCCTTCAGGGCAAGCAAGTATGTAGATTATATGGACCATATAATAGATAATCTGCTGACGTAGACAAGGCATGTCTCCACTAGAATCAGGCATGTCTCCACCGCATTAAAAATCAAACCACCGTCTTTTGAATTCAAGGCTCAAAAATAGAGCGCGAGTGGAAGTCCGAAGATTAACAGAAGTATGCACATGTATGCATCGCTTTCTCTACAATATTTTATCTTTGCTACTTTTCTCAACTTCCGAAATGTATACGTGCTATTTTGAAGGTGCACTAATGATTTTGTGCAAATTGAGCTATTTTGAAGGTGCACTAATGATTTTGTGCACTTCAAATATATACACAAGAGCACACACGCAACTGTCAGTCCCAGTGTGTTCTCGGGGGCGACATGAGCAGCTCTAATGAATTATTCAGCGGCCGGCAATGGGTGGCGCAGAGATTGTGTCTATGAAATCTTGCAAAAATAGCCATGCATCTGCTTGATGTTGGCTCTTCTTTGCAAGGAAAGAAGGCGAGGGCAAAAGGGTAAAAAAACAAGTGGAATCCTTCTCCGGGAATGCCCGGGAAAACAGGCGCAGTGTTTCTGGCGCAGAGAAGGTGAAAGAAAGAAAGGAAAGAGGTGAGAGAGAGAAGAGAGTTGTGAGAGAGAGAGAGACAGAGGGGGCGGAGAGAGATGAGCGAGAGCAGAGATGAATCACACTCTACTTCTCTCTCCCTCTCTCTCTCTCGTTTTTCTTGCTCCGGACGATTAGAACGCATTAGCATAAATATCTCGTGTTGTTCACGAGAACATCAGGATAGATACAAACTGGTCATTATGCCCTATTAAAGATCGCGAGTCTTGCACGGGAACACAGCGGGTGAGGAGATACTATATGTATGTATGTCATAATACATATGTATGTACATATGACTAACAAAAGGTACAACATGCGACGGAGTCAAGAAGCAACACTCCTTCCTTCCTTCTCTTGTCATTCATACATAATATTTACAGAGCAGGATTATTTTGGATGACAGATTATGATTGTTTGTGTATAGCGAAAGAAAAATAGACAACAAAAATAGAAGAGATCTCTCACTATCCCTCCTTATTTTAGAAAAAAAAAACATACCGTCAGTAGTTCGTAAAGTGGAAATTGTAAGGTCACTTCAACCTTCAAAACAGCCTATGATTGAAATAGCCAAAAAGATATGAGCTTCATTCTTTTACTTCAATTGACTTAGAAGCTTTAAAACAGTAAACGACCTGCTTAAACAATCGTTCATTATCTCAAAAAGAACGCGGAATTTGTATAAGAAGATTACATGACCAATTTGTATAAGAAAATTACATGACTATGACAATGCCGACGAACGAAAAAAAGTTCCGAGGCCAAAGAGAAGAAATTATAGAAGACAACCAACCATTGTGAAACGAGTTCAAAAGAAGGCAGGCGCGTAAGACAAAAGAGACATTATTCGGAAGCGTCTACGAAGGCTAATTGTATTTTAGATATTTTAGATATTCTCTAACAATGATGAGAACAGAACACAGGAGCCAAAGTGTTCTTGTTCTTGTTCATCCATAAAGACGGCGCCTTTTCAATGCTCTCATCGTCACTATTGCTGGTGTCCATGATGTTCTCTTTTATCTATTGTTTCGCGCTTAAAAAAGGAGTCACCATGAGGTCCAGATGAGACCAAAGATAGGGGATTTATATTTTGTCTTTCTTTTTTTATTGTTTGCCACCAGCCTTGCCTTTCAAATCGAGAAGGGAGAAACTGTGGATGAGGAGCAAAGAACAGTTCTTTAAATATCTTTAAAAAGATCGCGTGTGACAAGGTGAGGAATATGTCGCCTTACAATTGGAGATTAAGAGGGAGCCAGAAACAGGAATCTTACATATACATCTGTATTAATCTTATATA
The DNA here is from genome assembly GCA_945643635.1 of Allodiplogaster sudhausi. Taxonomy (NCBI): domain Eukaryota; kingdom Metazoa; phylum Nematoda; class Chromadorea; order Rhabditida; family Diplogasteridae; genus Allodiplogaster; species Allodiplogaster sudhausi. The sequence continues at coordinate 363,905 of CALZFC010000027.1, read as the reverse complement.
TATATATATATATATATTTCGCACCTTTTTGTCTGATACAATGGCGAGAGAGCACGTGATGTAAAGGGATGACCACAGCAATGCTCATTGTCAGGAAACTTCAAGTAGATTACGGTTTTGAGTTTTATGCTCCAAATTTAAGTTCGAAATGGATCGCAGACAAAAAATGAAAGGTGCCGAGAACTTATTGCGATGGTTCTAAAGTTCTCTATCGAGGCCAAGCACTTATTGCTGTCTAGCGAGATAATGCAAAAAATATGACCTTAATAGATTAGAGTTAGAGAAACATCAGCAGCTGTCTCTTGGAACTTACCGAGATTCTCTATAAGAAAATGTCGCGTACACTACTAAACTACAAGACAACACAAACTGGTCATGATCGGCAAAGAAAAACACAGGTCTAACATTAGCAAGAAAGATGTTGTCAAAGAAAGCCTGGGTACATTGGTACATTTTTGTACTTTTTAATGCGGTTCGTCTTTTGTTCAAAGGAAAGAACTCATCGCGTTCATCATTTTGCTTTCTCAAACTTTTCTGACAAAAAAAAAACAATTTTTTCAAAGTTTTCCAAGTAATTTGAATTGTTCTCGCCCACTAAACTGGATTCGCTCTTCAGCCATTCTAAAGTTATAATTGCGTATTTTTCAGTGAACCGAATATGCCGGTTTCTTTGGTACTAGGTACCGATCTTAAACTACACCTTAGTTTATCGTAAGCTGAGATTTGCCATTCGTATTTGGTGTAGTAGAGCTTGTCAATAGATTGTAGGATGCATAAAGAGCACTCTCGTCCGGAGCAGTACAAGTTCACGGAACTCGTCCTTCCTTGCGATTGTAGTGTGTAAAGAGACCAACCATTCGGGCTCTTGTTCCTCGGGCATTCCTTTTTTTCCGAGACGCCTTAAGGCATATACATTTCACGTGAGTGGTACGTTGACGAACGACAATCGACCTTTTTTAAGAGTCCTGATTACTTTCGAGTCGAACGTATTTTTTCTCACTTCCCACAATTTCAAATATTTCTGAATTGGTCTATGTACATACATACATATCTCTCAGAGACTCGATCATTAAAGCTATACTTCATCTATAAAATACAGTACAAGTTGTAGTACAATAAAGCGAAGTACACTGAGAGAGAGAGAGAGAGGGGAGAGAGAGAATTAGGAGCCGACCGCTTACTAAGCGGGAGGAGACGAAAAGTGATGAAAACTCGAATACTTTCTAGAGTGATCTCAATTGTTCTTCTATCAGCTTAGAGCAAGTTCAGAGCACGCAAAACAAGGCTAAAAGCACTTTCTTCTTCTATCAGATCGAATTACCTTCGTAAGGCTTCTTCTGATGGCGCAAGCAGAACCAACTTTTTCTCTGCATTTTGATAAACAAAGAGAAGCAAAAACATGCAAATCCCCTAGTCTCGTTCATCGTTCCAAGATCTGCAGTAGAATACGAAAAGCGATGAGTGGATATATTCTTATGAAAATAAACTTCAGAAAACAGCGGTGCAAGGCATATTATTGCGCAACCTGGTGTCCATGCACTTCGCAATAATGCATGCGACAAGACAAAATAGCCTGAATCAGAAAACGATGAAATTGAGCAGATTACGGTAAATGAAACTTTTAGGGATTTCTAGAAAAACAACATATCGAGAACAACAGAATGAGTAGATTAATTCTGAGAACCCCTTTTTTGTCAGATGAGTGCCTTGTGGCTAGAGTACTTTGATTGGACAACAGCGCTCTAATTTTGTGTTCCTGCCCGGGCCATCCCCTCCTTGATCTAGTTTACCTGCACTTCGCCCTAGTCTCGGGCGATCATGTCGGACTGGGCGATCTTGAACGGAATCGTCGATCAGGTTGATCATCTGCTGTCGATGAAGCTTCTTCTTCTTTTGCTCATCACTGCGAGAAGCCATAGAAAAGAATTAGAAATAAGCGGAGAACTAGCCTTATTTGATCCGACAACTAACAAAAGAACATTTCCGTACAAGGAAGTAAACGATTCGTTTCAGCAGAAAGCAAGCGTATTCAAGAGGATAGCCTAGAGATGACGAGCAGGAAAAAGAAAAGAAGGAAAGGAAGAAGATGATGACGAAGAGTAGAGCAACGAAGCTAACATATGTACCAAACCACGGACGACCCAGGCGACAAACTGATACAAGCCACATGACCATCCCTCCTCTCTTCCTTTATACAGAAGCGTGAGCGAGCTGCCGAGGACATTGCTACTCTCTCTCTCTCTCTCTTTCTCTCTCTCCTCTCTCGATATAATCTGCTTTACACTTTCTCTCCTCTCCCAATCTCTCACCTCTCTTCGCATCACATATTCTCTATTACTTGCCCACTTTCTTCCCATCTTTCAAAATGCGAGGCATCCAAAGCGTTGCGACAACAGCAATGACCACTCACAATAAGTGTTCGGAAGAAGAAATCGAGAGAGAGAGAGAATGAGAGAGAGAGATAAAGGGAGAGAGAAGAAAGAAAGAGATGGAGAGGAAGGAGGGAGACGATTAAGTGTGTTTTACCAATATGTAGTTTAAAAATTAAATGTTGATCCGTTCTCTTACTACTACATGCATAATATCCGTTGTCATCCATATCCCTTCGTGGTTATAAACGTTGTGTTCATTACAATTAGCTTCTTCGTACTGCATTTCTTTATTAAAATCGGAAAGTTTTAGGCAACATTGACTTGTCCAGCAGACTTTGTCAAAGGACAACACATTGTCTAGTTGACAACGCTGATTTTCGCTTCCATATGCGACTCCAAACAGCCGGGTGCACTTGCGCGAATGGCCACTCTGCTGTTGGAAGAGAGCACCGTCGTAGAGGCGTTGTCCGGGCAGCAGAAGCTGAATCGAAGCTATTTTATAATTTTTTATTTGTACTTGAATAATATTAATTACACTATCTATTTATCGTTGATTCACATACATGTGAATTATTTGAAAAATTTAGATAATATGATTGAAGATTGTCATGCTAGAGCTAACAGCAGCGGAAGCCACGCCTTAGAACAGCTTCCGCTGTCCCAGACTACGCTGGCAGCGGCTCAGCTGCCACCAAGACCTGCCACCCCCTCTCTTTTCTCTCTCTATGTATGTAACTTCGTAAAGTAGAGATAGGAGTATACAGCTATGTAAAGAAACAATTGTAAGTCGTCCCAAATCAATGGGACCGTCACAAGGTCACCCGATCCCGACCATAACAAGATGTTCCAGCACTGCATAAATGTGGAATGCAGTATACTTATGATAGGACCCAAATCCTCTGCGGTCTTAAAAGTTTAGCAGAATAAAGATGAAGAAAAACTAAAAGAATAGGAGATACCCGCGCGAATTATCACATTTCAAATTATTAAAAAAAAATTAACACACACCTCTTGCCGGCCACTCGGAGATCGGCGCCGTCCACTATCTCAAGCCTCGCCAAGGGACACTCATTCATGCAAAACTGATCCGCGCCATCGATTTTGGTAATCGTAACAAGAAGATGACTTCCAGGGGGACCCTGAGAAGAGCTTCCTGTTCGTTGCTTGCATCTATATCCTATGCATATAACTTTAACAATAGAAAAGGGATTCGAAATTATGCGCTTCGCAGACCTCATAAATAGTTGGAGTATGCGGAAGATGGTTTTCCCAAGTGTTAGTAAAATAACAGAGGCCGTAATAGGGCCCAATCGTGTAGTTGAAGAGTGTCTGAATTGAGTGGTAAATATATGTAAGCAAATAACTGTCTAGGGGTGCGAGGATGAAATAAATCTAAGCAAAATTGGCGCGAAAATGACCGAACCTCACTGTCCACCTTTTCTAGTGTGGACTGATTGCAGAGGGCGCCAGAGTAGAATGGAGGGCAAATGCACTTGGAGCAGTCTCTCGGATTGGGGAAGCCCTCGTTTTCACACAATGGCTGATTCGATTCGCAAGACTCTGGAAGGAAGAAATATGCTCAATTATTTCTGTTGAAAAGCTAGTTTTTTTTAGCTTTAACAATTCAATTGGTTCATGTATACAATGCAAAAGTTCCACCTTCGCATTTGTAGAATCGATTGAGAGCGAGAAAATCGGTAAAAGCGATCTCGTATTGCTGATAAATCGTGTCGATGTACTGCCGATCCTTTGGCAGCATAGTCGCTTCAGGGATTTCCTTGTAGTACCCTTTGAAATGTTCAGCCAGTGTATTAAATGTGGTAGTTATTTTTCCTATAGTTTGCTATTATTATTTCTTGTTTATCTTCTAGCTCTCAACCAATTTAGGAGGAAAGCATTACAAGCGCTTGACATCAATGCGCTGCCGTAGTTGAACGGAACGCCGAAGTTGTCGGTGTCCGCCGGCGCCTTCTAAAGCGGCTGCCAAGCTCATCTATCTTCATTATCACATTTCAAGCCTTGGTGTCAAATTAAAAGAAGAAATCAACAACATGAAGCAGACGCACTCTTTCGATTGCCCCTTTCGGGACACTAGGGACGAACGTAACATAGTCATCGCGGTCAGAGCGAGCCTACAACTTTCTAGATTGCCATCGTCCACCACAAAAGTGGAGCAACTCATTTCGACCTCTTCGTGTGTAAATCCAAGCATATGAAGAAGTTCGTGTGCGAAGGTGACTGTCGTGTTGCAGCCCCAAATGCCGATCTCGTTTGGCCCCGACTGCTCCTTTCCCAGTATGCTCGACATGCACCACCATTTCCTGCTGACCACGAGCTAAAGTTGCATGGTTAGCGTATTGCCCTTTTTATGCCTAGTTAGCGGAATCGTAATTCTCATAAGAAGAAGAAGGAAACTGTTGCAAAGTAAACTGGCCCACCTTCTGATCTGAGTCGCCAGCTTCTTCAAATGAAATGCACGATGAGTTCTGGATCATTTGAATTGCTTCGCGCATCATACTTTTCTTATGCTCTTCTGTAGGACATATTAATAATTGAAGTAGAAATTGTTTTTTTCTTACAATTAGTCTGATTTAATTACAATACACCTTCACAGTATTTCAAGTAGATAATTCTAACTAACTGATTACATGCATTTTTTTTTTATTCATGAAGATATAAATGGCTAGACCCTACAAATTATTCCAGGCTTTGTTGACACTACACAGTAATAAGAAAAAATAAAAAAAATTCCCTTATTTCTGGTCATATAATTTTTTTTGAATTATGTTCCAAAGTTTGTAACCCATATCAGCCGAAAACGTGTAGGAGATTGGCTTCGTCTTATCCCATCGATTTCCGACTGGCGAGCCGGCCTAATATGATAATGATTATTATTATTTTATACAATTTTAAATTTCTTCTATATTAAACAAATTGGCAAATTATGACTTACCAAAGCGACGGAAGCCATGAAGAACGAAAGGACGCACGAGACTACGATGGTCTTCATTGCCAGGAATGACATGGTTATTCCCAGCCAGCGCAGCCCTCTTATACTACCCGAAAACCTTCAGTTGAATTAATTTTGTCCCATGACTCTGCGCTCCTTTCGGAATTGAATGCATCACCTTTGTTACTTGTCATGCAAAGAGCCGTCCAAACGCTCAAAAATACAATATCAAGACAGTATGAATTGGCAGAACTGTATTGTAGTCTAGGCTTCTTGGATTGATTGCATGAAATGTTTCATCCTCCGCTTCAGTCACCCATGTAATATTACTGATTGCTATTCATTGGAGCCATGCGATCAACTATACGAGGGCATCATATTTGTTACTTGTCATTGGAAGAACCGTCCAAACGCTCAAAAATACACTTTCAATCTGGTATGTTTCGTACAAAACTATATTCTTGCCAAGGCTTCTTTGATGGATTTTCTGGATTGCAGAAATTGTTATTGTAATTCAACGGCGAAAAATGGGCTTGTTAAATCTGTTGACGAACGGAAACAGTCCCCGGGATTGCACCGTCTCTTTCCGCTTGTAAGCAACTATTAAATTTCTGCTGTAAATTCTATATTCATTCAATTTCTTCGTAACTTGCGAATGACTCTATTAATTTGTAGTTACGCAACTGCGCTCCGTCATGTAATGGTTTTCGCATTCATTATGATTCAGGTTTCTTTCCTACATTATTCCACTCGTGTTCTTCTTTCCATCTCACTCGGCCATAGTCTCTTCATTGTCAAGATGCCTTATAATCGATGTGTCCATCGATTACCTCTTTATCCGTCTCTTCCTATTGATTCTTCAGCATCATCTTTTATCTTTCTTTCCTCTTCCCAGCTCCGTCAAATTTCGATAACACGCCATCTCGAATGGCTTTCAACCGTTGCTTAAGGGTATAACCAGGAGCGGCTTCTCTACTTGAATCCATCACATTTTGTTACTTGTCATGCGAATGTCTTCCAAACGCTCAAAAATACAATTTCAACATTGTAAGAATTGTGCAAAACTGTATTGCTGCTTTGGCTTCTTCTATTGATAGCATGGAATGTTTCATCCTCCGCTTCGGTCACCCACGTAATATTACTGATTGTAATTCATTGGAGCCATTCGATCAACTATGAGAGAATTACAGGAAACAGACGCAGAGAACCAACAATAAGAAACGATTTTCTCTAACCTCATTCATACAAAGCCAGTATAATGAATGATTAATTATTCGATTCAAACACATCATCAACGTAAAGAAAGCGGTAGTCATAAAAAGTAACCAACCACATATGAAGAAATTATTTTCTATCCTACCTCGAATTTTTCTCTTCTCTTTCTGATCACATTCAAACTGATAAAAAAAAACCACTGCCATTCCATCGGAATCCACCTCGTGCCAAAACAAAAGTCATCAAAGTGTGAAATATAAAGAAAATGAGAGAGTCGATGTGGCAGCTGTGCAAAGTTCTTGTGAATTTAGTAGCAGCAAATAGCGAAAAGGCGCTAAAATGTGGTATGGCACTCACCTATTCCAATGTAAGTGATAAGCTATTTTGTATTTTTAATCCAATCCACATAGGTATGTATGATAAAGTCACAGGAAAGTGAGTTTCATGATGAAGAAGAACGGTCGCTGCGCTTGCACCGGAGAAAATGGCTGATGGTGAGCTACATACTTGACCAAATTGAATGCGAGAAAATGTATCCATTACTCTTCACATGACGAACAAGCTCATACTTCGTGGAATAAAAAAAGCGGCATGAAAAAGGTGAATCAACATGTGTTCAAATATGCACTGCAAAAGGATTCATAAATTCAGATGAAGGAGGCAAACATAGAAGGAGAGTTTATTTCTTAAAGGAGGCGAAATCTTAAAAAATTCTGTGAATGTGCCCGGATTGAGCTTGCGAATGCATCAGCAAATACCTAGTCAATTTTCTAAACTAAAAGTTAAAGGAGTTTTTCCGTCTGAAAAGCGTCCATAGACCGTGAAAGACATCCCGGCACATTCATGATTCACCACCGGACGCCAACCGGAAAGTTAAAATTCTCCAGGGAAATGCTTGTGCTTGCATTACGCGGAAAGGTTCCGAAGCCAGAACCTAGGCAAATTTTCAGAATCACGTTGCTGAAACCTATCGCATCATCTGATCTGCCATTTCGTGTAAGGCGCTAACGACTTTAAACCTCCTCTGCAGAATTGAGGCCATCTACATACATATAGTCGAGTGAGGTCATTTTACGTACCCAATAGTTAGCACAGAAAAGAAATATGTATGCAGATATGGTGTAACAATCAATAAATAGTAAAACTATGTTCTGGAAAGATATCAGTCCGGAAGAAATATTCTGGAATTCTTCTGATTTCGGATATAGATGGAGGGCCTGTCCAGAATATTTTAGAAAGTTCCACTTCCCGGTCATAAGTCGGGCATTCTATGACCGTCGCAGCTGCACAATGGGCTTTATCAATTCAAAAACTGCCATAGGTACTTCAAAGAGCTCGGATAAAAACTTTACGTGATCCTGAAATTCCCTTTGAAACTTGCATAAACCATTACTTCGAAATTTAGAAAAGTTTATTCAGAACATTGTGTTATGCTTAATCCGGGAGCGCCAGTCATACCAAGTCATCTCCGAATCATGCAGTCTCGTAAAGATCGCCAGGAATGCGGGCGCTACAAACGAAAAGAAATGAGTTGAGAACGCTCTTGAAGCTATAATTTTCGAATACAATTCCAGATCCACTTCAGTGGGCCTTGAGACTTAAACACAAGCCCGAACTGACCCGTCCTTGTAGTGGCAGAGAACGAGCATGAACTCATATGGATAGCGGCAGTGGTTGATGGCGCAGCCAATCCTGCTGTTTTTGCTCGCGATAATCTGTTATTAAGGAATGGACATAAGGTTTGCTTTTTCGTTCCCTGTTCGTCACCAAACTACATTTTGCATTTATTGACACTGCGCCTAACTGGTATCAATTAAAATGGAAAATATTTTAGTCATGAAGCCTGGCAATCGGAACATGTTAATGCTCGGATGCTGTAAAATACGAGCGTCTGAATCCAGACGTGCGCTCTGCGAGAAACTCACAATTTGATCTGGACATTTTGGAACTTTCTGAAAGTTTCCGCTTAGAATGAGTGAAAATAGCAGGCGCACATGAGAGTGCGAAGGGCCGCGGCAATATGAAACCTCCCATACTTTTCGATGATCGCCCTCTTTTAAGATCATCTACATATGACGCGATTTGCGAGAGAATCGCAAGGGATCTAAAGAGCCTGGGACCCGGCAAAATTAGATTTCGCTCTTGGAATGGGTCCGGAAGTCTGAAAACGCCATTTTGGCGAGCTATGCGAGATATAAAATTCGAGTGCTCGGTGAGACCAGCCGAGATGTTCGCACATTCGCGTTCGAAGATTAGCGTACAAGAAAGAAGTATTTGTGTAATTTTTGCCATAAATAGAGAAGATATTGCTTTATAAAGCTGTTCAAGTAGAATTTTGAAATATTTAATTTTAAAGCCGCTGTGGCTTCTAGACTTTGGAGAGGAGTCGTTATCTTATATGGCATTTTATCATGGGTTTTCTATCTCACTTCGTAGATCTGAAAATTCTCTTTCGAATGAGCTATAGTATGTTAGATATCGCCGAGGTCTTTAATGTTTTCCAGTCCTTAAACCGTTGAAATGCGAAGGGTTCGGCGCCTGCGGAGCGACGCGCACTTTGTATGGGCGCTTCCCACGCCGAAAGTGCAACTCGATCGATAATTTGACAAAAAGCAACCGAGGGAATTCATTTTTAAGGCCATAAATGTAATTTAAATGCAAAAGAAAAATCTTCATTAACGAGCAAAACAATTGTACTATCCCGGGAATCGAACCTGGGTCGTCGTGATTACAACTCAAACGCTTTCGCAATACTGTATGCCTATCTCGAGGTGGCATAAAGATGCGTTTATTATGACGTGCCCGAACATAACCCTAAGAAATGCTGCGCAGACGCTAAATTCAACAGTTCAAGGACTGGGAAACATTAAAGAACTCGTCGATATCTGACGTACTATAGCTCATTCGAAAGAGAATTTTCAGCTCTACGAAATGAGATAGAAAACCCGTGATAAAATGCCATATAAGATAACGACGCCTCTCCAAAGTCTAGAGGTCACAGTGACTTTAAAATTGAATATTTTAAAATTCTTTTTTAATAGAGTTCTTAAGCAATATCTTCTCTATTTATGGTGAAATGTTTATAAATATTGCTTTATTGTGCGCGAATCTGCGACCGCGAATGTGAGGACATATCGGCATGTCTTTCCGAGTTCTCGAATTTTAAATCTCGCACAACTCGCCAAAATGGCGTTTTCAGACTCCCGGACCCATTTCAGTCGTTTCGCCGTGTTAAAAAGTACCTATAAGGAGCTTTTGAGCAAAATCTAATTTTGCCGGGTCCCCGCCATTTTGATACTCTCGCAAATCGCGTCATTTATAATATGGCAACCCGCTTCTCTATTCTATGTCCCTGTTATCGGGTCGCAACTACAATCTTCCAGCTCTTCCCTACCTCGGCGGCGTGGCGAACTCCAGTAAAGCCGACGTTCATGTCGTAATAGGCGCTCGCCATGCCGTACTCCTGGAACTCGCTCGCCCAGGCAGCCACTGCCATTGCTCCGAGGCCATCCGTCTTTGGCTGACATGAGAGGAGACTTACAATAAGGCTCCGAGGTGTTGTAAAAAAAATGGAAGAAAAACACAGGTAAAAAATTCTTAATTACCATGGAGCTAAAGAAGACAAAGTTGTTCTCGTCGAATCCGCCAAACTTATTCGTACGCGGATCTCTGTCCTTGTAGCAGAAGTTAGCGTTGACCTGCGCGCTCTCCACCAGCTCACAGTCCCATGTCTGTAAAAAGAAGAAGTTGTTTGGATTATGTGCGCCGGGTTTCAAGAGACGTTCATATATACGTCTTATAAACATGCAAGTTCACAATTCTCTCCCTGATATGCTCATGTAAAGGAGGTAAGAAAGAAAAAAAAAGAAAGAAATTAAATGAACCAGTGGTTGCAGCGGAGTCTTGGCCTTTGGCATGAGCTGGCCGCCCTTTGTGAGGTAGGTGCCGTTCGAAATCATCTCGCGTTGCTTGTTATGGAAATCAAGAATGACCTTCGCCTCCGAGTCGGGCAGCCCTTTCGCGCACGATTGCGCTGATACGACTGCTAAAATATGGAGAGAGAGAAAGAAAAATTAAAAACTATGTTTAATAAAAACAATTTTTTGCTGACAAAATGAATCATAAATAAAAATAAAAATACTTTTATTTCAATTGCCTTACCAGCAGAAAGCGCCAGGACGGCGACCACGAATGCTGCTTGCATTTTGGTTATTGTTCGGAAAAGCGAGCTTCCGAATGAATCTTCTTGAAGAGTCCAATGCTTTTATACAAGCCTTTCACATATTGCTAGTTCTACACTCGACGTTCGAAATCAAGAAACGTGTGCGCACCTGCCGCACAGCGACTCTCTCTCATATCCATTATCCTCCATCCACAGCGCGGACTGTTGTTTGTTCAGCTTATGAAGGCTACTAACTACTAGGTGACTTTCGCTCCCAAAATTCTAAAATTCCTTTATGAAACGATTTAACAAGTGAATTAAAGTAAAATATTCATGCAATATTGCTAGCTTTCGGGCTGCTTCTGGTGCAATCGATAGATGGTTAGTATGGCTCACCAGCGTATCTGGTGGATGCGGTACTTCGTTATCCGTCAGCAGGTTGCAGCTTTAGTCGCAACTTCCTATGATTATGCTGTCTGCCACGCAGCGCAAGTGCGAATCAGCTGAGTATGCAAAGGGAAAAGCCACGCAGCAGAACGTCGTCAAACAAGGAGATCATCTCTGTGGGTCATGTTCCAACTCTTCGCATGCCTTAGGAATGCCTTAAATAGCTATAAAAGTAAACAAATATGTTCGGTTTAAAAGTAGCATATGCCCCATGCCGAAATGCGGCCTGACGTCTCCTCGAAGACTGTTCAGTGTTCTCGTTACGAAGAAATCAACGATAGCCTAGTTTTTTTGGCATGACAGCGACAAGGTATATTGACCATCACCGAATTGCATGTTCCAAAGGTGGAGGAAGAGGAAGAGGAGGACGAGGAGATCGAAAACGAGAAGAAAGAGACATTGGATGACACGAAGGAAATAGTGGAAGCTACGAAGGAAACGACGAAAAAGCAGAAGAGCAAATTATTCTTATTTTTTTTTCTCGAACATTAATTGTTAAAAGAAAAACAAATTGTTGCAATAATATGAATAGCTTCAATTGTTTTTGTTGTCACTTGCAAAAACAATTCAGGAGCAATAAAGATTTGTTCGTTTCCTAGGAATAGATCGTTTAATTCTGTCGCAAAATGAATCAGTTTTATTAATTTGAATGAAAATAAAGATTCCGTAAAAAATAAAATTGATTAAAAATATTCTGTAATTTCCAGATGGATGGTCATGAAGGCGAGGAAGAAGCCGCCGAGAAAGAAAAGCAAGCAAATAGGTAATATGTAGTTCGTTCCTCACCGAATCCAGCTTTGAAATCTTTGCTTGGCTCGTGCGGGTTCCTCTTGTTTCGCTCCACGTCTTATGTATTCATTAGAACTCATTTTGCACAGGATACAAGTGTATCATCACCATAAGCGTCTCAAAGGGCCAAAAAGATTGAGGTGTTAAGCAATGCGATATTAAAGTTGCGTTGATTGTTATTTGGGAGTAAATCGTAATAACGTTTGCCGTCGCCACTTCTCACTTCTCATTCCCTCGTTGTCTCTATCGTGTGATACCACCCCGGGCTTTTCGTAAGTTCCTCTTACCAGCTTTTCCTCCTTCTTTCTCTCAGGTATTGCCCGGATTTCCCCTAGAATCTCCGTGTGTTGGTTGCCATATTCCTTGCTCTCTCTCTCTCTCTGTTATACCCACGAACTGCTTTCTGGGTCCTTTTTTCCTTGTACTTTTTTTCTGTATTTTCTCGTTGCTTTTTTCCCATCTGTATCTTCCTTCTAGAACAACTCTCTAAATATTCTTGACAAAGTGTTTTTTAATGTGGATTATTCATTTTCAGCTGAGTTTAATTCCAAACGTGTTTATAAAAGGGGGGGGGATAAAGAAGAAGCGGGACGTCTTGAAGTCATCAGAGGACCTTGGACTTGCATGGCGGCTCGGGCCCGGACTTGGCGCTGACCCACACGTTGTGTCTTAAATTGGACCTTCCAGTAGGAGACGATAGAGAGAGAGAGAGAGAGAAAGACAGAGAGAGACTGATATTCATACCTGTCCTTGTCCAGCTCGGCAATATACTTCTGGACGATCTTTCGCTTCTCAAAGACCATCTTGGGAAGGTGCTTGTTCATTCTCTCCCAAATCTTCTACTTGAAGCTGCAACACTCGAGCAACGCGACGAGGCACGCCTTCAAGTCCTGCAATTCATTACATATATATAAATTAAGTATAAAATCCTATGGCATCAAGAAATCGTCTTTAATATATTGTGCAAAAAAGAGACAACCACTGACCAATGGCTGGAATGTTCCCTTGGAGATCTCAATGCTTCGGTCGAGGGCGTGACGCTGAATAGATTAGGAGGCCATTATTCTACTTGACACTATCTTACATATTCATCATAAAATGATATTTCTCTTACTTTATTAGAATGTCTTTGGAGAGATATCTAATTTACGGTCATCCATCTCACCAGAAACTATTTTACGGTCATGCTCTCACCAGAAACTAATTTACGGTCATACATCTCACCAGAAACTAATTTACGGTCATCCTCTCACCAGAAACTAATTTACGGTCATCCTCTCACCAGAAACTAATTTACGGTCATCCATCTCACCATAAGCTTGCAGCGCATCCTCAGTGACTCGTTAACAAACAAGACCCGGTATAGGACAATGATGCAAAAGGCGATCCGCGCCACTTCCGCCTCCGAGTCTGCTACGAAGATCGCAGCCTTCCTCTTAGGATGGAACATCTCCAGCAGCAAGTCTGCCAGCATAATCTCAAGGAAGAATTATTCATACATTTTCAAGGTGTATAATTATCAAGATGTCTTTAAAATATAGTCTGATGTGAGCTCACTCAGTAATTCAAATAAAAAATCTGTATGTTCGACGAGAAGGAATTGTGTGTCAATCAGCCATTTCAAGAGTGGAAGTGGCCATGAACGTATATCGGCGCGTCCAAGAAGAAATGGTCGAAGAATGGGCGTGACCGATAAGACGGGACGGGTGGGCGTGGTCAAATAACACTAACCGTGTAGCTGTTAATTCCGTATTGTTCGAGGAGGATAGCGTAGTTCAAGAGGTGCACTTCGCATATCTTCTTGCCGTCTTGCGTGCAGATGTCGACACGCTGAATGCATAGCGACGTAGCGAGCTCGTCCTTGTTGAAGGCCTGGTCCTGGAAAGGCAGAGAACCCGCACCTCTTGCATCCCAGTCGTGCCCACAACCCACTCGGCCACCAAGAGGAAGGAATCACCCGATACCAACCTTACAATGCAGGGTGAATTCGCCGCACTCGGACATTCCATTGGCGAAGAGGCGATCAATTCCCTAAAAAATTTATCTTTTATTCCTTTTTTTATTTATTTTAATCGCACAATTCTTTTGGATAATGATGAAAGAGATATTTTCTCCATATCCTAATGCCCTCGATCCACTTGGAACCTGCGCGTTAGTGAGAATGACGAGGAATCTCTTGGGTTCTTTGATAAGCTCGCGGAGGAAGAGAACCCTTTTCAGCCTGTGAATGGCAGAGGAAGTTGTCTCCGATCGATAACAGATTGTGAAATGCCTGGAACATCGCCAACAAGATTCGAGAGCAGAGAGCACACCTTCGGCATCCGCATAAAATGGAACGTGGAGCACCTCTTGAAGCTCTTCCTGCTACAACAAGACAAATGTGCCATCTTCTCTTCCGAATACATTAATCATCGTTTCTCTAAACTAAGCCCCAGTCAATAATTGCTTCTCATTCTGACACAAAAAATTAAATCGCTTATTCCACTGACGGAATCGCCATGGCATCCGCGAACATCTTGTAGTAGAAATCCGTAGGGTGAGTCGTGATCATGTGGCGTAGCTGGCCTGTAAATTATTTTATTCGAAATTGCTTTAAATAAAATCATAATATGATTCATACTCTTATTCAAGGACAGACAATATGCATATATCAAGAGAACCACCAAAATATTATAATCATTTACCGTTATGATTTGCATACATAAAATATACATGCATTTCGCGCTCATTTACCACCATCGCGAAGCCGGTTATTTTCATTTGCATATGCACTTGAAGACTGGTGTGTCGAAATCAATCGATAGTTCGACACGATTGGGATCCGAACTCAAGCGTCACGTTCGCAAACCTCTCGGGCTCATGCGGCGAAAGGCGCGAGATTCTGGGAGTTGCTTCTTTTTCTCTTCCTTCACTTCCTTTCCTTGAGGTCGAGCCGCGCGAGCTGTCTTGATCTCTATGAGAGAAATTTAAAAATATATATATTTTTTATTCTAATTATTAAACTACTCCCAAAAAGGTATGTATGCCCATTCGGACCGGGGATCTTAGAGGACGCTGGAACGACAACAACTGCAGTCGGGGTGTCCGCGGGCGGTCGCGCCTTAGCGGCCCCCCTCTTCTTGCCACATGTCGCCATCAAGAAGAGCATGGAAGCCAGTGAAGTTACGGCGAGCTGTAAATTATCTTGGAGTTGCTGGACGGAAGATTTCTCAATTTTTCTCTAAAGATCATTTTCCCTTTTCGAGTTAGCGTACTTAAGAAAATAAACGATTTTGCATGTCCTAAATAGCATTTTGTCAGTTATTGGCTAGCTGAACGGGTGCGTGGGGCTTCGATCAGATTTCAATCGAAGATGGTTAACAATAGAGGCTTATAGAATTGTAAGACTCCTTCTTTTACATGTTTTTGCTGAAGAAAGATATTCATGAGAACGATGGCTTTAGGGACAAAGTTGTAGGCAAAAAATCGAAGACTGACGATGAGCTCTTCCATTCGCGCTGGATGAAGTCGACTGGTCACTGCGGCCGATAGGAAGTGAAATGAGCTGAGAGCTGCTGGACTCATCACGTTAGTCAATCTTTTTCCACGTTTTCTCGTGCATTCTCTTTTTTTATTGAACTTTATCAAAGTACAGAGAAATGAAGAGTGCATATTACCCTTGCAGAACTTGTGGATGCATTGACTGAAAGAACGCACGTTAGTCCGCCCAGTTTTTGTTTAAATTTACTTATGCTGATCTCTTCCAATTTGAACTTATCGTGAAAACGTTTTCTTGAAGGTACATCAGTGAATCTCTTTGGTTCCCTCTTATGCACATTCTTTTTTTTCCCAGGCGACAATAGGTTACGACTCAGACGGTTTATTCGGAGGACTCAACAGAGATTCAGACGAAAGGCAACGATAGTGGAAGGGCGAAGGCCCGACGCGTGGTGGCCGTTGTGGAAGCGGAATGGGATCGGGAGAAAAGAAAGATAGCGAGTAGGCTTACGGCTGCTCGCTCTCCGCTCCCTTATGCGTCTACAGACAGAGAAAGGCACTGACAATGAGGGAATAACAAGGGGGAACACATATGTACATAAAGAGCAAGAGACATACATACATATAGTTACATATGTAATACTACGAGCTATACATAAGTACCCTTTACACCTCTATTTCTTTTCGATACCAGCTTTTTTGTGGGAGGGTTGCATGTCTATAGCCAAATTAGACGCTAGCGAATTGGACACTTGCATACAATTTTAAGATGATCTTTAAAGAAGTATAATTGTCTTGAAAAAATCCTAAACTCCATAGTGATTGCTCAGATTGTCCATATTGCCCAAAAAAGAAGCACCGCCAATTCGAAGTGCAACTTGTTGGTGAGGATTCACATGATTTCACAGTAACACAATTTATTCATAATTTTGTGGTGTATTCATAGCTATAACATGAAAGTGGCCCATAGTGCTTATCAATATGAATGTATTTGACCTTGAAGATTCTGACCTTGAGTTTCTTGACCTTGACCGGGTCATTCTCTAGCAGTCGCATACTATTAGAGAGCTGTCTGAGGTAACCCTGAATATTCCCCTCAACAGTATATTTACCATTGTAAAAAATATATCAACAGAATGAATAAGTTCATTGTTCAGAGAACTTTATTTTCAGATATCATTACTTTCGTCAGGCGAAGAGATCAACTTGACAAGTCCTCCGGTTTTTCTTTTTTTTTATTTAGTGCTGAAACTGTTGACCAGTTTGCACAACAGAAGACGAAAACGAGTCTTCTGTGGCCTGTAACGACGAATCTTGCGACGGAACGATGCCGAAATGTCCTGCATGCTCGTACTACTGCCGCACTAGACGCGCATATACGAGTCGCGCGCCCTGATGCGTCGCGGTCACACTATGGATTTTGTCCATTCAAAAAAAATTCCGGCCATTGGCACTTCAAAGTTCTAGGATAAGAACTTCAAGTTATCCTGGAATTCCATTTTTAAACTAAAATAAACCATACCGCAGAGAAAATTCAACGAGATGTAGAATAGTTTATTCAGAACGTAGTAGTAAACGAAATGAGGACTTCTCAGAAATGTTATGGTGCAGAATCATTTCAAGTCGTGTCCGAATCATGCAGTCTCGTAGAGATCGCCACGGATGCGGCCGCTACAAAAGAGAAGAAACGAGTTCTCTCTTGATGCTATAAATTCAGATCCACTTGAGGCGGCCTTGAGACCAAAACGCAAGCCCGAACTGACCCTTCCTTGTAGTGGCAGACAACGAGCATGAAGTCGGCATAGCAATAGTTGACGGCACAGCCAATCTTGCTGTTTATGCTCGCGATAATCTGTTGTTAAAATATGATCAATCTTTTGTCTGTTACTTGCGCCAACGGCGTTCATATTCAAGTTGATAAAAAAAAAACCTAATAAAAATGAGCTAATAACGCCCTTCTAAGGATGAAGACCTCCGAAAGAGAATTAATGCAGATTCGATTTGCCGCGCTCACCATTGGAGTTGGCGCTATGTACTTTAAGATCATCTCCAAATACATTGAAACCCCCCTACTCATCCATCGCACTTATTGTCGGGTCGCAATTAGCAATTACTCTTCCCTACCTCGGCCTCGTACAAGTCGTAATAGGCGCTCGCCATGCCGTACTCCTGGAACTCGCTCGTCCACGCAGCAACTGCCAATGCTCCGAGGCCATCCGTCTTCGGCTGAGCGGGTAGACAATGACAGACTCATAGAAAGGCATGGAAAAGTTGTAAAAAAGAGAGGAAAATATTTACCTTGCTGGTCCAGAGGACAAAGTTGTTCTCGTCGAATCCGGTAGGCGAATTCGTGCGCGGATCTCTGTCTTTGTAGCAGAAGTTAGCGTTGACCTGCGCGCTCTCCGCCAGCTCACAGTCCCATGTCTGTAAAAAGAAGAAGATGTTTGGGATTTTTTTTTATTTTATTTTTTGGATGGCTTCCGTGAGATGGTCTTCACATATGTTACATATATACATACATGCACATATTTATGTATGTACATGTCAATTCACCATTCTTTCCCTGCCAAGCACTTTGTGAAAGAATGGAAGAAGGAAAGAAAGAAATGAAATGACCAGGGGTTGTTGCGGATTCTTGGCCTTTGGCATAAGCTTGCCGCCCTTTGTAAGGTAGGTGCCGCTTGAAATCATCTCGCGTTGCTTGTTATGCAACTCGAGAATGACTTTCGCATCCGAGTCGTTCATCCCTTTCGTGCACGACTGCGATGATACTATTGCTGAAATATGGAGAGAGAAAATTTTTTTACAAAGTATTCAAAAAACCATAATCGAATAAAAATAAAAATAATTTTATTTCAGCAGTCTTACCAGCGGTAAGCGCAAGGACAGCGACCGAATGCTGCTTGCATTTTGGAGATTGTTCGGGAAAGCACCAAGAGAACCGAATGGATCTTCTCTGAGCAAGCCCATCCTTTTATACAAGGCTTTTCTGAGCCTCTCCACTCTACGTTCCAAATCACAAAACGTGTGCGCACCTGCCTCACAGCGGCTCTCTCTCATTTCCATTATTATATTTCTCTCATTTCTGATGGATATGGTTTATTCAGGCCTGCACAAGATTCGGAAGGAGCACTGCACGACGGTATATACATATTTACAATTTAACCCACTCATTTCTTTCTTCTCATCTCTCTCCCTCTCTCCCTCTCCCCCTCCCTCCCTCCCTCTCAATATCACACGCTCAATCGCACTATCTGTCGCCCTCTTACTCTTTTCGATAATTCTCCCAATATCTTTTGATATCGCTACTTACCTCTCGCTTTCTTCCTCTCTCCCTTTCACTATCTCTCTACCTCTGCAAGTGTTCGAAGGGTGATCTGCCATTGGCCGTACAGTATAATAAAAACAGCGCATCGCGACTGCAAGTCCTCAAAAATCAGTTTATTTTATTACGCGATATGTTTGACAGAGATGGGCCGGAAGTGGTGAAAATCTACGGAATATGTCCGTTGATTAGTAAACATCAGATGCTCCTCGAACTACTGGTTACAAACCGCCGTGTTCGTACCGAACAGCTGCGTAAGCGAATAATATGATCGCGTGATTCTTGAAATGGATATTGAACGAAAGATTGTAGCAATGCTCTCAAATTGATTGAAGAAGCCCTGAAAACTTGACAGATTTGGTCTATACAGTGTTGGAATGTATCTTTCTTTTCTTCGAACGAATGACACAGTGCTATGATTAGATAGGTTTTTGAATTGAGTGCATTTCATTCTTCCAAATTGGCGCATCTAACGTTTGCATAAGATATTGCGGATGCGTTTCTCCACAGCGCGGACTCATGTTTGTACAGCTTATGAAGGCCGCCGAGGACTAGGTGACTTTTGCCCTGAAAATTCTAAAATTCCTTTATGAAACGATTTGACAAATGAATTAAAGTAAACTATTCATGCAATATTGCTAGCTTTCGGGCTACTTCTGGTGCATTTGATACATGGTTTGTATGGCGGCTCACCAGCGTATTTGGATGCGGTTCTTCTTATCCGTCATACGTTGCAGGTTGCAGCCTTCAGTCAGACCTTCCTATGATTATGCTGCGTGCCACGCATCGCATGTGCGGATCAGCTAAGCACGCAAAGGGAGAAGCCACGCGGCAGAGCGGCATCAAACGAAGAGATCATCTCCGTGGCTCCCGTTCCAACTCTTCGCATGACTTAGGAATGCCTCAAATAGCCGTTAAAGCAAACACATTTGTTCGGTTAAAAGGTGCATAAGCGAAATGCTTGAATGTCAATTCGCCTTTGAGGCTTTTCTCCAGCAGTGGAACAAGCTCTTCTCGACGCCCACAACCAGCTGCACGGTACAGTTTTCGCGGGTAAATTCGTCGCAAAGGGCAAGCAAATGCCAGCAGCCAAGATTCCGATTGCGCGCTTTGTGAGCGAGGCTTTTCGCGTTAGCCGCTTGACGTGTTTATCAGCCGTAAACATAAACGATCATCATTGACGTTCCTTGTAAAAATATGACTGCAACATGGCTGACCTGGCGCAGAAAGACGCTGAAAAGTTCCACATTGAGCACACAGTGCCACGAGTGAGATCAGCCAGCTCGAACTTTTTGTGGGGAAATGATATTAGTAACGCCAACTGTTTTGATGATACGCACTACATTGCACACTCATCAATTGCCAAATCCAGAAACGATCTTCGCAAGCGTGAATGGCGGCGAGTTCTTCAGCCAGATATCTCCAGATTGAGATGGAAGAGAGCGCAAAGGAATTGCTCTGCATTAGCACGCACAAAGGCCATTACCAGTACCAACGATTGCCTTTTGGAGTGAAGTCGGCTCCGGGAATCTTCCAGGAAGTGATGGATGTGATGCTGGAAGGACTGCCAGGTGTAGTCTCTTACTTGGACGACGTCATTGTGATAAGTTGCACGATGGAGGAATACGACATGAATCTGGAGCGAACCCTGACGCGAATCCAAGAATTCGGCTTCAAATTGAAGCTCAAGAAGTGCCACATATATCCGCTTGGTCCATCAAACGATGACACTGTATTCAGCTGAAGATTGATGGCGCTCGCGGCGGTTGAGTGGCTGAAGGAGTTCCCGGACTTTTTATGGAAGAGCATCAAATACACATTGGATATCGCCTTTTCTGAAAACTAACATGCCGCCCATTTTGGGCCTTTTTGATAGCCTATGCTGGCAACCGGATTCTTCGTGCTCTTCAACTTAGAAAAATCGCCAGTCAAGAATATCGTTCAAATCCTTTTTTGTAAATATATATCATATATTTTAATCTATAAGCTTTTTATAATATGAAATATCTATAAAAATTCATCCCTGAAGGATTGTGCATTTCAGCGGATTTCAGCTCTACGAATACGTTTAAATGCATCAGTCTTCTTTGTATGAACTTTTCAAACGAATTGAGAATAAAATTTTGTACAGATGGATCATTAAAAACAATAAAAACAGTGATAAAAATCAAAGAAAATACTGTGGGTCGATAACGTATCTTGGGTTATCCACTAAATAGAACCGCACGATGGAAAAAGCAAGACGCTGCACTGATGCTTTGATTGCGTCCTTTTTTTTGTCTGTTCATCATGTCGACTTTTGTTTCCATTGCGTCACTTGCTTGTGCAGCGTCATGCCACATTTACCAAACATTTACCTACATATCTAGAATCAACTGTGCGAAAATGACATGAGCCTGAAACATCTCGTTTTCGCCATTATTCGATGAAAAAATTGCGCAGCTGGCCTTGATCATGCATGATATCCGTGACAACAAAAGAAAATGCCCAAAAAAGAAGGTGAAGCGAGAGAATCGTTGCGGCTAGCTCTGAAATTGTTGCTGCTGCTCACAAGAATGGCGCAAATGCCAACACACAGAAACAAACGAAAATGGCTATAACAGGCTTCACCAAGTCAGAAAGGCACTTCGGTGTCCGAAATAGAGAGAAGTATGCACGGCGTCCTTGTCATTACTCTTTCAGTGCTAGCAGGTATGTATAATGAATATCTTGTTATCGCATTTATATTAGTGATTTGTAATCAATTATTGCATTTGTCTATTGACCTATGGAAATATCTGAATTATATCTGTTCAACATGCACACTACCGCACGACGTTAGCGTATCGTTTCAGCTGCAGCATCTCTGTCGTGCCCCTATGGAATTGGCGCGGCCGAAGAAGGAGCCATTCTCAACGCGCATAATAAGCTGCGCGCCACCATCTCGGCCGGTAACCACGTTGCGAAGGGCGATAGGCTGCTAGCGTCCAAGACGCCCATCCACTGGTGAGCCACTCGTTGGTGGACTGTAACCAACGTCACAGAGCCACATTTGAAGCTATTTTTCAACCACTTCTCATCTTGCAGAAGTGGAATTGCGCGCTGGCTGAACGAGCGCAAGAAGACGCTAAAGAGTGCAATAGCGAGCCAGCCACGGCAAACACCTTCTTCTTGTGGGGAAACAACGTCAGTCGTAAACACATTATTTTCGGTGTTATCTTTTAATTTTATAGAATTAGGTTAGATACATATGTATGTATGTACATACATTCAGCTGAAGATGGAAGGCATGGAAAACATGGCTGCGGCCGCGTGGGAAAAGGAGTTCCAGGACTTTGGCTGCCCCACCATCAACTACAGCCCGAGACTTGCCCTCTTTGGCATCAACCACACAGCTCGGGTTGGAATATACCTATTTTATCTATTAGTACCCCTCCCTCTATTTGAACCCCGTCCTCTCTAATAGTAGCATCCTTTAAAATGCCATTGAAAAAAGTACCCCTCTCTCTAATAGAATCATCCTCCAATAGTGCCCCCCACTAACAGTTTTATCCCATGGAGGAATGGGATGCGCTTCTGATGGCAAATTCATTCCAAATCTATGGTAAAACGGATATACCAGTGCAAATTTCCATTGAATTCTTGCTATTATTTTCTTTTTTGAAAATAAAATGTTATCATCCAACTTTTAGTAAAATTTAATAGAGAAAATACTTTACGCACATAGAAGCGTCTAGAAAAATGCGTTTTCGGTAACAGATTTAAAGAACGGATTTTGCGTGCAGACCGGCCCCCTTAGACATTGTCTGATTTCTGTGCGTATTTTCTTTTACCACACTATTTTCTTATTCTTCAAGATGTCATCGAATCGGACCACTGAGATTGGCTGCGGCATAGCAACTGTTTCGTCGTTGCTCTTTCGGCGTTCGGACAGTTTGTGCTCTGGTACTGCAAACAGGAGTCAGAAAATAAAAGTTGAATTTTTAGACTTTCATAGATAGCATCTACCTGTTCTTTCAGAAGACGCATCTGGGGAAATCTCTACGAGTCGGTCTAACGTTTCCACAATGATAAATAAAGCTCTATGCGAATCAGTAAGGAAAACCATATGCCATCGAAGTGGCAATATACAAAAACCCGTGGATGTGCAAATAGGCTACTGAATTCTGGAATGCATCATTTTACTGACAAGGGAATGGTCTGACGGTAAGGTGACGGATTGCAATTAAATGTGGTTTCCCTGAAAGCTGAAGTCCTAAAATATATGGAAAAGTGAAAAAATTTTGCCCGTTCGGTCTCAGAACCCAGAAATAAATCGATAAAAATCTACCCCCTGTAATGCAAAGATTGTCTGCAGTTCCAACTTGCCCTTTTTCAAGCAGCTGCGTAGCATCGCGTTATCCACTAGGCTACGCATCCGCTTGAAAAAGGCACAGTTGGAACTGCAGACAATCTTTGCCTTACCGGGTCCCGGAGGCATGGGATGCTCTCCCCAATGAACTAATGGCAAATTCATTCAAAATATGTGGTAAAATCGATATTCCAGTGATAACTATAATGAATTTGAGCTATGATTCTTCTGTTTTTGAGAAGAAAATCTGTAATCAAACTGTTACAATTAGTGTCTCACATTGAAAAATAGTTCCTCTCCCTCTAATAGAACCCCTCCCTCTAATAGTGCCCCCCTCTCGCAAGGGTATTGAAAAATAGAACCCCCGGGGGTACTAATAGAGAAAATACGGTAATTACATTTTAATAGACGGGTAGAATTATTCTAATTAATTAAAAAAATTTATAAAAAATTTTTGCCCGTTCGGCCTCAGAACCCAGAAATAAATCGATAAAAATCTACCCCCTGTAATGCAAAGATTGTCTGCAGTTCCAACTTGCCCTTTTTCAAGCAGCTGCGTAGCATCGCGTTATCCACTAGGCTACGCATCCGCTTGAAAAAGGCACAGTTGGAACTGCAGACAATCTTTGCCTTACCGGGTCCTGGAGGCATGGGATGCTCTCCCCAATGAACTAATGGCAAATTCATTCAAAATATGTGGTAAAATCGATATTCCAGTGATAACCCCAAGTGAACAGAAGAGCAACACGCTTTGACAATTTTGAGCGTTTTGATTAATTTCTTCATTTTCTTCGTTGTTTTACACTCGCTATCGAAAAGTGTGAATTTATGTTTCAAGTTTATGAAAAACACAGACAAGACACCTTGCTTAATTGTGTCAAGATGCTTGTATGTCGGACTACCTTGGCTGCGGTCATGAGCTCGTGCTTCAACCAGCCTTTACTGGCTAGCGGACTCTTCGTGCTCTGCTACTATGAAGAATCAGACAGCTCTCTCTAATGGTATGCGAATGCTAGAGAATTACCTCGTCAATGTCAAGGTTAAATACATTCATTTTGATAAGCACGATGGTACATTTTCATGTTATGGCAATGAGTCCAGCACATAATTACGAATAAATGGTGTTACTGTCAAATTTGGTGAATCCTCACCAAGAAGTTGTAATCTGACGCTTTAATTGGCGGTGCTTTTTTGGAGAATATGGGAACCTGGCCAATCATAATGGAGTTTAGGATTTTTTTCATGACAATTTTACTTCTTTAAAGATCATCTAAAATTTTATGCAAATGTCCAGTTAGCTAGCTTATAATTTAGAAACAGACATGCAAAAAAGCTGGTATCGAAAAAAAATAGCTCGATGTACGTTTAAGCAAACTTTTTTTTAACGATAATTTCAAATTTGAAGAGATTAGCATAAATAAATTTAAACAAAAACTGGGCGGACAAACGTGCATTCTTTCAGACAATGCATCCACAAGTTCTGCATGGGTAATATGTACTCTCAAGTTCTCTGTACTTTTATAAAGTTCAATAAAAAAGATCTTTAGAGAAAAATTGAGAAATCTTCCGTCCAGCAACTCCAAGATAATTTGCAGCTCGCCGTAACTTCACTGGCTTCCATGCTCTTCTTGATGGCGACATGTGGCAAGAAGAGGGGGGCCGCTAAGGCGCGACCGCCCGCGGACACCCCGACTGCAGTTGTTGTCGTTCCAGCGGCGTCCTCTAAGATCCCCGGTCCGAATGGGCATACATACCTTTTTGGGAGTAGTTTAATAATTAGAATAAAAAATATATATATTTTTAAATTTCTCTTCCAGAGATCAAGACAGCTCGCGCGGCTCGACCTCAAGGAAAGGAAGTGAAGGAAGAGAAAAAGAAGCAACGCGCAGAATCTCGCGCCTTTCGCCGCATGAGCTTGAGAGGTTTGCGAACGTGACGGTTGAGTTCGGATCCCAATCGTGTCGAACTATCGATTGATTTCGACACACCAGTCTTCAAGTGCATATGCAAATGGCATAAAACCGGCTTTTCGTTGCTAGTAAATGAGTGCGAATTGCATATGTACATTTTATGTATGCAAATCATTACCGGTAAAAGATTATAATATTTTGGTGGTTCTCTTAATATATGCATATTGTCTGTCCTTGAATATAAGAGTATTAATCATTATATAATTTTATTTAGAGTAATTTTGAAAAAAATAATTTATAGGTAAGATACGTCACATGATCACGACTCACTCTACGCTTCTGTACTACAAGATGTTCCCTAACGATTCCGTCAGTAGAATGAGCGATTTGATTTTTTGTCACAGAACGAGAAGCAATTATTTACTGGGGTTAGTTTAGAGAAACGATGATTAATGTATTCGATAGAGAATATGGCACATTTGTTTTGTTGTTGCAGGAAGAGCTTCCACCTTAAATCCAAGTGGCAGTTCATGCGGATGCCTGAGGTCTGCTCTTCCTCTGCACATTCACAGGCTGAAAAGGGCGCGAAAGACACGAGCTGCGTTCTCTTACTCCGCGAGCTTGTCAAAAAATTCGAGAGACACGTCGTCATTCTCACCAAGGCGCAGGTTCCAAATGGATCGAGGACATTAGGATATGGAGAAAATATCTCTTTCATCATTATCCAAAAGAATTGTGCGATTAAAATAAATAAAAAAGGAATAAAAGATAATTTTTTTAGGGAATTGATTGCCTCTTCACCAATGGAAAGTCCGAGTGCGGCGAATTCACCCTGCATTGTAAGGTTGGTGTCGGGCTATGCCTCCTTCCTCTTGGTGGCCGAGTGGGTTGTGGGCACGACTGGGATGCACGAGGTGCGGGTTCTCTGCCTTCACAGGACGAGGAACGCATCAATGGCGGGTTTGTTACGTCGATATGCCTTCAGCGTGTCGCCATCTGCACGCAAGAGGACAAGAAGATATGCCATGTGCAGGTCGTGAACTACGCTATCCTCCTCGAACAATACCGAATGGACAGCTTCACGGTTAGTTTAGATGGCCACGCCCACCCACCCGTCTCGTCTTATCGGGCATTATTCGACCAGTTCTTATTCGACACGACAATACGTTCATGGCCACTTCCAATCTTATTTGGCCGATTGACCTTCTCGTCAAACATTCCGATTTCCGATTTTACCAACTGAGCTCAGATTACATGTATTTTAAAGACATCTTGATAATGAAAATTATGAATAATTCTTCTTTGAGATGTTGCTCTGTGAATTGCTACTGGGGATGTTCCATCCTATGAGGAAGGCAGCGATCTTCGTCGCAGACTCGGAGGTGGAAGTGGCGCGGGTCGCCTTTTGCATCCTGGTCCTCCACCGGGTCATGATGGGTAGCCCATCACTGATAGAGCCCTGCCAGCTTATGGTGAGATTTATGACCTTAAATTGGATATCTCCCCTCTACTAAAGTCATTCAAATGTAGTAGTCATCATATGATACATATGTATGTAAGATAGTGTCAACTAGAATAATGGCCTCCTAATCTATTCAGCGATACGCCCTCGGCCGAAGCATTGAGATCTCCAAGGGAACGTTCCAGCCAGTGGTGAGTGGTTGTCTCTTATTTGAACAATTTATTAGAGACGATTTCTTGATGCCATATATTTTATACTTGATTTATGTAATGAATTGCAGGACTTGAAGGCGTGCCTCGTCGCGTTGCTCGAGTGTTGCTGCTTCAAGGAGAAGGTGCTTGAGAGAAACAACAAGCACATCCCCAAGGCGGTCTTTGAGAAGCGAAAGATCATTCAGAAGTATATCGCCGAGCTGGACAAGGACAGGTATGGATATCAGTCTCTCTCTCTCTCTCTCGTTCTCTCACTCTCTCTCACTCTCTCTCTCTTTCTCTCAGTCTCTCTCTCTCTGCACCTCTCTCTCAATCTCTCTTTCCGCTTGTCTTGCTCACTCACTCTCTCTCTGTCTTTTTCTCTCTGTCGGCCTGTCTCTCTCTCTCTTTTGCTCGCTTTCTTTCACTCTCTCTCGTCTCCTACTGGAAGAGCCAATTTAAGCCACAACGTGTGGGTCAGCGCCAAGTCCGGGCCCGAGCCGCCATGCAAGTCCAAGGTCCTCTGATGACTTCAAGACGTCCCGCTTCTTCTTTATCCCCTCCCCCTTTTTATAAACACGGTTGGAATTAAACTCAGCTGAAAATGAATAATCCACATTTAAAAAACACTTTGTCAACAATATTTAGAGAGTTGTTCTAGAAGGAAGATGCAGATAGGAAAAAAAGCAAAGAGAAAATACAGAAAAAAAGTACAAGGAAAAAAGGACCCAGAAAGCAGTTCGTGGGTATAACAGAGAGAGAGAGAGCAAGGAATATGGCAACCAACACACGGAGATTCTAGGGAAATCCGGGCAATAACTGAGAGAAAGAAGGAGGAAAAGCTGGTAAGCACAAGAGGAACTTGGACAGAAAACGAAAAGCCGGGGGGGGGGGCTATCACACGAGAGAGACAACGAGGGAATGAGAAGTGAGAACGACGACGGGATCACACTTTTCCAACCGTTACTACGATTTACTCTCAAACAACAATCAACCAAACAATAGTATCGCAGTGCTTAACTCCTCAATCTTTTTGGAACTTTGAGACGCTTAGCATACACTTGTATCCTGTGCAAAATGAGTTCTTCTAAATACATAAGACGTGGAGCGAATCAAGAAGAACCATATATACATTAGAAAGCAGAACAGTCATCATTGGTGAGCGTGAGTGAGCGAAAGGGGGCGGTGCGTAAATTAAAAGGGGCGGGGCGTGAGCGATGGAGGAGTGATCCGAACATCCGATTTTGGCTACTTGATATGTGGCTTGAGCTTCATGAAGATCGGGGCATCTCGTTTCTCGTCCTGAAACGGAGAAAACAATTAATATAATAAATGTATCGGATAGGTTAATTGTGGTTTTTTTTTGTTGTTGAAAAATTACTCTAATTCATTGAGAAACGTTGTCAGTTTTGTCGTTCAATTAAGCAATGCAGAAATATATTTTTGTGAATCCGGTGCTGACGTATGTATTACATTTTCGATGCATACTTACTTGCTCACAGGCAGAACGCTCTATCATAGTCCCTGTTATGTTCTTGTGTTACAATATCTTTCGATTATGTGTCACTGTCGAACAAACTTCTTCCTACAGAGTGTTGGGACGCAGTCAGCCTTCAAGGCTTCAGCCGGGTCACCTCAAGTACCATGCACAAGCGTCGGGCAATAGAACACCTTATAAGCTGTAGAACATTGTTAGCGACAACACTTACCCTCTATGATTGGCAACACAATCTTACAAGAAAAAACAACATTCTTGGAAAAAAACTATTCGTAGCTCTTCTTCGATGAGCTAGGGTTCAGTCTCTGCGTCTGCTGGCGATTCCGCTGAGGTCGCTGGTTGATTGCAGGCTGAGCTTGATTCGAGCTCGTCGCTGCCGTAGAGGAGTGATTGCTGTGTAGTCGAACGCATGGCGTCTGTTCCAGACTCTGCCCTCGCCCTACAATCTATCTGTTCAGGTAGCCAAATGCCTCGTCAGCTACTTAAGAGAGCCAATCTGAGAGACTCGAGCATGGGCATGTCGGGAACAAAATTATTTTTTGATCTTTATTCCTTCTAATGGCTTATGTAGCATCCTATAGAGATCCCAAAAAAATTGTTCCAAAAATTTTTTCTGTTATTTCACCATGGATATGCACCGAAAACCCGAAAAAACTCAAATGATTATAACTTTGTTCGTTGTTGAGATATATTAATTTTGAACTTTTATTCAATTCCAAATTGAAAGGCGCACAAAACTCGTGTTAATCACTTTTTAAAAATATTTCATTAAAGGCCTCATTTTGGCATTTTAATATTTCGAGTGGTGCGTTTGAGGCATAAAAACCCCCCCCCCCATGTCAAAAAGTTGAAAGCACCACTGGAAAGAGCGACCTTTGTTACCCCTATTTAGATACATTTATTCAGAAATCCGGTCCCCAATTTTACAACATTTTGACTTGAAGCGCGCGAGTCGGTCAAAATGGCGCATTTTTCGGCCGCCGAGGCACCGCGCAAGCGCATTCATCGATCCATAACTGCGCTCAATGTCAATATTATGAAATCGTAAGTATATCATCTTAGAGCTCTCACGGAGATCTTCAAATGTTACATACATACTTTTATTGAAAAGTTTCAATTTATATGGGAAATTTCGTTCTGTACAATTAGAAGGCCTAAATATCTACTTTAAAAACATTTTCTCCTGTCGAAAAATACATCATAAGAAAGAGGATGAAATTTACTACAAGATGAACCTCCTTCAATGGAATTCCATGCGTACGATCTTTTGTTATAAATCATAAAAGTAGCGCCAGTAGCGTCCCTGTCATTTTGCCCAAGAATTCACATTTTAGGTTATTCGAATTAGAATATTCCAAATTCGAATTAGAATATTCCAATCTTTTTTCTACAGTTTTTCCATAAGGCCTTGCTATCCTACTCTTATTGCTTATAACAAAAGATCGTATGCATGGAATTCCATTGAAAAAAGAGGTGCATCTTGTAGCAAATTTCATCCTCTTTCTTATGATGTATGTTTCGATAGGAGAAAATGTTTTTAAAGTAGATTTTTAAGCCTTCTAATTGTACAGAACGAAATTTCCCATATAAATTGAAACTTTTCAATAAAAGTATGTATGTAACATTTGAAGACCTGAGAGAGAGCTCTAAGATGATATACTTACGATTTTATAAAATTGACATTGAACGCAGTTATGGATCGATAAATGTGCCTCGGCGGCCGAAAAATGCGCCATTTTGACCGACTCGCGCGCTTCAAGTCAAAATGTTGTAAAATTGGCGACCGGATTTCTGAATGAAATGTATCTAAATAGGGGTAACAAAGGTCGCTCTTTCACGTGGTGCTTTCAGCTTTTTGAAATGGGGGGGGGGGTTTTATGCCCCAAACGCACTACTCGAAATATTAAAATGCCAAAATGAGGCCTTTAATGAAATATTTTTAAAAAGTGATTAACACGAGTTTTGTGCGCCTTTCAATTTGAAATTGAATAAACAGTTCAAAATTAATATATCTCAACAACGAACAAAGTTATGATACATTTGAATTTTTTTCGGGTTTTCGGTGAATATCTATGGTGAATTAACAGAAAAAATTTTTTGGAACAATTTTTTTGGGATCTCTATAGGGTGCTACATAAGCCATTAGAAGGAATAAAGAATCAAAAAATAATTTTGTTCCCGACTTGTCTTGTATAGAGGCCTGCTTGAACCTCTCAGATTGGCTCTCTTAATAACTCGGAATTTAAGTATAAAAATCGTGTTATAAGTACAATTCTGGAGCGTTTACCCCACAATTCATTCGGCTCTAAAATGTTTTAACCTATCCTCAAATTGAATGATGTAGGTGGGCATTGGTTTAGCTACGTCCGAAATGCTGATTACTTAAGACAGGATGTCCATAAGACTCGAGCAGGGCCCTATTATGACCTGCCCTAGGAATTTTTTTCGAGTTTGTTCATGAAAATTGGTTACAGTATACAACTCGACGTGGCCAACAAAATAGGCTATATTTCAAACTTGAAAAAAATTTTCCGCGCGGGACCCGGTGCAGTAATTTTAAAAATTTCACTTGTCATAACTCGCTTAAAACAAATAGTTTGACAACCATCGAGGTATCATTGGATAGCTTTTTTAAGGGGCTTTAATTTTCATGTTGATGATGTTTTCATAACATTTCATTTTTGCCCTAAAATACGGCCCTGAATATTTTCGCATGCAGTTTTTTGCCAAATTAAGTATTTTCTCCTCATTTCTACAACATTTTGCTACAAATTTGCTACAATATATGTCTCTTTCAAAAGAATTTAAGGTCCCGGACTATGGTTCCCAAACGCTTGAACATGATCCTGTGTGAACTGTAACACCGTCCAAGCGCATTCTTCGATCCATAATTGCGCTCAATGTCAATATTACAAAATCGTAAGCATATCATCTAAGAGTTCTCACGGAGAACTTCAAATGTTACATACATACTTTTTTTGAAAAGTTTCAATTTATATGGGAAATTTCGTTCTGTACAATTAGAAGGCTTAAAAAACTACTTTAAAAACATTTTCTCCTGTCGAAACATATATCATAAGAAAGAGGATGAAATTTACTACAAGATGAACCTCCTTCAATGGAATTCCATGCGTACGATCTTTTGTTATAAATCATAAAAGTAGTGCCAGTAGCGTCGCTGTCATTTTGCCCAAGAATTCACATTTTAGGTTATTCGAATTAGAATATTCCAATCTTTTTTTCTACAGTTTTTTCCATAAGGCCTTGTTTTCCTACTTTTATGGCTTATAACAAAAGATCGTATGTATGGAATTCCATTGAAAGGGGTTCATCTTGTAGCAAATTTCATCCTCTTTCTTATGATATATGTTTCGACAGGCGAAAATGTTTTTAAAGTGGTTTTTTTAAGAATTCTAATTGTACAGAACGAAATTTCCCATATAAATTGAAACTTTTCAATAAAAGTATGTATGTAACATTTGAAGATCTCCGTGAGAGCTCTTACATGATATACTTACGATTTTGTAATATTGACATTGAGCGCAGTTATGGATCGAAGAATGCGCTTGCACGGTATTATAGTTTACACTGGAGCATATTCAAGCGTTATGGAACCATAGTCCGGGACCTTCAATTTTTTTGATAGACACATATGTTGTAGCAAATTTTACGCACTTTAAGCCTATGTAGGTGCGGTTGTGTAGAAATGAGCATAAAATACTTAGTTTGGCGAAAAACTGCATTCGAAAATATTCAGGGCCGTATTTTAGGGCCAAGATGAAATTTTATGAAAACATCATCAACATGAAGATTAAAGCCCTTAAAACAGCTATCCAATGATACCTCGATGGTTGTCAAACTATTTGTTTTAAGCGAGTTATGACAAGTGAAATATTTAAAATTACTGCACCGGGTCCCGCGCGGAAAATTTTTTTCAAGTTTGAAATATAGCCTATTTTGTTGGCCAGCTCGAGTTGTATACTGTAACCAATTTTCATGAACAAACTCGAAAAAAAATTCCTAGGGCAGGCCTTGATCGAAGGATACTGACATGCTCTCTTAAATACTTGAGGACTATGAATTTCACTATTATGATCGTGTTCTACGTAAAATTTTAGTGCATTTACCCCACAATCCATTCTGCGTTAAAATCTTTTAACCTATCTCAACTTGGATTTTAAAAAAACTCAGAACTGGCCTCCCCCCCCTTCCATGCAAACTTGTTCGAGGACCCACATCACTTGTTTTTTTTACAACTGCCTCTACATACCACCGAAAGATAACCATCCCATTACATTTTTAATCAGATATACACACAGCTTTAACGTTCTATAGTTTATGTAATGAAATTGTGGGAATCTGCGTAGAACGCAAGGGGCGAGGGGAAGAATGAGAGGGGAGTGAACGAGAGATGGGAAGTAGCAGATAAGAGAAGAAAAGATGACAAATTAGGAGAAAAGAAAAGAAGAGATGGGAAAAAAGAAGAAGGAAGGCATAGCGAACTTGTCTTCTGACGGTGAGACACGAATTCTGGAGATCTCCCTCGGAGCGGTCCAAAGAGACGAAGACCACTTTTTAATTCTCCGCCATCTTCCAGCTCGGCATGGAAATCCTGGAAACGGCTCTGACTCTACGCCGCTCTGACATCTCTATTTCTCTCACCTTGAGAACGGGAGTGAACCTTCGGCAGGGAGAACACCAGTGAGCAGAGAAGTAGACGCCAACAACCTCTCCCTCGAGGACAGCCCCGGTCGCCTCTCCCCTCCGTTCTTTAGCAGCTTGGCTCTAGCGAAGAGTTCGGCCATGTTCACAACACTGCGGGTGCTCTAAGCGCTACCGGATGCACTTATTTTCTGGAAATACGGAAGATTGGAAGCAAGTACTACGCAAAGCGTCTCAAGACGAGGGCGCATGAACAACGTGAGACAAAAGACGGCACAGTGCCAGTTTTAGCCACGCCCTCCAACACATTTTCCTCGACACACCTCCATACCTGGACAACAACCATAAGAATTTGTTCGCTTTAAAGTCTCTCAATGACATAATTATAAGCATATTCTTCACAAAACCAGAGATGTCCAAAACCAGTCCCGGGCCGGCCCGGACCTGGTTTTGGACATCCCTTCAAATAATAACACCTCATTCTAATACTCTAAAATAGATTAAACGACATTACCCATTGGGACCATAGAGTAGAGTTGGAATGACCCACACATATTGCTCACACCAATAAGTTGCACAACAAATCTATATTACAATGCTTACTTAAGCAAATGACTCTGCAGAGTGCATAGTACAATCTGCTGCTTTGAAAGACACGAGAATAGAAGACTCCAGCTCGTGGTGTAACACATTTATCGAAGTTACTACAAATTACGAAATGTTGAACATGGTAGATGAAACCAAGAGAAGAAAATGCAAGAGAGCAATGAGAAAAGGACGGTCTGCTCTCAAACTTCCTTCACTTCGCTTCCCCCATAAACCGACTCATCCGAATACGCCATGTAGAGGAAGAGATCTTCCTTGTGATGATCCTGCAATCAATATTCTCTTTTTTAATCGAGAGAAGACTGCCAACTTTGCCAGTGCCACAACAAACAGAACCGTAACAGGAGAGTGGTTGATAAAGGCAACCAACACTAATCAGATTCTAAACGGTTGTCAGCGTATCATTACTCCATTCAAATCGATGGTGTCTAACAATAAGTTACTGTGGTTTGGCTGGCAAACGGGGGACTCTCTACCATTGAGCAGGTTCTTGTCTTCTCTCATTTCTTTCTCGCTCTCTTCAATACTACTCTCCCCAACAAACACAATTGCCGGCAAACGTAGCCAGTTTCCACTCTATTTCCATCAGCACTTCAACGTTAAAGACAGCAAAGAAAGTACTAATCGAAGCCAAAATAGCGCCAGCGCTCCGCGCTGGCGCCAATTGTAAGGTAAGGTAGACAGCTAAAATGTACTGGCACACAGAAGAGAGATAAGTCCTAATACAACCCGATGTTCTTCGTGTTTCAAGCTTATACATCTCTCTCTCTCTCTCTCTCTCTCTCTGTCTCTGTCTCCCTCTCTCCTTTCTGTACCTCTCAGGAAAGACAAGCGAAAAACAACAGGTCGAAATGTAAAAAAGGGCAGCCGGTCCATTGCATACAAGAGAATGTGAACCTGAGAGAGAAAGAACGAAATCCTAATGTCAGAGTGAAATGAGACATCAGATGAGGATAAGACCGATCACTCCTTGCGTTTGAGATAAGAGAGATGGGAGATAGACGAAAGCTGGATGGGAGGGAAATCGGAAACGAAGCAAAGTGAGCAGCGGTTAAGGATGATAGTAGAAAAAGAACTGGGCGATGGAGAGAGAAAGAAGGAGAGGGGGAGGGGAGAGAGCGAAACCCCACCTGGTACAGCTGACCCATGGTTGTCATTGTGTGCGGAATGACGTTGTTCACAAAGAAGAAGAGGGCATCTTCGGGCTGAAAATGAATCCTGTAAAAAAGCCTCTATTTTCTAGTTTCTAAAGGACAAGAAGCAAGCCTGTTGGTGAGAATGGAAAGAGCATACCTCTTGCGAATGAGAAAGTAGAACTGGCCGACGGTCAGATCGGAGGGCACGAGATACTTCTTCTTATCCAGGTCGCGGAGTCGACTCTTGGGTGCCTTCTCCACGATGACTGCGACGCGGTCCGGGTACTTTCAACGGATCTTGTCGACTTCCGCTCGTCTCTTGTCGAAGTTGTTCTCCTCCTTGTACATCCACTTCATCTTCTGCTGTCTCCTGTATACAACAAATTAGAGTGAAGCACTTCAAGCTAGATCATTCACGAGGCAAGTAAGCGATTGACAGGATTGGAATAGAACGGGAGAAGTATGGAGTTGAGAGAGGGCAGACAGGCGGCGTGCCCTCCACTCTCCACTTCTCACGCATTTAGACTTGGCAGAGAGAATTGCGTAAGCGAACGGCAGATGCACGCAACCAGCAACATGTGATTTCAGGGTAAATGCAAGAGGACTTACTACGCTAGTTGGTGAATGACACGACTGCACAACCCAATTCCGTGATGCAATAGATAGAAATATGATCGAAGTAAAAAGGTTATACGAAAGAAGGTGGGCCAGAGCATCTGCTTGGTAGAAGCAAAATGAAACGATTGAATGAGCAGTGTCCGCTGCAAGAGACATGGAAACTGTTAATGAGAAGATGAGGTGCTGAGGCGTAGGAGAAAATTGGAGGGACAGGAGAGGAGAGAAGGGAGCCGGAAGAGTGGTGCCGCGGCGCTTTCTCGCATCTCATGCAGTGCGTGCTCTCGCCTCCCTCCTCGCTCGCTCTCTCTCTCTCTCTCTCTCTCTCTCTCTCTCTTTCTCTCTCTCTCTTTCTCCCCTCCGCCTCTCTCTCTCTCTTTCTCTCTCTTTCACACACACACACATTCTCCACCTCTACACTCTCTCTCCATCTCCACTCTTAGCTGACATACGCACAACGCGAAAGCTGCGCGTTCGACTCCTTCGATGCGCCCAGTGGGCGCCTTATCGCCTGGCGACGGCACCACAGACATGTCACTCTCACTTGCACCATCACAGGTAATTGTAATATTCATAGGGTCTGACCATGAGCTAGCAGAACGGCAGAACTACTCAAGATTCTCAACAAGCAGCTAGAACAGGCAAAAAAAACAGAAAGAACATAGCTCTGTTCTGTTGCTGAAACAGCCATCAAGCAACGGCAATGCTTCCACTCTACGCCCTCCTGAAGGTGCTAGGAATAGCCCCTCAATCAATCATGTGATAAGAGCCCCTCAATCGATGATCTGATGAAGATATCAGCAATTGTT
Source organism: Allodiplogaster sudhausi (assembly GCA_945643635.1). Classification (NCBI taxonomy): domain Eukaryota; kingdom Metazoa; phylum Nematoda; class Chromadorea; order Rhabditida; family Diplogasteridae; genus Allodiplogaster; species Allodiplogaster sudhausi. The sequence goes on along the minus strand of CALZFC010000027.1, from coordinate 327,949 downwards.
TCGACTAGATTCTTTCCGCGTTCGGACATTTCGTGCTATGCTACTACAACCAGCAGTCATGAAGAAAATAAACTTGAATTTTTCTCCTTCGTGAAACAACACTGTCTTTTCATAGTGCATGCCTGTTCGTTTAGAATACGCATCTGGGGAATACTCTACGAGCTGGTCTAACCAGCGTCAAGTCTATTGCTTTTCCATAATGCTAAATAAAGCAATATTGTTCAAAAACTGCTGAACATTACTCGCAATGGTTTTTGGTACCCATAGGAAATAGGGCATAAGGGAGCCGCGCGCTAAGACTTGTCACGGCTGCCCTATAGTTCATCGTCCAAATAAAACGGCGGCCAAGGTCACGTCAATGTGATAGAATTAGAACTTCACGTTGTCATGGAATTCCCTTTGGAAACTAGCATAAACTGCACAGTAAATACAACGAGACGTAGAATAGTTTATTCAGCACATTTGCTTGGTGTTTATTGTTTAGTGCTTAGCGGAACGAGGTCGCGCCAAAAATGTAATGGTGCAGAGTCATTCCAAGGCCATTCCGAATCATGCAGTCTCGTAGAGATCGCCTCTCACGCGGCGGCCGCTACAAGAGAAAAGTGAAATGAGTTGAGGGCGCTCTTGAAGCTATCATTTACATTTCAGAACCACTTCAGCCGGCCAAAATGCAAGTCCGAACTGACCCGTTCTTGTAGTGGCAAACAATGAACATGAATTCGTGTTCGCAGTACTTGATGGCGCAGCCAATCTTGCTGTTTCTGCTCGCAATAATCTGTTGTTCAAAAAGAGGACATTAAATTTTTTTTCGTTTAATCCTTCGTCTTTTGTTTGCGCCTGTTCGTCTATTGCATTAGGAGCTAATACGTGGCTATCACCCTTAAGAGGAGGACGATCTATCAATGATTTTTAATGCAGGTTATAATTGCTCTCTTTCTCGCGTGCTATTTCGCAGTTCGCACAAACGAGATGTTTGCAAATAGTGCACTCAAATGATAGTCTCGCATACTGTTTTGACGATCGCTCGCCTTTAAGATCATCTGCATGCGCATTGCAATCCGCATCTCTATCCTACATCCCTGTTGTCGAGTCGCAGTTACTATCTTCCAGCTCTTCCCTACCTCGACAGCGTGGATAGGTCCAGAAAGGGCGACTTTCCGGCTGTAATAGATGCCCTCCATGTCGTACTCCTGGAACTGGTTCGCCCACGCAGCCGCTGCCAGTTCTCCGAGGCCTTCCGTCTTTGTCTGAGCAAAGAGATAAGGACCGACTTATAAGAAGGCTTAGAGAAGCCATCAAAAAGAGAAGAATGACAAAACATTGTAAAAAAAAAAAGAAATCCATAACCACCTCGTTGGTCTTGAAGACAAAGAAGTTTTCGTCGAAGTCCCTGTTCGTGCCCATAAGTTTGGGTGCCTTGTTGCAGGTGTTAGCGTTGAAGTGCGCGCTATCTGCCAGTTCGCAATCCCATGTCTGGAAAAAGAAGAAGTTTTTGGTTTGGAGAATCTGTACGACGGGCTTCGGGAAGCTCAATGTATAACATATGTATATATGTAGAGGTTTTTATAAACACAAGGTTATACGATTCTCTGCTTGACAAGCACATGTAAAAGAATGGAAGAAAGAAAGAAAAAAAGGAAGAAAAAAAAATGAAATGACCAGGGGTTGCAGCGGATTCTTGGCCTTTGGCAACAGCTTGCCGCCCTTTGTAAGGAAGGTGCCGTTCGAAACCATCTCGCGTTGTTCGTTATGGAACGCGACAACGGCCCTCGCCTCCGAGTCCGGCATCCCTTTCGTGCACGACTGCGCTGATACGACTACTGAAATAAGGAGTTTAAAAGTTTCCAAGTATCACGGACTGACAATGAGTGAAGGCAAGATCAAAGGCATCGGCATTCGCAGCCAAGAAGTGGACAGGTAAAAACTTGACAAAAGTATGGAGATAGGGGAAAACATTAAAAACTATAGAATAACATATCGCTTTCTTTACTGAGTAAATGTATGAAGCATAAGTAAAAAATAAAATAATTATTATCCTTTCAACTGCCTTACCATCGGTCAGCGCAAGGACAGCGACCACGAATGCTGCTTGCATTTTGGTGATTGTTCGGGAAAGCGGCGGCTGTCTCCGAATGACTCTACCGAACAGTCCAATGCTTTTATGCAATGCTTTAGTGCACTCTTAGTGCTAGTTCTCACTCTACATTCGAAATCCCAAAATGTTTGCGCAGCAGTTTGTGCTGCCTCTCTCATTTTCATTACCTTATTTTCATGATGGCCATTGATCAGTCCTTTTCGATAATTCGCTCAATATCTTTTAATATCTCTCTCTTTCTCTATCCCTCTCTATACCTCTGGAAGAGTTCGTACCGGACAGCTGCATACACCGATCAAACAGCGCTCCAATTTTCGTCTACATCGAGTAACGCTGAATGTGCTGCAGACAATTATTGCCAATATGTTTGAGGTATTTTCTGATTTACAGCTAATATCATTCACTTGTTGATAAAATGTTCCAAATAAATCGAAACGAATAATGAGTGCTTGTGATGCTTGAAGTAGACATTGAAGGAAAGATTGGAAGCAATTTTGATCAATTGAAAAAGCGTAGACAACACGACAGATTTGGTACATACTACATACAGTGTTGGGATTTATCTTTTTTTCTCAATGCAAATTACACTGTGCTTTGATGAGAAAGGTTTTGGATCGAGTGTATGTCTGTCTGTTCCAAATTGGCGTTTCGGAACGTTTGCATAAGGAAGGAAGCATCGCTCTCTGGATCTACTTAATTTTTCTATTATTGTTACTATTATTATCATCATTACTCTCGCTATTAATCAATAATTTCATTCTATTTTATTCTATAAGACGAATTACTCTAGAATTTCTCTTTTTTTCGGAACCATGCAACATCCAGGTTTGAAGTACAGCTTCTTTTTCTACTCTTTCCACCCTACTTTCCGAGCGTCATGCTCTTTAAAAGCAGTCTACTGTTGTACTTATTCCTTATCAATAACCGACCCAGGAGATGCGGAAAGTATTATACGTTGGCGAAAAAGAGGCATCATTCAAGAAGGCGTTACAAAATTTTTAAACAAATAAAACTTTTACATTTTTTTTATAGTAAACAGTATTTATCTTTAACTATATTTCTCTTTAATTATTATAATTTCTCAAACACTGATAACAACAGTATATAGAAGAATGTGAACAGCAACTACTTTAGAATACAACGAAATTTTTTTTTTTTGCTGATTCCTAGAGAGCTAAACAGGCAGTTGGAAAGGAACATTTTTTTCAAGCAAATTCAAAATTAATTGGAATTAAATGTTAAATTCAAAATAAATTTGGAATTAACTAATTAAAGTCCAACCAGGTCATTCAGCGTCATCGCATCAGAAACAGAGACCGCCGCCGAGTTATCAACATTCTAAAGTTTGGAAAAAAAATGTTTTAAAATATTTATAAATTACTAAAATAAAAAAAAGTTCTAAATGCCATCTCGTTTGACTGTGAAGGTCACAGTGTGAATCAAAAAGGGAAACCTGCAGAAAGTACATTAAAAAAAGTTAAACTAAAACTTTGGTGGTTCATCGCCAAGTGACTGGAGCTAGCAGCAAGGATGGGCAAAAACCGACCCGGGCCGGCCCGCCTTCCTTGCGGGCCGGCCCGTAGGGTACGCGGGCCGGGCCGGGCCGGGCCCGTGGGGTAAGCGGGCCGGGCCGGGCCGTGCCCGGGCCCGCCAAATTAGCAAAGGGCCGGCCCGGGCCTATGTAAAAATGGGCTCGGCCCGGGCCAGGCCCAGGCCCGGCCCGGCCCGTGGGGTACGCGGGCCGGGCCGGGCCGGCCCGTGGGGTACGCGGGCCGGGCCGGGCCGGCCCGTGGGGTACGCGGGCCGGGCCGGGCCGGCCCGTGGGGTAAGCGGGCCGGGCCGGGCCGGGCCCGGGCCCGCCAAATTAGCAACGGGCCGGGCCGGGCCGCCCATCTCTGGCTAGCACGCAAGAATTACGAGTTCGATCCCGCCGGGGGCTACCACCCATGCTAACCTCCGTTATTAGGCTCCGGAAACTAGGGCAGGTTAATTGTCTTTGCCAAAAACAAGGTGGAGAGGTCCAAAATCTCAGGGAGGGGGTTGGTCAAATCTACAGTACCTTACTGTCTACCGCCTCGACCAGGAGAATGGTCTCGAAGGGAAGAAAGAGCTGTTGGCCGCCTCTTCTTCCAATCTCAGTCCACGGCTGGTCATTCTGATTCGGAGCGAGGAGTCGGTGCATGTATTGGCCAGCCTGACAACAAATTTTGCAGTAGCATATTTAGTTTAAAAAAAAACTTATTTTTTGAATTATACGCAAATTGTCTCGCACACATGAATGTTTTCCATATTAAAACAATTTTATAAAATAATTCAATAATTTGCATGGAAAGACAACAGCTTAGGGCGAGGCTAGCCAGTTTCACGAGGAAACTTACTTTTTCTTTTCGGTTGTTGCCAGGAAAATATTTAAAAAAAGAACCAACTTTGGTCACGACCAGAATCGAACGCAGCTGGTCTGAACATGCGAGTGGAGTGAAAAAGTGGCAGACGATGTCATCTTGGAAGCGTAGAAACTGTTCGAGACCCTTCGGAGGCAGCTGTCGTTCGACCACGCGCAGAGGATCATTCTGGCAAATTGGCAAATTGCCAACTATCCTCGTTAGCATTTCTTATTTAAGTATTTTTCTTATTATTTAGAACCCACATACACCTTTTACAGTAGCAAAATGCAAAAAATAAAATAAATGAAAAAGAAATTTTTTGTCGCTAATTGACATGGTTGCAGAAGAAAATAGCCATCTTCGGCAATGTTTGCAAATGAGAAAAAAAGAATAATACTTCATTATAAACTTTTTTTTAGCTTTCTTTCTATAATTTCTATGCAGCATTGATTCTTATATATAACGTATATATATGTGTTTTTTTTTGTAAAAAAAAGTTAATCACGAAAGACCAAACGAACAGTGAATCCGTGGCGCATGCAGAACTCGCCTAAGAAGGCGCCGGGCTCGCCTGAAGAGGAAGAAATCCACGTACTCGAAGACTTCTCGACATTCGGTACGTCGTAGAATCTTGTGCACTGCTTACGGCACACTAGCTGAATGAATACAACAAAAACAATTATAATTAATACAGTCATTTATTGAAGGAGTCAAAAACTTGCATTTGAATTCGCGCGCTTTTTTGCCCACGATACAAGGGCAAATTAGAGAAGCGCAAGTAGAATGGCCAAGAAAATTTAGAAAAAAAAATCGAGTTCGTGCTCCCTTAGCAAAATAATACATAATAAAGTTTACAAGTTCGATGTCGAAAGTGTCAAATCAAATCAATTGCCGTTTTCTGCTGCTGAACTGCCTCGCACATTTTGAAAGCTTTGTAAATTGTAGGCTCTCTCTCTCTCTCTCTCTCTCTCTCTCTCTCTCTTTCTTTCTCTATTTTCTTTTCTTTTCCAGAATAATAGCAAAATACATATAATATAATAGTAATTAGAAAAACCTATTTGTATGTTCTTTTCTTCTTTTCTTTTCTAGAATAATAGCAATAAATAATAGTGATTAAAAAGAATGCTAATAATAAAAGATGACAATCATCAAGTATTTATTCAGTTGAGAGTAGATTTTAAAATAGTTTATTTAAATAATGAAAACAACTCTGTTTTTTTCCAGACGATGTCGATCTCAAAGCGAACTTCAAGCCTGGAGATAGTGTTTGTGGAATTAATTCTTTCTATCTCTCTCTCTCTCGCTATCTCTCTCTCTCTCTCTTTCTCCTTCTCTCTCTCTCTGCCCCTCTCTATCCCCTTGAGTATCTCTCTCCCTGCGCATCTGTCTCTTCTCTCGCGCTCTCTCTCTCTCACTCTCTCTCCCCCCCCCCTCTCTCTCTCTGCCTCTCTCTCCTCTCTCTCCCTTTTCCGATCTCCTTCTTCGTCACGTGGGTTCTCACTCTGCAAGTAGCCCGCTCGGCTGCGCCTTCGACCAGGCACTGAAGATGTGGCTGGTCGCTGACTAGGGCAACAACAAGGTTGGGTTGGCTGAGTGCCAGAAATTGAAATGGGCCTCCCGAACGAATTATCTTTTTTTCTCTCTATCTCTCTCTCATCTTGGGGATCTTTGAAATAGTTAATGAAATAAATAAACTAAAAAAAGATGTCCCAGAAAATTTCTCTCTCTCTATCTCTACTCTCTCTCTCTATACTCTCTATCTCTCTCTCTATCTCTCTACCCTCTCTACTCTCTCTCCCTCTCTCTCTCTCACCAGGTTGTTCTCCTCGACTACGATGGCAACCGCCTCCATACGATCGGCGGCTTCGTCAACCCGTTTGTCATCGTCGTCCTCGTGCCCGGAGCAGAGTATGCGGTTTTGGATGACTATGTCATCTGGAGCGTTGACTTGATCTCCGGCACGCGAACACCGCTTATTCCCATTGGACAGGGACACAGAGGTAAGAGGAGAGAGAGAGAGAGAGAGAGAGAGAGAGAGAGAGAGAGAAAGGGGGAGAGAGAGAGAGAGAGCGAAAGGGTGAGACAGATAGAGAGAGAAAAGGTGAGAAAGAAAGAGAGAGAAAGGGAGAGAGAGAGATAGAGAGAGAGGGAGAGAGAAACGGTGATAGAAACAAACTCGCAGGCCTCTGCGTTGTCGCCGGTGGCTACCTCGCGACTCTGCACACGAACTCTGCGCGTCTCTGCATCCTGAATCGCTTCTCTTGCCATCTCCTCGCCAGCGTTCATCTCGCCAGTCTGCCCGAGAACGGCACGTCACGCCCGTCGTTCCTCTGTGCACGCGGTGACATGGTCTACGTCACGGATCTCGGTTGGTATTGGGGTGGGTTTGGGTTGGGGATGGAGATGTGGTTGGTAAGAGGGAGAGTTAGAGGATGAGGTAGAATCGATATGAAGATGTATGTACTTATATTTCTTTGAATTATTGGCACCAGGATGAGAAATTGAAAAGAGATCTCTCTCTCTCCTCTCTCCTCTCTCTCTCGTTCTCTCTCTCTCTGTGTCTGTCTGTCCCTCTGTCTGTCTGCATATGTGTGTATGTCTCTCACTGCCTCTCCCTCTCACTCTGTCTGCATGTCTATCAAATATTGCCAGAAACAAAAATAGCCTTATTAGTTTATGTTTTTCAATTATTTTCTTTTTCTTTTTTAGAGTTCCGCTCGTCCCTTCTTCCCGTTCACGTCAGGACTGGCCATCTCGCCGCAGCTGCGAGTCATGCTGTGCGTTCGGCATTCCTATGAGGTCAGCAGCCACAATCTAGGGTGCCGGGAAAGGGTCATTGGGTCGGGTCATATGACCATGTGTTCTAGTCGTAGGTCTAAATGGTGCTAGCAGCGAAGGTCGGGAGTGGGTCATGGGCACAAGGGGACCAGTCACATGACCTGGGGGTCTGTTCGTATAACCTAGGGGTCATTGGACGTAGGGGTCTAGTCATAAGACCTAAAGGCCTGGTCAAAGGGCCCAATGGATCTGGTTACAGGACCCAATGGGTCTGTTTACAGGACCAAATGGGTCTGGTTACGGGACCCAATGGGTCTGATTACAGGACCCAAGGGGTCTGGTTACAGGACCCAATGGGTCTGAATACAGGACCCAAGGGGTCTGGTTACAGGACCCAATGGGTCTGATTACAGTATCCAAGGGGTCTGGTTACAGGACCCAAGGGGTCTGGTTACAGGACCCAAGGGGTTCTGGTTACAGGACCCAAGGGGTTCTGGTTACAGGACCCAAGGGATCTGGTTACATGACCCAAGGGGTCTGGTTGCATGACCTAAGGGGTCTGGTTACAGTCCTCTGCAGCAGCAGCAGCTGGGGCCGGCGGCCGGCACTTTTATGGAGCATTGTATTCTCCTTCCGTTCAAGCTCAGCCTCTTCGACATCGATGTCCAGAGAGATGCGAGCGCAGCCAGCTGGAGAAGGACTTGGAGAACATCGAGAAGACTATGGAGTTCGGCGGAATGATCTAGACGGATCAGGCACACCTCTTCAGCTACTCCCTCTTCATCCCAACCGCCCACAGTCGAAATCCCATTTCCGTCTATACCCTAATCGGTTTTTTAACCTTGTTCTTTCTATATAATGCTCTATTATATGCATATCTTTGATCGATCAGAGAGCATACAGTCAGTTACTTCCTCTTCATTGCCTCGCACCAGATCGCGAGTTTAAAAAAAAGAGTTTTTTTATGTCAAATCATCCATAATGGTCGATTCACTTGTGATTTATGCAGTTTGTTTCTTTATTTCTCTCTTTCTTTTTCTGTGTCTCTCTCTATCTGTCTCTCTTTCTCTCGCTCTATTACTTTCTCTCTCTCTTTCTCTCTCTCTCTCTCTCTCTCTCTCTCTCTCTGTTCCTTTCTGCGTCTCTCTCTCTCTTTCTTTCTTTCTTTCTTTCTTTCTTTCTCTTTCTGTCTCTTTCTTTCCCTGTCCCTCTGCTGCGGCCAACCTGTATATAATTTATGTCTTAAGGTATATTCTACTGTTATATACTGCTTTACTCGGTTTTTCTTGTCTAATTTTTACCCTAATCTGTCTAATCATGACGTCATTCCTAATTTTCGTTCTCTTTTTGAATGAGCGTGGCTTATTGTTAGACGCGGTCTTCGTCGCTATTTCACATAGCCGTTTACATTGTTTACTAATAAAAGAATAAACGGTGACGCTACCCTGAAAAACACTGCAGATTACAATGAAAGCGAAGCCGTGTTAGTGATGTAAAACAGGAGCCGCAGGATGTGGCTGTCCTCTGCAGCTGGTCGATTATATTACCAAGAAGACGGTCTACTTCACTCGGCAAAACGATGCAGCCGAGTCTCTGATTTTCTCTCTCTCTCTCTCTCTCTCTCACTTGCTTGCCGAGGATTCAGTTGCAAGCAGAGTGTTGGAGCCTCGATAGAAGTGGGGGTAAGAGGATAGAAAGAACGCATAGAAGAATTGAGCGTGCGATGCTTGATGTGAGAGTTCACCAAGAATTGGTTCAAGATTGCATTCAAGAGGAAGATGGTTCGGACAGTCAAGATCGATCAAATGGAACAGGACTACGTCTCCACCCACTGGAACTCCTACGAAGCAGTCCATCGACATAGGCCCGATCGTCCTTCCCTTCGCTGGAGAGACAATCTTCCCTAAAACTCTCTCTCTCTCTCTCTCTCTCTCTCGCTCTCGCTCTCTCTCGCTCTTGCTCTCTCTCTCTCTCTCTCTCTCTCCCACTCCCACTCATATCCCGCGACGAATTTGACGTACGGCCAATAACATCCCTGTATCGATCTCACAATCGGCCCGATACAGACATAAATTGATAAATCGATAAATCAGTGGAGCACTACCTCAATCATCCTGCTTCAGTCATACGGTTAAATTTTTTTACATTACAAATCCAAGAATACTTATAAGTCCATAGACTGTTACTTTAATTTGTATCAAAGCATGTTTGCACGGATCCGTGTTGTTTATTATGAACCTGCTGTGTAGAATTTTATGCTCAATTTCTTTGAAAAAAATGCATGAAAAGAAGACTCTTCTTCTAAATTTAGACGTGCTCGTAGAGATCTCCATCGACACGTCCGCTGAAATGCAGAATCCTTTTCATTAGAAAGGTTTTATTTTTATTTTTGATATTTCATATTTATAAAAAAGCTAAGAAATTAAATTTAAAAAAATAAGATAAAAACACGATATTCTTGACTGACGGTTCTGCGTAGTAGCAGAGCACCAAGAGTCCGTTAGCCATGATTGGTCTGTTGAAGCAGTAGCTCATGCCACAGCCAATCCTGGTTGTCCGGTTGGCAACCATCTTGACAGAAACAATTAAGCAAGGTGGCATCTTGTACGCTAGTGAAATTTTCCATAAAATTGAATAAGAATAATAATAATAATAGTAATAATAATAATAATAATAACAATAATAATAGCCGGCTCAATTCCCGACCTGGGCGGCATGGTTGATGCCGGTAATGGCGACATCCCAGGTGTAGTTGATGTCCTTCCAGCCAAAGTCCTGGAACTCCTTCTCCCATTCGGCTGCCGCACGCGCTCCCATGCCATCAATTTTCAGCTGAACGCGATGTCATCGTTAGATGGCGCAGGCGGATAATAAACAATAAATAAATAAAGAGCTGTATACCAGAAATGACACATCAAAGAGTGTCTGCGTTACTAACGTAATTTCCCCACACAAAGTACGAGCTGGCTGCCCGCATATCAGCATAGCACTTGTTGGCGTCTTTCTGCGCTGCGTCAGCGAGACCGCAGTCCCACTTCTATAACGAGCCCTATTATGATCGTCGACATAATTATGGCTGATAAGCAGGAATCAGCGAAAAGGCTTCTCGACTCTCGCTCACCATGGGCGTAATCGGCGTTTTGGCTGCTGGCATTTGCTTGCCCTTTGCGACGAAGTTTCCCGCCGAAACTGTGGCGCGCAACTTGTTGTGGGCGTCGAGGATAGCGCGTTCCTCGGCTTCAGAAATGCCTCCAGGGCACGACTGAGCAGCCGCAGCTGAAACGGAGATTACACTTTCTACGAACATGCAGCAATGTCGCGCTGGTCAATGCTGGTTGGCTCCGTCATGCCAATAAAGCTTTGCCTATCTTTTTTTTTCTTTAAATAAATATAAATTAATATCTGAAATAATAAATAAATAAACTAATCTTCATACCTACGACAAGCGCAGCAAGCGCTGCCATGAGAACTCTGTGCATTCTTCGAAGAGAGAAGTCAAAGGCCGAGTGACCTTCCAACACGGACATCTGCACCTTTTATACCGAAAATATTCGTTTGCTTTTATGGCTATTATTGGCAATCGGGAAGTCAATGCAAAGAGTTGCAACAGGCGCCAAGCAGAGGAGTTCTCTTTTTGTGACGGTTTCGTTTTCACCTTGCATTCCCAGCTGCTCCGCCCTTGCGATGCGTGGATTCCGGCACGTGAGGAGTCATTGTATTCCCTCCCATCTTGGATACCTCGACGATGCATTAACGCCTTGAGCTAATCGAAGAAAGCCTTTAAAACTTTAATTGTCAAAGCTGAATGAAAAATAGCAACTAACATTGAAAAAAAAATTTTTTTTACTAATTGTGATGCCATTTCATAAAGGAATTTTAACATTTCATGTTTGGAAACTTGTGAGGTTATTTTTAACCAGAACTTTCAGCAGAGCAAAAGTCGCCTATTCCGCGGAATCCTTGATAAGCTGTACAAACAAGAGTCCACACTCTGGAGATTGTCATGAAGAATAACGCATCCGTTATAGCTTGTGCAATCGTTCAGAAGCACCAAATCGGAACACAAAAATTCACTAGATTCAGCAACAACAAAAAACCACTTCCTTGTTCTTTCCATCGATTCCACCATAATAATTTGGCGTTTGACAGCATTTGCAGCATGTCACATGTGCTGTTACTTGACGAACATGAATTTTAAATTGTCAAAGCTGCATGTTTCATTTCCACACAGAAGTAAATATACGTGACAATTTGATCAAAGATGGAATGGCTGAAGTAAACAATTGAGCAGCGTTGGCTTTGAGTGGACAATGTCTTTAGTGGACGATGCATATGCTGTAAGGGAGACACCCTCCCAGCCCGGTCATCCCTCTTACTTATTTCTTTCTCTTTTTATTTCTTTATTTTAGTTACATGATGCTCTGTATATTATAGTGTATTGCTTAGTGTTTTTGATGTATTACTGTAGTGCCCATAGTGTGTTTATAGAATACGTTCTCGGCTAGCGAGTTTAGTTGTTGGTTGTTTCCCGCTGAGGTGCGGTCGAGTTGTTCGTCTGTTTTGTTGCTGCTAAGGCAGCCATTTGTTGCTGATAAACCTGCTATAACCCTCTCCATCCTCGTCCTCTACATCAAGTCGCATAGAAGAGTTCAACAATAGCACCGTCGTGCTATTACATGGGGCCGAAAACTTGCTGAAGAAGAGAGGAGTTGTTGCTGTGGATCCAGTGAAGCTGATTTGCGACTGGTGGTATTGTTTGAGTTTTGCAGGCGTCGCAGAGTTGGCTGAGCCTGGTGTTCAAGCAGTCCGGAAGAGAAGTCGCTGGCAGTTGTGAGAAAAGCGTGGGGCCTTCGTGATCAGCGAGGGGGCTGCTTGAATAGAGCGTGGGGGCTCCGTGACTGGCATAAAAATTGTGTCAGCACGAAAATGAGAAGCATAAAAGGAGTGCTTCCACGTGGAGTTGTGAGGAGCATAAAAGGTTGATCTGAAGTTGGCATAAAAGGTGTGTCAACTCGTTGTGAAAAGCTCAGGAGAAGTGCTGCCCAAATTTTTATTTGTGGCCAAATCTTGTGTTGAGAAGCGGAGGATCGAAGAGCGGTATTGAAGCGTAGCAGCAGTGATAAAAGCGTGGAGGCTTTTATTTTTTCGGACGAGCGTGTGGTGCGAGGACGAGTGTGGTGTAATTCGCGAAGTGTGAGTGGCTGTGTGCGGTGGTGTGATTTGAGAGACGCTGAGTGAATTTAAGCCGCGTGTGTTGCGTGAATCACGGCGCATTGAAAGTGTTGCGCGTGTTAACTGTGATTGAATTGATGCGTTACTTTGTTGAGAAGCGTGTATCGTGTGCGGAGCGTGTTTTGATTTCGTTTTTCCTTATTTCTGACGTGTGATTCATTCAGGAGAGATGACGAACGAATTGGATCAAGAAGATGACGAAATGAAGAGGCGGCGAGAAGACGAAGAGAAGCGCAAGGCGGACGAGCAGAGAGAAGAGGCCGAGGAGTGGCAGCGAATGAGCGAGAAGAGGAGAAAGGAGCTGCGCGGCTTGCTCCACGAGGAAGAGAAGAACAGAAGAGCAGTGGAAGAGAAGAGGAGGGAGCTCGAAGTGCTCCTCCAGAATGTGCAGGTGAGCCAAACGATGCAGAGATATTTCGAGCAAGCAAGGAGCCAAGGGTACAAGCCGACCAAGGCTCAGATTTGTGATACTGCTATTTTGATGATGAGCCAGGCAACCGAAGATAGCAAGAAGTATTTCCATGCCATGATTAGCATTTGCCAGGACGTTGAGAAGGTGCTAAACGATTCGTTGCAGGTGAAGCAGGCGTGGCTGGAAGAGGAGAGAAGAGGCGAGGGCGTCATCAAGGATCCGCCGGAAGGTGAGAAGATTGATGAAATTGACTCTTTGCAAGGTAGCTCTGCCAGTAAGCATGCGTTAATGAGTGAAGTGACCGAGATGAAAGCAAAAATGAACGAAATGATGAAGAAAATCCAGTTACAAGAGAGCAATCAATTTTCATTCCAGGAGCAGCCGGGCGAGAGCGTCTTCAGCTGCAGTGAGAAGGAAGAAGCGAGAGCAGCAGCGAAGAAGGCGAGAAGAAGGAAAGAGTCGTGCTCTTCGGAAAGTCAGTCCGAATCCTTGTTCATTCCAGGTGGGGTGAGAAAGAGCAAGGGAGTAGGGGGTGGACTGATAGGAGGGGTGCCGCATGGACTGGAGAGAGCGGGGAGTAGTCAAGGTGAGAGCGTGCTGGACTCCGCCGCGGGACTGTTTATCGAGAAGCAAGCGAGCGCTATGTTGTCGATGGCAATGCCGGCAGTAGGAATGTTTGATGGAAAAGGGGGCTTGAAGAAGTTCGACGCATTTTTGAGCAGGCTGGAGATGAAGTATAGGGCAATTACATCGGAAGCGCAAGTGATTCAATTGCTGAAGACTCATTTGGAGAAAGAGGCGGAAATGAATTTCAATTCTTTTGCGCGGAAACGGGTAGCATCCAATGACGAAATGAAGGCGAAAATGCGAGAGAGATTGAAGGGAAATGCGAGAGAGATCGATGCGAGATTGGGAGGAGATGTCGAAGAGAAGTAGCGAGAGTGTTAGTTCATTCTGCATGCGAGTAGAAAAGATGGCGGATAGGGCATTCACTGAGATGCCTGAGAAGCATCTTGCACCGATAATGGCAAAGAAGCTGCTCAAACAGATGGGAGAGTGGACTCCCTACCGCGAACTGATTGAAGTCATGGAGAGAGCAGACAAGCGAGAGAAGTACGAGAAAGTGAAAGAGCACGCGAGTAGAATGGAGATAGTAGAGCAGAGAGGTGCGAAGCTGGCAGCAGGGGCGAGCAGTAGAAATTCGTATCCTTCACCCCCAGTTGAACAGTATGAGCTAATTTATGATGAAAAGTGCCCCGATTTATTTCGTATGCGTTACAGATGTACGAATTTTCTCAGTTTTGGATGCATTTTTCCTCCGACGCAGATATTTTTTAGAAAAATTTCAAGATTTGGGGCCGGGGCCTACTTCGGGGCCGACCCCGGGGGCCGGGGCCGGGTCCGGGGCCGGGGCCGGGGCCGACCTTGGGGGCCGGGGCCTACCCTGGGGGCCGGGACCGGGGCCGGAGCCTGATATTTTCGGCCCCCGGCCACCCCTGATCCTATGAATGTGAGGGAGGGGCACAGAGAGCCAGAGAAGAGTAGGGGACCGAGAATGTTTGGACCGCGCTTTGGCCACAAGCAGCAGACGAGCCATCAAGGGCAGAGCGGACAGAGGACGGGAGGAGAGTTCAACCCCGGAGCGCGTCCCTTTGTGCCGAGTGCGAGTGAGAGTCGGCAGCAACCGACACAAGATGTCAGGAATAGCGCGAGTATAAGGAGAGACGGGAACACACAAGGAAGCACCAGACTTCCTGTGAAGTGTTATAGCTGCGGAGGGCGTGGCCACATGGCCTGGCAGTGCACATCGAACCCGGCGAGAACGACTAGCAATGTCATGCGCGAAGTAGAAGAAGTGCCTATTAGAGAGCGTGCGAGAGAGAACGAGCAGGAGAGAGAAGTGGACGAGGAAGAGGGAGTCTTCTGGAGGCCACTCAAGAAGACGGAAGTGACGATAAACGGGGTCGTCATTCCGGATGCCGTTCTGGACACGGGTGCGGAGATCACCACGATTCTGCAGGGAGTCATGAAGCGAGTGGAAGAGGCAGGCACGCAGATAGAGTGTCGAGAGACAAAGGAGGAGCTCCTGGACGCGGCGGCGAGCAAATTGCGCGTAGTGGGGAAAGCATTATTCCAGCTGAAAATGAACGGGAACGAGAAGAAGGTTGGCGTGTATGTTGTGGAGAACGGGTGGCAGGTTCTCCTAGGGCAGAACACGATTGAACTGTGGGATGGTTGTTGGATAGAGAGAGAAGAGAAGGGAGAGCCAGCAGTAGTGGTCGAGCGAGTGTACATCGGACCACTGGCGCAGAAGGAAGTCATGCTGGGGCTCCAGTTGAAGAAACACGCGGTTTGCTTTCCAGTGAGTTGAGCGGACTGAGTGGAGGGGTAGTGCAAAGAACAGCGGGGAGTCGGAGGGTGCAGGTGATGAACTTGCAGCAGACTCCGCTGATTCTGAACAAGGGCGAGAAAGTCGGCGAGTGGAGAAAAGCCGATTTTGTGGTAATTGAGAGCGAAGTAGAGACCGAGAAGAGACTGCAGCGAGAGAAAGTGTCGAACGAGAGAGCAGAAGTAGTCTTGCAGCTTGTTGAGAAGCAGGGCGCGATCGAGAGCGAAGAGTGTAGGCGAGTAGTTAAGCAGAGCGCGGAGGTATTTGCAGTGACAGAAGAAGAAATGGGGAGGTCGAGCTTGGTCAAGCACGTGATTGACACTGGTGAAGCTCGCCCCATCAAGCAGAAAGGAAGGCTAGTGCCATTGGGAGTGCAGACGAAGGTGCGGGAGATGCTCTCTGATATGAAGAGAAGGGGGATAATCAGAGACAGCAACTCCCCTTGAGCCTCTCCTTTGGTGATAGCGCAGAAGAAGGACGGGACTTTGAGATTGTACGTAGATTATAGGAAGCTGAACTCGGTGGTGAGAGAGGATGCATACCCTCTGCCGCGAATCGATTTGACAATTCAGAAGTTGAGCGGGAAGAAGTGGTTCACCACTCTGGATTTGATGGCGGGGTATTGGCAAGTAGAAATGGAGGAGGGGTCTAATTGTAAGGAGAAGACTGCCTTTTGCACGATGGGTGGACTGTACGAGTTCAATGTGCTGCCTTTTGGCTTGAGCACATCTCCTGCCACATTCCAGCGGTTAATGGAGCGGATTTTGGCTGATTTGCTTAGAGATCAGGTGGCCGTCTACATTGACGACATTCTGATTGCCACGGAGACGCAAGAAGAGCACGCACTAATACTTCAGAAGGTTTTAGATGCTTTCAGAAAGCATGGGTTGAAATTGAAGGCTCAGAAGTGCAGGATTGCTCAAGCCGAAGTGGAGTATCTTGGGCACATGGTGAAGGAGTGAAAATGGACAGAAAATCATCGAGTTGCAAGCGCCGCAAGAAGTGAAGGAGTTGAAAAGATTCCTGGGAATGGCATCTTTTTATCGCAAGTTTGTATTCAAGTTCTCAGAGAAAGCGAGCGTGTTGACTAGACTGACGAGTGAGAAGGTAGAGTGGAAGTGGGGAGCACAGGAGCAGAGAGCATTCGAGGAGCTCAAGGAGATGCTCATTTCTGCTCCAATTCTGGCGCAACCTGACGTGAACGCGGCTTTGAAGGGAGAGAGACCCTTTGTGATCTACTGCGATGCGAGTCAAGTAGCAGTAGGTGCAGTCTTGACTCAGGAAGGGGAGGATGGTTGTTTCCATCCTCTTTATTTCGCGTCGAAGAGGTGCACGCCCGCTGAGAGAAGGTACCACGTGACTGACAGTGAAGCCTTGGAAGTCATGTACGCGTTGCGCAAGTTCAAGCCAATCTATTTTGGTACGCGAGTGGTGGTGAGAACGGACCACATGCCTTTGAAAGCGCTTTTCAGTGAAAGAACAACTTCTGCACGAATCATGAGATGGGCGCTAGAATTGCAGTCTTGCGATGTCACGATCGAGTATGTGAAAGGGAAGGCAAATAAGGTTGCCGACGCCCTGAGTAGGGGAGAGTTAGTCTCTGGTGCGGAAACGAGTGAGACGGCTCAGGAGGAGAAAGCCGAGATCGAACGGGTGGTGAACTCGGTGTCCCTAGGAGGAACGCGAGAGAGATGGCGCGAGAAGTTGAAAGGCGACGGTTTCGCCTGTGAGATGAAGGGAAAGCTGGAAGGAGTAGTGGAGAAAATGGTTCGCGAGAAGGGATTCCGTTGGTCGGAAGAGAATGGTTTGTTGATGGTAGAAGGAGCGCGAGGAGGGCGTAAGTTTTACGTCCCAGAAGAGCTGCGTGCTGAAGTTTTGAAGCAGTTCCACGATGGAAAGCTATGTGGACACTGGGGAGTGAGCAAGACGAAGAAGAAGCTCAAAGAGTATTATTGACCGAGCATGAATCAGGACATTAAAGAGTACATCGAGAAGTGCCCAGAATGCACGCTTTTCAATGTGAGAGAGGAGATGGTGCCACCTTTGAAGCCGATGGTTGTGGGATAGCCATTCGAGACTGTGGCAATCGATGTGATGGAGGTGGGCACCTCTCACTCGGGTAATCGATACGTGCTGACAGTTATCGATTGTTTCTCTAAGCTTGGAGCCGCATTTCCAATTCAGACGAAGGGAGCAAAAGAAGTAGCAGAGAAATTCTGCTGGGGATGGATTGCAGAAGGCCGTCTCCCGAGGAATCTGGTATCTGATCGAGGGGGTGAATTCGTAAATCGTGTTCTTAGCCATATCCTTGAGATCCTAGAAGTGAAACATATCTTGACGAAGGGGTATGTCCGGCGTGAGAATGGCATGTGCGAGAGACTAAACGGAACTCCTATCAGAATGCTCCAGAAGAAGGTGAAAGAGAAGGAGAAGTGGGACGAGATGTTGCCATTTTGTGTATATTCGTATAACACGATGCCGCATTCCACTACTGGCTTCAGTCCCTACTTTTTGGTATACGGTAGAGAGCCGAGACCACTGGGAGAGAGACTGGCAGAGATACGAGAGAAGCCAGTAGATGCAGAGGACTATGCGCGAGATTTGCTGGAAGGGATGCGCATGGCGAGAGAAGAAGCGAAGGAGAACACGCGCAAGGAAGTCGATAAAATGAAGGCAAATTATGATCGCAGAAATCGAGTAGATGGCAAAGAGTACCCGGCGAAAGGTGATAAAGTTCTTGTGAAAGTGCCAATTGGGAGAGGAGTTACGGTACCAAAGTTGGCCCCTGAATGGAGTGGACCGTACAGAATCATTGATGTAAGTGACAATTCTGCCAGGGTGAAGAGAGAGAACGGAAAAGAAGAATTGGTCATCCCCTTTGATCGCTGAGGAAAGTGAAAGAAGAGTGCAGAGTAGAAGAGTTGAAGAAGGGTAGAACTCAGAGGAGAATGAGTTGCGTGTTCAGTTGGGCCGATGACAGCGGAATCGAGAAGTTGTTTGAGAAGCGCACCCACAACGACGACGACGACGAGAGATCGGTCGAGGACGACCGCTTCGGAAGGAGGGAGATGTAAGGGAGACACCCTCCCAGCCCGGTCATCCCTCTTACCTATTTCGTTCTCTTTTTATTTCTTTTTTTTAGTTACATGATGCTCTGTATATTATAGTGTATTGCTTAGTGTTTTTGATGTATTACTGTAGTGCCCATAGTGTGTTTATAGAATACGCGTCTCTTAATTGTTCTCGGCTAGCGTGTTTAGTTGTTGGTTGTTTCCCGCTGAGGTGCGGTCGAGTTGTTCGTTTGTTTTGTTGCTGCTAAGGCAGCCATTTGTTGCTGATAAACCTGCTATAACCCTCTCCATCCTCGTCCTCTACATCAAGTCGCATAGAAGAGTTCAACCGTCGTGCTATTACAATACGACATCAATTTGGCAAGACTCCGCTACTCAAGTGTTCTTCTCCCCCGGTCCCGGATTTGGCATACCCTCCATACATACATACAACAATCTTCGCAATACTGATTACCAGTAAGATCAATGAAGAAAAGTACTCAGGAAGTAGCGAGAGAACGAGAGAGAGAGGGAGAGAGACAGTGAGAAGGTGAAAAAGAGAAAGTGAAAGGGAGAGAAAAGGAGAGAGGGAGAGAGAGCAAGATAGAGAATTAGAAAGAAGAAGATAAAGGCACCGATAACGTGAAGAGAACGCGAACAAATGAATTCTGACTTCGGCAATCAACTTCGTTCCTCACTGGATTTGTTATATTCAGAGTACTTCCCATGCAAGAGTGATATTTCAATAATATATTTGACAGTTATTGGAATCAGATCCTACATTGGATTCTTCTCCCACTTCTGCAGAAAATCCACAGCCATGCAGCTAAGGAAAAGGCTGAAAGAACGATATTGCAGGCTGTGAGGAATGGATACTGCTGAAGGTATTCTTCTCTGTCTTGGTCGCGGTGCTCGACCGATTCTTGGAGGCAACTTGGGATGGAATGAGGTAAAACTGTTATTGGTTTTGTGAAGATGTCAAGAGTTAGGTCAGGGTCAAGAAGGGGAGGAAAAGGAGAAGAGGAAGGATGAGGAGGAGAGGCAGCCGCTCGGGCACGAAGAGAGTGATGAGGATGATGTTCTGCAGGTGGACACGACGACGGAGGCGTAATGCCCGCACAACCATTCTCGTACTTTAGACACAGGGTGATCTGCAGGAGAAGGAGAGACACAGAGAGAACGAGAGAGAGAGAGAGAGAGAGATAGAGAGAGTGAAAGAGAGAGTGACAGAGAGAAAGACAACGAGTCAATGAGAGGGACAACTGCGAACCTGGCATTGGAATTGCAGAACAGGCCGGTCAGCGTACTTGAAGACGTGGTAAGCTTGGGAAGCGACGCGGAGACTGGAATCATAATCTGGCGTCTGGAGAATATATTTATCGATACCGCATCTGAATAACAACTCGTTAGCAGAACTTTTTTTCTTTAAGAAACACCGATAAGAATTTTACCCAGTTGCATTTATGACATCCACTCGGTCGCCGTAGCCGTTGTCTACGTAGCAGGAGTGGACCAGCATACCAAAAGTGTCCCTACCATACTCATCCAGGCATTCCCATCTGATGATTGAGAGAGAGAGATCATCAAGAATCCACAGGATGAGAAGAACGATACCGATGATAGATGTGTTCGCCGAGTGTGGCGAATTCAACTTCGGGACCATCGGGGCCCTCCCTCCTTAGCGTGTACTTGCATGTTGGCATTTGATACTGTTGCTCGCGCAGTTGAGTGGAGAGCATGCTGAAGGAGAGAGAGAGAGGGAGGCTGAGAGAGAGAGAACAGAGAGAGAGAGAGAGAGAGAGGGAGAGAGAGCGCATGAAACTTAATGGACAAGTAACTTCCAGCATACTGAACGGAAGATGTGAATGGGGGGGCTGTCCGTCCAGAGAGTCCCACGGAATGTTGGCCCCACCGGCCTATCGGGCAGGGCCTTTGACATTTCTGCTCGGGAGCAACTGACCTCACGTAAAGGGGCACCGTCACGTTCTTCTCTGCCTCCATGTAGAAACACTGGACTTTAACTGTGTGATCTACCTTTGTCATGAATCTGAAAGAAGAAATGAAAAAGCATATCGAAGCAGAAGGGCAAACCTCATGTGAAACATGAAGACGGCGGTCATTTCGACGTAGACTCCTGGAGGGTCGATCTCAAAGAGAATCTATGTACTATTCGTATACTCAATCATTCATTTAATCCGTGCTTTTCAACATAGAAAAGTGTAAGAAAAAGGTTTTTGCAAAACATTTATCCTTTCACCTATATTTATTATACATATGTATAAAATAACTAGACGTACTGATCGATAGCGAAGAAGGTTGCATTGATTGAACGGGACGGAGAATGAGATGCTGAGCGGATCTTGCATATCTCTCGCGCTCATCCGGCATTCCTCGTCGTGGAAGTGGTCGAGCACGAAGACGAAGCCGTCGAAGGGCCGCCGAGTCTTCGCAACCACTCCGATTCTGTCATGGGCACACACGATCTCCGGTTCTCCCGGCTCTCAAAACAAATATTCTCGTTTACTTTTTCCAACTCTCCATTTCTGTCTAAGAAGTGAGAAGAACGAACCGAAATCTGTTTTACAAATATCAAGCGAAATAGCGTCAGCAATCTTTGTCTGTAGTTCGTCGAGACTCTCGACAGTGAATGTCCGATCGTGGCTGCCACTGATCTACACGAAGAGAAAAATCACGGATACTTTTCTATTGACTCGATCTTTAATCGTATTCGTATTTTTTTATATATTTTCTTCATCATTTCGTTTAAAGTGCCTTCAGCATCTATTGGCCACCCTGTTACGGCCTCTTACTACATATCTGATTACGCCATATATTTATTATAATTTCTCACATGTTCTTTGTACTCATCATTAATGCAAGACACATAAACAATATATGCATGTATATACGCATCGTTTTGACACTCTTCACTCACCTCGTGCAACTCATCCACATTGATGAGATTGCTCAGTCCGATTGCATAGACGGTTATACCAGCCGCCCTCAGGGCCTCCGCAGGCTCCGTGATGTCATCCTCAAGTGTGAAAGTGGGCACATGGAGGGAGGCAATTGGGAGGCAGCCTGAACCAACTTGTGACTGGCCATCAGTGAGGAGCACGAGGACACGTGGAATGTCTCCACCACGCGCATCCCGGAAGGCATCGGAGAGCGCGAAGGAGAGGGCTGCACCAGTGCGAGTGGCGCCGCCCAAGAAGGGCAGACTTAGGAGGGCAGATTCCAGCTCAAGGAGCAGGTCTGTTTGTTTATTTATTTATTTATTTATTTATTTATTTATTTATTTATTTATTTATTTATTTATTTATTTATTTATTTATTTATTTATTTATTTATTTATTTATTTATTTATTTATTTATTTATTTATTTATTTATTTATTTATTTATTTATTTATTTATTTATTTATTTATCTTTAAATTAATTAATTTATTTATTTATTTATCTATACATCAATTAAAGACGCGACAATATATTCAAATAAATGTAGTAAAGCGTCATGCTATAGACACGATTATGAAAAGGGGATAGGGGGAGGAAGGGATGGCTGGCAGGACAGAAACGTCACTGAACACTGAAGCATCCTTGTGGCTCACTCACCTCAGCGAGGTTCGTGTGATCAGTAAGACCGAAATGAAGTTGAGGCTTCTCAGAAAACTGCACAACACCGACGTGCGAGCCCGCAGGAGACACGCGTAGGGCTCGAGAGAGCATCACTGAGAACTCGGTCTGAAACGAGAGAGAGAGAGAGAGAGATAAATGAGATAGAGAGTACGTTAAGAAACGTTGAAAAATGAACCTGGCTGGCAAAGTTGTTGTCGCCAACCGATCCTGAGCCATCAAGCAAAAGAATCACATCCGCTGAGCGATTATGGAAGCACTCTAAACAAATAAGAAGAAGTCAGTAAAAGGGGACTATCAAAAGTGACTTTTCATGATTTCATGATTTAACACTTTTTATTATATCACGTTTGGTCACATCATACTATATTTAACGGTGTATTAAATTATTACAACGAAAAGTGCCTTGGTTGAAGATGGTATCAGCGAGTCCGTTGTCGACGGGGACACCGAAGATAAAGGGGAGACAAAGCAGAGTTATCACTCCGATCAATGACAGCTTTCTCAGCTTCATTCTAGTCTGTACCTGCATTATCACATACGCTGCATTATAAATATAAAAAGGTACTACAAGGCACACGATGCCAGCGAGAAAGAAAGAGAAATTGGCATGAATATGTATACAGAACGTATTGGCTCTTGAGAATGAACACGAAACGGAGAGTTCACTACTCTTGCATGAGAAATGAAGTCAGTCAAAGGCATTGGCCGAGATTGGACAAGATATTTGGTGTGTGTATGGATCTCCAATCATCTCGCTCCTCTCCATCTCTCCATTCCTCGTCTTTTTCTTGCCCTCTCGCTTTTCCTGTACCAGTTTTGGACGCTTTGTCCCTGATTGTGACTGACTTTTTTGAGGTTAACTTTCTATATCTATTAAATATACATTTAAAAGACTATGGACTTTGAAGTCGAAAACATTATTTAGAATGTTTGCATATTTCCTGGCGTCATTAATTAGCATAGAAAGAGAGCGGTTCGCCCGGATAGTGAGAAAGTGAAAGAGAGAACGAGATGCTTTCATACAACCGGATTGTCCATCCTAATTTATGCTGTTGAAGAAAGTCGTTCATAGCATGGAGCAGATTCAATCTCATTCTCAATTACTGAAAAGACAACGAAGATGTTGAGACAAACACGAGAGCAGATCGGCGACATCCGTGAAAAGAGAAGAAAAAGACAAGGGAGACAGAGAACAGAAATTTCAAAAGGAATTGGTCCTGGCGGTAGATTGGTTTAAGAGATGTAAAGTTAATACGGAAACATGTATAATGCTTCCTTAACTTTGAAATCTTCTTCATTACTTTCACTGAATTAAGAATAGAAGTTATGTTGTTTATATAATAAAAATTATAAGGGCGAATAGTTTTCGTGAAATTTGTACATTTATTTTTTCTAATAACCTAACCAAATAATATGAAGGTAAAACAAATTCAAAAACAAAATGTGCCTACAGTGAATCAGTTGACTTGCTCGGCTTTCAACGTCACGCAGCTTGATGATTAAGATTTAAGAGAGCCTCTCTGTAAGGATAAAGCTGCACTCCATTGGCGCGTGCCCCGGGGGAAAATGTTGAATTTTGTTAACCAAAATTTTATATGGGGTACCCATACGTACTATAAAGAAAATCAGGGGACAAAATTTGTTATAAAATTTTTTTCTTTGATTGTGCATGCAAAAGTATGGAAAAACTATAAGTCCCCATAACTTTCTTCAAACTTAATATTTTTCAAATTTCTTTTTTTCAGTACATGTATAATGTGGAAGTGCACAAAAAGTTCATAGGACAATTGTTTGAATAATTTCATTTTTAACCAGTTTTACGCTTTTTTATTTTTCAAAAATTGGTTTTTTGGGAATTTCATCTATTTTACGGCCCGGGTGGGTGCAAGCGAATAGTTCAGAAGAAAGAGGTTAAAAAATGACACAAGATATGTTTCTATGAAGGAAATCGAAGGATACATATGTTCTCGAATTTTGGCTTGACCCTGGTGCACTCGTATTTTCGCTCAAAGAGATTAATCAGCATAAACTCTTTTAGACTCTTGTTTTTGAGACAATCTTAACTTTATCGTATTCGCAATTAAGTTCTCTATAGAAAATGTCTCTATCACCGATGTACCATATGTAATGGAACTCAGAAAATGCTATTTGCTTTTTTTTCATCAGAAATAAATGGGTAATAACTATGATGATCCTATTTACAAGCCATCGAAATATCCGGTGGCAATAATCGTCTAGATTATCAGATAGAGCGAAGAATTCTGCATAACATATCCTCGTTTCATGAGATTTTATGGATACATATTTCTCTTTATAGAAAAATATAGATAAATTTCCAGCGTCATGCCAACGACTAATTTAGTCGAAAACTCAAGATTGCACTTTTGTGTCACAAAGTTGTGTTATATGGTGTTTTTTTATAAGGAAAACGAATATCAGGTCTATTTACTTCCTTGGCTAGTCTTAATTATCGAGTTTTTGAACACTCTTTTTTTCCAATAAGATACAAGATTTGAACACGAATACCACTTAATTAAATTGTGAATATTGCTGACAAGTTAGAATTTCTTAAAGCTTTCATGCAGTAAATCAATAGGAACTCTTGTTCCCCTTGCTTTCCAGAGGGAACACAATAGTTCCTTTCTTCGCGCTCACCGCGTGAAGATAAATGCCGTCTGTTTGGCTTTCGGCCCAGGTATCATCTGGCTTCCCTCGATTTTTGACTGTTGTAAAAGGGACGTATCTATGTACTCTGTGTATCTTGTAGTGGGATGTTACTCTCTGTCCGTATACTTGTCGTTCTCGTTCTTTCACACTCTCGTCCAAAAAAATCAAATATACTTTACTTTATATGTATGTACATAGAAATGCATACTTTATTCTTCCGTCAGAAACTACTCAAACAGTAACTCTTCTGGGCGGATGTCACTTGTAGTTTATTCAAAAAGATGAGAAGTTTTATTCTGTTTACTTCATTTTCTCTCTCAAGGATATATGGAATACTAGATATCAATCCTCTTCCTCTGTTCTAACACAGCAATCTGCCTGATGAGCCAAATTGAGGACATTTACACATACGTATATATTCGCACGGAGAGCGCGAAGAAAGGAATCCTTGTGTTCCACCGGGAATGCCAGGGAAAGAAGGGTTTCTTTAGATGAAATTCTTCAAGTTTCGTTTAATATCTTTTCTAACATCTTAGCAAAATTTACAATTAAATTAAGTTCTATTCGTATCCCAATCAAGAATCTTAGAAGAACCCCTCCTTAAAAAAATAAAGTGTTCAAAAACTCGATAATTAAGGCTAGCCAAGGAAGTAAATAGACCTGATATTCGTTTTCCTTATAAAAAAAACACCATTAATACAACTTTGTGGCACAAAAGTGCAATCTTGAGTTTTCGACTAAATTAGTCGTTGGCATGACGCTGGAAATTGTTCTATATTTTTCTATAAAGAGAAATATGTATCCATAAAATCTCATGAAACGAGGATATGTTATGCAGAATTCTTCGCTCTATCTGATAATCTAGACGATTATTGCCACCGGATATTTCGATGGCTTGTAAATAGGATCATCATAGTTATTACCCATTTATTTCTGATGAAAAAAAAGCAAATAGCATTTTCTGAGTTCCATTACATATGGTACATCGGTGATAGAGACATTTTCTATAGATAACTTAATTGCGAATACGATAAAGTTAAGATTGTCTAAAAAACAAGAGTCTAAAAGAGTTTATGCTGATTAATCTCTTTCAGCGAAAACGCGAGTGCACCAGGGTCAAGCCAAAATTCGAGAACATATGTATACTTCGATTTCCTTCATAGAAACATATCTTGTGTAATTTTTTATCCTCTTTCTTCTGAACTATTCGCTTGCACCCACCCGGGCCGTAAAATAGATGAAATTCCCAAAAAAACAATTTTTGAAAAATAAAAATTCGTAAAACTGGTTAAAAATGAAATTATTCAAACAATTGTCCTATGAACTTTTTGTGCACTTCCACATTACACATGCACTGAAAAAAAGAAATTTGAAAAATATTAAGTTTGAAGAAAGTTATGGGGACTTATATTTTTTCCATACTTTTGCATGCACTATCAAAGAAAAAAATTTTAAAACAAATTTGGTCCCCTGATTTTCTTTATAGTACGTATGGGTACCCTACATAAAATTTTGGTTAGCAAAATCCAACATTTTCCCTCGGGGCAGGGCCACCTTGGCCCTTATAGAGAGGCTCTCTTAATACGGCGCCCACAAGGCAAGCACGTGTGTTGAGAGATATAAAATGATAATACACACAATGTGGCATCTCATTGCGAGGATACAGATGAGCGCATCACTTGCACATGCAAATGAGCTAGAGCTTACAAGGTACTTACAATTAGAGGAAAATAGAATAAACGATATTCCCAGGGCTACATACATCAACAAAACATACGTGCCATCCAAACCGCTGTGGGATCTGCAGCTACGAAAGTGACTTTTGTGATGTGGACAACGCGACCTTTGGTTCTTGATTTTATGAGTTCGATGGCCATAATAAGGCATCCGACAAACGAGTTCGTACATAAAACGACAACTGTGTGATCGTTTGCGTAAGATCTCACTAAAAAAAACAATTAATTTCATTCCTTAAAAATAAGAGGCATATTTACTTATAGTCACTGAAAATTGATGTGTACATAGAGAAGAAGCTGAGCATCAAAAGTGGCAGTCGAAGAAATTTCGGCAGGAAGTTGATCATTTTACACACTCTGATGGCCTCTGCGCTGCATACGCTGCAGATGTCGAAGGCGCCCTGTCATTTGCAGCGCTAAAAAGATTTGATAAATGGTTTGAATACGAAAAAAGTTGACCATAATTATACGGTATAAGCCTTGAAACTATATTACTAAATGAGGATATTTTCTTTGGATACTTACTCGCTAACTGCACCTGTCGCGCCCACCTTGGCAACAGCGCGTGGCAAGATGGCACGAACGATGATGCGCCGGATGCGAGAGTTGAAGATGAACATCAGCACGGCCGGAGAGAGCGCGCGGTTATCGAGGAGATAAGCAGCCAACTATAGTTATGTAATTCAGCACTTTAGCAATGTCACGCTTGCCAGAGATGTTCCAAAACCAGGCCCGGGGCTAATATTAGTTAGCACTGCGGCTCGGGACAGGCCAAATTTTATTCCTGGCCTTGGTTTTGCACATCACTGGTCACGCTTTGTACATCTTCATATGCCTAGCTTCGTTTATAAAAGAAGCCCTTGAAAAACATACTTACTTCCATAAATGTGTAGATATTAGCAGCCTTTAAGCGAGGAAAGTTCCAGAGGAGAAACTGAATGCATGCGGTTAATGAGAAATATATCTACTACTTTTTTTAATTATAAAGAAATATATCAATGAAAATGAAGATCAAAGTGCCTGATAAACGCAAGCCGGAGTATCAATGGCACACTGAGCGAGTCCGTAGTACACGAGTCTCAGCTCTATTCGATTCGAGCGACCCCCCGAAGAGCGCAACATTCGGATTCGGTAAGTTGTCGCTGCGTAGAAGAGAAGAGAGAGGGCCGTTGTAGAGACGTGCACAGTCATCATCACTTGATACGCGTTGTACTAAATCAACAAGATTCATTATTAAATCAACAAGATTCGTTACTAAATCAACAACAGTCATTCATATATATTTTTATAAACTTTTTAACGATCAAAAATAAACTTAGTGTACGTTCGAACTTTTAAGAACAGTAAAAAAATAGTACTACCCAGGGCTTCTGTGAAAAGTCAGCGACTCCTTTGAAGAGAACATCATTTTCCTTTGTGATGAAGGGAGAGTACACAGTCGGAGTGACCCAGTGCTCCCATGTTGTTCCGAGGGCGGCAGTTATGACAACAATCACACACAATGGGAAGAACCGACGCCAGAGCATCTAAGCCGTGAAATATGCACCAGCGGTAATTATTATGCATTCATGCTTCATACATTAGTAGTAAAATGCATCATGATTGATTTCCGTGGCACAAAATACATACCTCCTGACGATAAAACTGGCAAAAGAAGACTGTCAAGCGGTTGAAGGCGATGAAGACGTTGATGAACTTTTGGCTCATGTTGCAAAAGAAAGTTAGCCTGAAAGTGACTAATGTTATCATCCCGAACATGGTATCATCCTTGAAATGGCAACGTTCTTTAAAGCATTCCCGAAAACGATTTGTGCTCCATCGCTTGGGAAGAAGAGTCCGATAAACGGCGACAAAGTCACTCGGGACGCAAGGAACGATGAAATTAATAGTATTATATCCTGCAAAATATATAATGAAATGATTCCAGGGCTTTGATCACTCGGGAAGCACAAATATGAAAAAAATGGTGTCTTACTATAATTCCTCCTAAAAGAAAGAGGTTGTATAATGTAGAGCCGCAGTCAATGTTTGCCGTTGAATAACAATAACAATTTCAGCAATGTAAACAGCAGCGAGCCATGGCGCATACGTAAAGAAAACGAAGAACATGAGGGTGAAGCCCATTTTCTTTAAAAAAATCGTTTACATTTGGCTTGAGTCTTCTCTATTTTTTAGGTTTTTACCCTTCACAAAAATATTTGGCTTTTCACATTTCACTTATTAAAATTTTCTGTATGGAATATGAGTACCTTTACAATTCTAGCGCATCTTGATTGACATATTGAATGCGAATGAAGCAAATGTAATTAAGAAGAGCAACAATTCGAGCAAGGACGTGGATAAAGTTTGAATGAGTCCGCATTTCTTACGGGATTTCATGTGATGTTTTATTCTAAGTCGATAATTTTAAAGTTTATTCGACCCCAGTTACCTACATATGTACAGGTGTAGCCTCGAAAGAACAATTGTCCATACACGAACAATAAGAGAGGCTTTGTAGCACTTTCACATCAAAATAATGTATATTTGATCTAACTCGAACTCTTTTAGCTACATAGATTCAAAAGCAGGCTCAAAAGAACAATTATGCATTGTAGATTAATATGCAATCTAACAAGAGTAAGAGATCACTTTCACATCAAAAGGGATAATAATCTTTTGATATGCAATATTTTTCTCCTGCGTTGATTGCCGTGTTTATGAAGTTGATTGTGAAGAAATGTATTTCACTTAGGAAGATTATCATAGCGACACTAGCTGCACTATTCCTTCGCCCCTACGAAAGTACTCCATCCTCCGGCCCTATACAAACCGCCCGCCACATCATAATAAACTGTTTTATTCTACCGGGCTCCACAAATATTTCTTGTGTTGCCGAGAAAGCAACATAACTTTGAGTGTAGACTACAAATTCCCAGCGCAATTTAGAACATCTGTGTGGGCGTCCTCTAATTCTCTCATAAGCTGATCGAATGGTATCAGTAATATTGCATGGGTGACTGAAGCAGACGGTGAAACATTCCATGCTATCAATTGAAGGAGCCTAGACAACAATACAGTTTCGTACCCAACATACAATGTTGAAATTGAATTTTTGAGCGTTTGGATGGCTCTTCGGATGACAAGCAACAAATTTAACACAATCAATTCCGAG
Organism: Allodiplogaster sudhausi; assembly: GCA_945643635.1. Classification (NCBI taxonomy): domain Eukaryota; kingdom Metazoa; phylum Nematoda; class Chromadorea; order Rhabditida; family Diplogasteridae; genus Allodiplogaster; species Allodiplogaster sudhausi. Next base: position 298,414 of record CALZFC010000027.1, on the reverse strand, counting down.
AGGAACGCAGAGTCATGGGACAAAATTAATTGAACTGTTGCTATTCGGGCAGTTTAAAAGGGCTGCCCTGGCTGGGAATAACCATGTCATTCCTGGCAATGAAGACCATCGTAGTCTCGTGTGTTCTTTCGTTCTTCGCTGCCACCATCGCTTTGGTAAGTCATAATTAGGCATTTTGCTTAATATAAAATTTTTTTAATTATATTAAATAATAATCAATATCATTTTAGGCGGGCGCGCTAGTCGGAAATCGGTGGGACAAGACAAAGCCAATCTCCTACACATTTTCGGCTGATATGAGTGACAACTTTTTGAATAAAAAAACAATGCCTAATTAAGACAACTGTTTTAATTTTTATTTTGAAGTGAAGCATTAAGAAGATCGAATTTCTCGTCGAATAATTTAATATGCATGTACTAGATGAGGTGAAGAAAGGCGTGATGCGCAAAGCAATGCAATTGATCCAGAACTCATCGTGCATTACATTTGAAGAAGATGGGACTCCGATCAGAAGGTGGGCGGTGCTAATTTTAAGTTGGCGGGGTTTACTTTGAGAGGGCGGGGATTGCTTGAGTAAGCGGGGCCTGCCGTGAACTTGAAGGATCCTTAAACTATTCGTTATCTTTTATTGTCCTTCTTCTTCTTCTTTTTCTTCTTCTTCTCTTCTCCCGAGCATTATGATATTGAAGAAAATTGAATGTATTTTTTTTAATGATCATCATTTTAGGCCGGCGCGCCACTCGGAATGCATTGGGACAAGGCGAAGTCAAACTTGTCCCACCGCTTTTTATTTGGCGCGCTGGCCTAAAATGATGATTATTTTAAATTATCTAGGCCTAATAAACGCAAAATGGCAATGTGCTAACCATGCAACTTTAGCTTGTAATCAGCAACAAATGGTGGTGCCAGTCGGGCTCTCTGGGAAAGTTGTCGTCGAATGAGCCTAACGAGATCGGTATTAGTGGTTGCAACGCGGTAGTCTCCTTGGCGCACGAACTTCTTCATACACTTGGATTTGCCCACGAAGAGGTTACCAGTTACAAGTCTATTCCACGATCAGGGGCCAGGGCCCGGTGGGTTGAAGGAAAGGCCAAGGGCATCGGCATTCATGACAGCAATGGGAGGTGGACAAAAAGTGGTTGCTCTGCATTTGAGGTGGAGTATATGGCAATCAAGAAAGCTTTAGGCTCGCTCTGACCGCGACAACTATATTACTTTCCGCTCCGATCGACCGCATTGGAGAACTATCGAAAGAGTGCGTCGGTTTAGCAACTGATTCAATTCTTTTTTAAAGTTGTCACCAACGCCTGAAACATGTGGCAATCTAAACAACACTCTCGATCGTGAAGACGTGTACGTGAGCTTGGTGGATGTTTAGAAGGCGCCGGAGGACACTGACAACTTGGGCGTTCCCTTCAACTACGGCAGCGCGTTGATGTCAGATGCTTGTAAGGCCTCCATCCTTAACTGGTTGAGCGCGTAAAAGATTAACAAGTAACAATGATTGTAAACTATTGGAAAAGAAATAGTTGTCACAATTAACACTGATACTAAATAACACTGCGCTTTGCAAAGGGGTTTACTCAAATTCCGACTTACCGACGATCCCGCCAAACGATCTGCAATACATCAACACGATGTATCAGATCTACGAGATCGCCTTTACCGATTTTCTCGCTCTCAATCGATACTACAAATGCGAAGGTTGAAGTTTGCACTGATTGTGAGTTCATGTGCCTATATGAATAAAAATTACTAATTCAACGGAAATAAGAGTGCAATTTTTGATCTTCAGCGTTTTTCTTCCAGAGTCTTGCGAATCGAATCCATGTAAAAACGAGGGCTTCCCCAATCCGAGAGACTGCTCCAAGTGCATTTGCCCTCCATTCTACTCTGGCGCCCTCTGCAATTAGTCCACACTAGTGAAGGTGGACAGCGAGGTTGGACCATTTTTGTGTCTATTTTGTTTAACTTATTCATGGAATCGTGAGACCATTCATAGCAGTCAAATGTTTGAAAAATTAATATTTTATCACCGAATACAGGCATTCTTCAACTACACGATTTCGACCCGAAACATCGATTCCTGGGGATATAGTAACACTTGGGAACGCCGTAGTCCGCATCCGCCAAGGCCCACCCGGTAGTCATCTTCTGGTGACGATCAACGAAATCGTTCCTGCTGCGGAACTGTTTTGCGGGGACACGTGTGAGTATCAGAGGCTTGAGATAGTGGATGGCGCCGATCTCCGAGTGGCCGGCAAGAGGTGTTTTCACTTCATAGTTTAAAATGGGCTAAATTTGAGTTTGTCTCCCCTCTTCTTATCCTTCTTCCTTATTCCTCGAAAAAATATTACTTCAAGAAACGTCCGAAGAGTATTTTGGGTTTTAGTATGCTACATCTAATATTTATGTAATGCTGGAAGATCTTCAATCTTATTATCTATTCACATTCATGAGAATCATTAATGAAAAGATAATAAAGTTAACCATTTTCAATGACTGATAAGAAGTATAAAATAGCATCAATTCAGCTTCTGCTGCCCGAGCGACGCCTCTACGACGGTGCTCTCTTCCAATAACAGAGTGGCCATTCGCGCTAGTGCACCCTGCTATAAGCAACACATGTATGCGACAATCAGCGTTGTCCACTAAGCAGGTGTTCCCCTTGACAATGATGTCCACTGGACAATTCAGTGTTGCCTAAAAAATGCAGCTTTAAATAAAGAAGTGCATTACAAAGAAGCTAATTGTAACGAGCAAAATATTTAAAGCCGCGACGTGTTATGGAATGGCTGACATGATGAATGGAAACTTGAGAACGGATCAACAATCATAAAACAAACAGCGGAAATTTCAGCAAAGTAATTTCCTGATGTGTACAAAGTTGCGAGCATAAGATAAAGTAAATAATTCGGGGAAAAAAACAAAGATGGCCGTGCATTATAATTCTTCTGATTTAGAAAGTTTACAGCAGTAACCTGTTCGTACCGCTTTAAAACTATTCTTAACCTCTCCTGCTGATGGTGAGGGAGGAAGAGTTTCGAGATTGCGCTGCTTTATGCTGTTCTTTTCCAATGTTGTTTCTCCCATTTTCACATGATCATACCAATGTTGAGATTGATCATAACTTTTTCCTCCGCGTAGTGCTGTTTTGCGTCTTTTTATTGAACAGTCATCCTTTTGCAGTCCTAGCTACTTTGGCCTTCATTCGTTTGAGATTAGAAGTAATGCTACGTGTATAAAAATGCATAAATTATTGAAGTAAATTGAAAAAAATAAACAAAACTCCATAAAAAAGGACACGCCTTTGTTTAACAGTGGTTACTAATCTAATTAAAATAATTGTATAACAGAAGGAATATATCTTCTTACATTGAAGCCGAGAGCCATAATAGCAATTAAAATCAAACACAACTATCGTTGTCAAAGATTACTCGACCAAGTAATTAGGTCGAGTAATTAATACATGTATTTTAAATCATTTCCACGATCCATCTTCCAAATCTAATTAGTATGTTGCGAGAAGTGTAAATAACTTATGCTGACGCGAATTAAAAAGGCTGCTATCAGGGGTATGGAACCGAATTTTTTGAACATTCTGAGAAGGAACATAGCTTTTTGTCTTGTACTAGTAGAAAGCAAATCATATATTTGATAGAATAAAATCAAATATTTGTTCATTTGAAACTACTTTTAAAAATATTGCGGAATGCTCATAAAGTGTTCACTAACCGGTTGTCACAGCAGATCAGTCAAGCGGACGGAATGCCTAGCCCTGTGGGTATTTGTGATAGCAACGTAAAACATGAAAGAAAATTATTAGACTAGAATGCTCCTGAAAGCATTCCACGTTTTCAGTTTTTCTGATTCAATACGAATGAGATACCAAGAAAATCTGTTTCTCATGAATCACAAGAGAAAGAAACAAACAAAGGAGCCGCCGAATCTGTTCCTTGTTCTATCCTTCAGACGAACTGAGCTGAATCGACACTGTAGGCCTGTTTTGGTAATTCAGGAATGCCTGAATCCTTGATCTCTCTTCCAGTAGGACAGCTAAACACGCAGACAAATTCTTGTCAAAAATTGACATAAAAGGCAAGCCAGAAGCCGAGTCCTTCATCCAATCGAATATCTTCGGATATCACTGGACAACACAGCCTTGCCATATCGAACGATGCACCTTCTATTTGCCGCTGTCTTCTCACAACTAATTGTCATTTCGCTGGCGGGCGAAGAGGACGATGACAAAAGCGGTACGATTAACTTTCATTTTTAGTTATTTAAAAAAATTTATATCGCACAAAATTTTACAGCGTTCACTCTTCCGCCCAACTCTAAAGGGTTCCACGTGGGCCTTGACAAACGTGATGCAGCCGAACGCTGTAATTCAATTTGGAAATTTTCTTATGATTCAATGTTTTAGATTTTAAAATCACACAAAATTTTCAGTGTATACTGGTCATCCGGGCAACCAAGGAAGGTTCCACATGGGCTGGGGCAAACGCTCAGTCAACAAACGTGATGCAGCCGAACGCTGTAATTCAATTTGGAAATTTTCTTATGATTCAATGTTTTAGATTTTAAAATCACACAAAATTTTCAGTGTATACTGGTCATCCGGGCAACCAAGGAAGGTTCCACATGGGCTGGGGCAAACGCTCAGTCAACAAACGTGAGGCAGCCGAACGCTGTAATTCAATTTGGAAATTTTCTTATGATTCAAGGTTTTAGATTTTAAAATCACACAAAATTTTCAGTGTATACTGGTCATCCGGGCAACCAAGGAAGGTTCCACATGGGCTGGGGCAAACGCTCAGTCAACAAACGTGAGGCAGCAGAACGATGTAAGTGAATTTGGAAATTTTCCTATGATTCAAGGTTTTAAATTTTAAAAAAAAAAAACAAAATGTTGCAGTGTACACTGGTCATCCGGGCAACCAAGGAAGGTTCCACATGGGCTGGGGTAAACGCTCAGTCAACAAACGTGAGGCAGCAGAACGCTGTAAGTGAATTTGGAAATTTTCTTATGATTCATGGTTTTAAATTCTAAAATCACACAAAATGTTGCAGTGTATACTGGTCATCCGGGCAACCAAGGAAAGTTCCACATGGGCTGGGGCAAACGCTCAGTCAAAAAACGTGAGGCAGCAGAACGATGTAAGTGAATTTGGAAATTTTCTTATGATTCAAGGTTTTAAATTCTAAAATCACACAAAATGTTGCAGTGTATACTGGTTATCCGGGCAACCAAGGAAGGTTCCACATGGGCTGGGGCAAACGCTCAGTCAACAAACGTGAGGCAGCAGAACGCTGTAAGTGAATTTGGAAATTTTCTTATGATTCATGGTTTTAAATTCTAAAATCACACAAAATGTTGCAGTGTATACTGGTCATCCGGGCAACCAAGGAAGGTTCCACATGGGCTGGGGCAAACGCTCAGTCAACAAGCGCGAGGCCGACGAACCATGTAAGTAAAATTAAATTTTTTTCGTATTATTCAAAGTTAAAATTCTGATATCACGAGACAAATTGTAGCCTTCACTATTCCACCTGGAGTGGACAGATTCCACGTTGGCTTTGGCAAACGCTCGGTTGATGCAGTCGTGAAGCGTCAGGCGGAGGAAAGCGACGAAGAATATGGTACATCACATCAATGATTTTATACTTTCCGATCAGACTATCTTTCTTATCAGATGAATACAAGGATTGCCATCTGCACCCGAAGGACTGCCTTTTGCAATAAACATGGACACACAATCGCCAAATATAACCTCTTGTTCTAGAAATACTTTTTCTACGAGAGATTTTGTATGTTCGTTTTCTCATCCAAGAATTTTTTGTATCTGTATTTACCTTCTTTAATTTCATCAATGTTCCATGATACTGAATAAAACTATCAGTGCTATCAGCACCCAAGTACTAACTAAACTATGGTTAAAACTACATTATTTAAAAAAAAACCCATATCTAATCAAACTTTGCCTCCACTTCATCAGACGTCAGTTTGTCTGATTCAATACGAATGAGATACCAAGAAAAATCTGTTTCTCCCGAGTCACAAGAGACAATGCAAACAAGAGAGCCAGCCGATTATGTTCCTTGTTGTATCCTTCAGACGAACTAAGCTGAATCGACACTGTAGGCCTGTTTTGGTAATTCAAGAATGCCTGAATCCTTGATCTCTCTTCCAGTTGGACAGCTAAGCCCGCAGAACAAAACTTGATATAAAAGGCAAGCCAGAAGCCGAGTCCTTCATTCAATCCAAAATCTTCGAATATCGCTGGACGTCACGAAGTTCCCATCTCGAACGATGTGCCGCTTCTATTTGCCGCTGTCTTCTCACAAGCTATTGCCATTTCGACCTGTATATTCATTTTTATCAATTTCAAAATAGCTGAAAGATACTATAGAATGTAGAGCCGCAGTCAGTTTTCATCATTGAACTATATGACAATTTCTGCAACCATGCAATCAATCGAAGCAGCCTATATATGAAAGAATATAGTTTTGTACGGAACATACAATGTTGAAATTGTATTTTTGAGCGTTTGGACGACTCTTCGGATGACAAGTAACAAATGTGATGCATTCAATTGAGAAGCCGCTCCTGATTATACCCTTAAGCAACGGGTGAAAGTCGCTCGAGGTGGCGGGTAACCGAAATAGGATGACGCTGAGAGGAAGAAAGATAGACAAAAGATGATGATGAAGAATCGATTGGGAGAGACGGATAAAAAGGGAATCAACTGACCCAATTGTAAGGCATCTTGACAATGAAGAGATTATGGCCGAGTGAGATGGAAAGATGAACATGAGGGGAATAATGTAGGAAAGAAACCTGAATCATTATTTAGCGAAAACCAAGGAGGAGTGTGTAGAGAATAGCGTGATGACTTAAGAGGTCACACACGGATGAGACTCCTACACGGAAGCGGGAAATATGAACTGGTATGACGGAGCGCAATTGCGACTATGTACAAATTTACAGAGTTGTTCGCAATATGTTAAGAAATAGAAATAATAAATAATTTACAATAGAAATTAAATAATAGCTTACTAGCGAAAAGAGACGGTGCAATCACCGGGAAAGTTTGCATTCTTCAACAGAATGAACAAGCCAGTTTTTGTCGTTGAATTACAATGACAATTTCTGCAACCATGCAATCCATCAAAGAAGCCTAGACTGCAATACAGTTTTCTACAATTCATAGGTCTTGAATTTGTATTTTTGAGCGTTTGGACGGCTATTCCAATGACAAGTAACAAATATGATGCCCTCGTATAGTTGATCGCATGGCTCCAATGAATAGCAATCAGTAATATTACATGGGTGACTGAAGCGGAGGATGAAACATTTCATGCAATCAATCCAAGAAGCCTAGACTACAATACAGTTTTGTACAAATCATACAGTCTTGAAATTGTATTTTTGAGCGTCTGGACAGCTCTTCGGATGACAAGTAACGAATGTAACGCATTCAATTCCGAGAGGAACGAAGAGTCATTGGACAAAATTAATTGAACTAAAGGTATTTTAGCTACATATATAAAAGGGCTGTCCTAGCTAGGAATAACCATGTCCTTTCTGGCAATGAAGACCTTCGTATTCTCGTGCGTCCTTTCGTTCTTCTTTGCGCCCGTCGCGTTGGTAAGACATAATTGGCCCATTTGTTAAATATAGAAGAAATTAAAAATAATATAAAATAATAGTACTCATCATTTTAGGCCGGTGCGCCAATCGGAAATCGGTGGGACAAGACGAAGCCAATCTCCTACACGTTTTCGGCTGATACGAGTGACTTATTTTTGAATATAAAAGAAACTATGCCTAATGGCAGTTGTTTTATTAATATATTGAAGTGAGGCGGCTACAAGATCCTGAATTGTTTTTACATCTCTCTATTTATATTTTCAATAACATATTTGACTATGTGAATTACTCTTTAAGTATTGTAATTAAAGCTAGCAAAGAAGAAGAAGAAGCCATTTTACTTCAAATTTTTATTTCCTTTTTTATTAGATGAGGCGACAAAAGACTTGATTCGCGAAGCAATGAATAGGATCCAGAACTCATCATGCATTTCATTTGAAGAAGACGGCGACTCCGATCAGAAGGTTGGCGTGGCTTCAAGTGGGCGGGGTTTATTTTGCGAGGGCGGGGCTTGTCGTGAATCTAAAAAAGTCCTTAAGCGATTCGTTTTATTCTTCTTCTTCTAACGAGGATTACGATTCCGGTGTGTAAACGCAATAAAAAAAGGAACATAGGCTTTACACCTTTAGCTTGTGATCAACAACGAACGCAGCTGCGAGTCGAGCGAGATGGGAAAGGAGTCGTCGAATAAGCCCAACGAGATCGCCGTTATTGGCTGCAAAAGTGTAGTCGTTTTCGGGCACGAACTTCTTCATATGCTTGGATTTGCACACGAACAGATCAACATGGCTTGCTCTACTTTTGTGGCGGACAATGGCAATCCAGAAAGTTTTAGTCTCGTTCTGATCGTGACGACTATCTGACATTCTCCCCAAGTGTCCCGGAATGGGCAATCGAAAGAGTGCGTCTCTTTTACATTGACAATTGCTTTATTCAAGTTGAAACCAAAGCGTAAAACATGATAATGAAGATGGATGAGTTTGGCAGACGTTTAGAAGGCGCCGGCGGACACCGACAACTTAGGCGTTCCGTTCAACTACGGCAGTGCAATGATGGGAAGCGCTTGTAAGGCCTCCCTAATTAATTGGCTGAAAGCGCGAAGATCAAAAAACAAGAAATAATAATAGCAACCTATATAAAAGATAATTGCCACATTTAACACTGACACTGCCAAACACTGAGCCTTTCAAAGGGGCTTACTCTGAGGGCCGGGAAGAACCTACCATGCAGCCGAAGGATATGCAGTACACCGCCACGATGCGTCAGCTGCATGAGATTGCCTTTTCCGACTTTCTCGCTCTCAAGCGATACTACAAATGCGAAGGTGGAACATTTGCATTGAGTAGAACGAAAATTGTTCAAACTAAAAGTCCGATTATTTTCAGAAGAAATAATTGGACGTTTTTCTTCCAGAGTCTTGTGAATCGAATCCGCCATTGTGTGAAAACGAGGGCTTCCCCAATCCGAGAGGCTGCTCTAAGTGTATTTGCCCCCCGTTCTTCTCTGGCGACCTTTGCAAGCAGTCCACACTAGTAAAGGTGGACAGCGAGGTTCGCCATTTTCCAGAAATTTTTTCTTAACTTCCTCCTCGACAGCTTTTTTTGCTCTCAAATATTTGGAAACTTAATAATTTATCACCGAATGCAGGCGACCTTCAACTACACTGTTGAGCCCTCTTACACCGGTCGATGCATGGCTGATGCCACTTGGATAAACCATAATCCGCATACTCCAACAATTTTTGAGGTCTGTGAAGCGCATAATTTAAATTACCTTGTCTTTTGTTCTAGTAATAAAGCTCTTCTCAGGGTCCTCCTGGAAGTCATCTTCTCGTTACGATTACCGATATCTTGCAAATTTGCAAGAAGGAGTGTCTGTCTTCGAGTATTGAGATAGTTGATGGCTCCGATCTCCGTGTGGCCGGCAAAAGGTGTGTTTGCATTAATATCTTTTTCATGATATAAACTGGTTTAATTTATGGCTTCTCCTCTTCTTATCGTTCTTCATTTTGTTCTTCTGAAGTACATAATATGATTTTAAATAATATGTCCATGGAGCTAAAAATTCACCTAATTTAGCTGTCTGCTTCTCTCGTATTACAGTATCTGTTCTTGAGGATTACGGTAGCTTATATGGTCCAAGGATAGCCTCTTTATGGAAAGTCCATAGAGGACTTTATGGCTAACAATAAGTAAGCTACACCTTTCATTTCCATATGTAATGCTGGAAGCTCTTCAAATGTAGCAAGAAACGATTAATAGTATTCAACAGCTAACAAAGACTATAAAATAACATGGATTCAGCTTCTGCTGCCCGAGCGACGCCTCTACGACGGTGCTCTCTTCCACGAACAGAGTGGCCATTCGCGCAAGTGCACCTGACTGTATAAGGTCTTATGTGTTCGCAACAATTAGCGTTGTCCACTCCCCTTGACAATGTCTACTAGACAAGTTCCCCTTGGTAATGTCTACTGGTCAAGTCAGTGTCGCCTAAAAAAAACTTGCAGCTTTTAATAAAGAAATGCGTTACGAAAAACAAATTGTTTCGAACACAACATTTAATATTTAATATCGAGACGGATTATGGAAGACGAAGCATACGATGAATGAATACTTGAAGCAAGTATAAATTAAAGAGCAAACAGCAAACTTAAATCCTGAAATGTATACAATGTAGCAATAAAGTAAAATAGTTATGTGTGAAAAAAAAACTTGTAGTGAGCATCTCACGAGTTTCCTTTTCTTATGAATTGAGCACTTATTGTTTGACCATACTCTGTTTAGAAGAATTCACCTGCTGTTCACACGTACTTGCACAATTATTTAAAGCGAAAAAGCGAAAACAGCAACACGAGGTTTGTCTAGCAAAACAATGTAGAATAATGCCCAAGTTGTCTCTAGTTTTTCTAGATTGAAATTGCCTTTCATAAAATCTGACATGTATGTATGTTATTTCCCATTGTTATTTAATATATGTACATATAAAGCGACGCGGAAGTGAGAAATGAGGGAAGGATCAAGAGAGCGTGAAAAGTGCGAAAATACTAGTAGATTGTTGCGCTGTTTGCAACATGACAATAGAAGATAGTGCTCAGGTCAGAGTACACCGAAAAATATTATGTTTAAAGTAAGGAATGGAGGCTTAAACTTTTCACCTACTTTATGTATGCACTGACAGGAAAAAAATATTTAACAAATTTCACCCCTCTAGTCAACGTAGGAGAAAAAGAGTGCATATCAAAAGATTCTCTGAATGAAATGCATAATCGGCCTTTTGATGTGAAAGTGATAGAGAGCGTGTCTTATTGTTCCTGTCTGGAAAAACTCTCCATAGATAACACGTTTGTATCGACTTTGGAATTGTTCTTTTGGGCTGCTTCTGAATATACATATGTAAGAAGTACGGGTCCGCTTAGAGTAAACCTTCCCGCAAAATCCGGTGAATAAATACAGATTCGTTCAGACTTTATCCACTTCTTTTATCCACGCCTCGTCATGTTTCTATTCTTAATTACATTTACTTCATTCGCATACAATCTGTCAATTAAGATGCGCTAGAATTTATCACATTCAATGCAGCAAATGTAATGCAAAGTGAAATGTGAAAAGTCAAATATTAACCGTATTCAAGCAGCTGGTGAATCGAAAAAAAAACCTAGAAAATAGAGAAGACTCCAACTAAATTTAAAATGTTTTATATAATTTTAGAAAATGTGCTTCACGCTCATGTTCTTCGTTTTCTTTACGTACGCGCCGTGGCTCGCTGCAGTTTACATTGCTGAAATTGTTATTGTTATTCAACGGCGAAAAATTGACTGCGGCTCTACATTCTACAACCTCTTTCTTTTAGGAGGAATTATAGTAAGACACCATTTTTTTCATATTTGTGCTTCCCGAGTGATCAAAGCCCTGGAATCATTTCATTATATATTTTGCAGGATATAATACTATAAATTGCATCGTTTCTTGCGACCCGTGTGACTTTGTCTCCGTTTATCTGCCTCTTCTTCCCTAGCGAAGGAGCACAAATCGTTTTCGGGACAGCTTTAAAGGACGTTTTGTCATTTCAAGAATGTTACTATATTCTGAGGATAATATTAGTCACTTTCAGGTTAACTTTCTTTTGTAACATGAGCCAAAAGTTCATCAACGTCTTCATCGCCTTCAACCGCTTGGCAGTCTTCTTTTGCCAGTTTTCTCCTCAGGAGGTATGCATTTTGTGCGACGGAAATCAATCATGATGCATTTTACTACTAATGTATGAAGCATGAATGCATAGTAATGACCGTTTGTGCATATTTCACGGCTTAGATGCTCTGGCGTCGGTTCTTCCCATTGTGTGTGATTGTTGTCATAACTGCCGCCCTCGCAACAACGTGGGAGCACTGGGTCACTCCGACTGTGTACTCTCCCTTCATCACAAAGGAAAATGATGTTCTCTTCAAAGGAGTCGCTGACTTTTCACAGAAGCCCTGGGTAGTACTATTTTTTACTATTCTTAAAATTTCGTTTTGCAGTTTATTTTGATCAGTGTTTTTGAAAATATATGAACTAGTCTTGTTGATTTAGTAACGAGTCTTGTTGATTTAGTACAACGCGTACCAAATCATGATGACTGTACACATCTCAACGACGGCCGTCTCTCTTCTCTTCTATACAATGACTGTTTGCCGAATCCGAATGTTGCCCTCGTCGGGAGTCCGGTGGAGTCGGAATGAGCTGATACTTCTCTACTATGGACTCGCTCAGTGTGCCATCGACACTCCGGCTTGCATTTATCAGGCACTTTGATCATCATTTTCATTGTTATTTATTATATATTACTCAATAACCGCATGCATTCAGTTTCTACTCTTAAAATTTCCTCGCTTTACAGCTGCTAATGCCTACACATTTATGGAAGTAAGTATTTGTTTTTATGCGTTTCTTTTATAAACGAAGCTAGGCATATGAAGATGCAACGTGACCAGTGTTGTGCAAAAACAAGGCCAGGAACAAAATTTGGCCCGGCCCGAGCACCAGTGCTAACCAATATTAGCCCCGGGCCCTGATTCTGGAACATCTCTGACAAAAGTGACATTGCCAAAGTGCTAAATTCTGGCAAGCGTGACATTGTTAAAGTGCTGAATTACATAACTATAGTTGGCTGCCTATCTCCTCGATAACCGCGCGCTCTCTCAGGCCGTGCTCATGTTCATCTTCAACTCTCGCATCCGAAGAATCATCATCCGTGCCGTCTTGCCTCGCTCACTGGCCAAGATCGGCATGACCGGTGCAGTTAGCGAGTAAGTATCCAAAGTTGTCTCCTCATTTACTTATCTAGCTTCAAGGCTTTGATCGTATGCTTGTGGGTAGTTATAACTAGTTTAATTCTACTGAAGGTTATATCGTATTAAAGCCGTCTATCATATCGTTTTAGCGTTGCAAGTGCTGCCGGGGCACGTTCGTCCTATTCAGCGAAGACGCCATCAGAGCGTGTTAAATGATCAACTTTCACGCTGAAATTTCATCGATTATCTGTTTTGATGATAAACTTCTTTGTTATTCGGTGACTATTATAAAATCTACCTCTTATTTGTATGGAATGAAGTAAAGTTTGGGTTGTTCGAGCATTCTGATTAGACGCTGCTCTATCCGAGTCACAACACAAACTGCTGATAAGGTAGAGGAGGGTAAGGCTTAGAAATCCCTTATCAACTTGTTACTGACAATGACGCATAATTTTCTGTTTAATACGCATTATCATAATTGTATTTTCCACCTTCACTACATTGACGTTCATATATGTATGAATATACATATCCTGTTTTCGTTTGATACAATATCTTTGATACAATATCAGTTCATTCCACCGATCTTCAGTCTTTCTGCTACATACATATCTTCACATCCTTGCAGCAGAGACTTAATTTGGAAAAGCCGAAACCCAAATAGTTTGCATCTAAAGAATATTAAAAATATAATATGACATGGAAAAAACAGGGTTGTGTAAAATGCTCACGCTCAATTTGGTCATATGAAAGGGCAGAGTGAAATAACGGAGCAATTTGTCTATTATTGTTTTAGTTATTAAAACACAATTTTCAGTCTTTTAACTGAAATTATAAAAGTGTACTTTATTTATGCAAATGGTTCGTTATAAATTTACGTACATACATACATACATACATACATATAAACAAATATCTAAACCAAGCTAAAGCTATTTAATGAGATGGCGTGCTCATAGAAAGAAAAAAAAAGAAATAGCAAATGAAATGTAGGTTTTCTTGATCGCTTACCAGAAAATTTTTTAACTATTTTAATGAGCAACTAATGTTGTGTATATAAATTTGATGAATGTCTGATGCAACATGGAACAGTCCGCGCATTTCAACACGATAGACATGAGGTCGGTTCTACGTTGGATTAGCCAGATTACTAGCAATGGAACTGTGGTTTCTTAGCCGTCGAGCGATGAAAATCAAGTTGGGAGCGAGATGTCTACATTTAAAAAAGTCCGCCCCCTCGCCCTCTCTCTCTCTCTTTCGCAATCTCTATCTCTTTTGCCCTCTCTCTCTCTCTCGCCCTCCCCCTCTCTCCCTCTCCCTCTCTCTCTTCTTACCATTTCCACCTCTTCATCGACCTCTTCCATATTGTCCACTCTATCATTTCACGACTAGAGTTACGGTCGTTGGAGATTTATCTCTAAAAGATGCACGTCTATTTTTATTATACTTTCCTCATCTTATTCTCACTGGCATCGAGGGTAGCAATCTTTTCCACACTTGTGTGACGACTTTTTTACGGTACTTTTTCACAACTATTATTTCATCCAATCGAACATCTTCGGATATCGCTGGGCATCACGAAGTTAACATCTCGAGCGATGTGATGCTCGCTTCTATTCGCCCCTGTCTTCTCACAACTTGTTGTCTGAAAATCTGAAAATTGTGCTTTAATAACTAAAACAATAATAGAAAAAAAACAGTTCCGTAATTCCACTCTGCCCTTTCATATGACCAAATTGAGCGCGAGCACTTTCCACAACCATATTGTATTTATAATATTCTTTCGATGCCAAAAAGCGTTCTTTCAATTTTTCAAATTAAATCTCTCTGATTCAAGGATGTGAAGATATGTATGTAGCAGAAGGACTGAAGATCAGTGGAATGAACTGTTATTGTATCAAAAATATTGCACCAAGCGAAAACAAGATATGCATATTCAAATATGTACGTCAATGTAGTGAAGGTGGAAAATACAATGATGATAATGCGCATTAAACAGGAAAATTATGTGTCATCGTTATAATGAGTTAAAAGTTGATGGGGCATTTTCATGCATCGAGCCCTGCCCTCCTCTACCTTATCAGAATTTTGTGTGTCGTGACTCGGATAGAGCAGCGTCTAATCAGAATGCTCGAACAACCCAAACGATGAAGCAAACTCTTGCTTGGACTTCACATCAACGACCGTTTATTTCACTCCTCACAAATAAGAGGTAGATTTCCTAATAGTCAACGAAAATCAAAGAAACTTATCATGTAAACAGGAATTCGGAGAAATTTCAGCGGAAAGAAGATAATTTAACACGCACTGATGGCGACTGAATATGACGAACGTGCGCCGGCATTTGCAACGCTAAAAAGATATGATAGATGACTTTAATACGATGTAACGTTCAGTAGAGTTCACAAGTAAATGTTCGATCAAAGCCTAGACTAGAGACCTAGAGACAAAACGTTATAAATGAAACTTGCAATCTTCTCATTCTTAATCTTGTAAAGTCGTCATATCTAATGATGTATTGAATGAATAAGTAAATAAATAAATAAATAGATAGATAAGTAAAAGAGGAGACAACTATGGATACTACTTACTCGCTAACTGCACCGGTCGAGCCGATCTTGGCCAGTCTGCGGGGCAAGACGGCACGGATGATGATTCTTCGGATGCGAGAGTTGAAGATGAACATGAGCACGGCCGGAGAGAGCGCGCGGTTATCGAGGAGATAGGCAGCCAACTATAGTTATGTAATTCAGCACTTTAACAATGTCACGCTTGCCAGAATTTAGCACTTTGGCAATGTCACTTTTGTCAGAGATGTTCCAGAATCAGGGCCCGGGGCTAATATTGGTTAGCACTGCGGCTTGTGCCAATCCACATTTTGTTAGTGGCCTTGGTTTTGCGTAACACTCGTTACGCTACATCTTCATTGGCCTAGCTTCGTTTATAAAAGAAAGCCTGTAGAAAACAAATACTTACTTCCATAAATGTGTAGACATTAGCAGCTGCAAAGCGAGGAAAGTTCCAGAGTAGAAACTGAATACATGCGGTTAATGAGCAATATATAATAAATATCAATGAAAATGAAGATCTAAGTACCAGATTAATGCAAGCCGGAGTGTCGATGGCACACTGAGCGAGTCCATAGTAGAGAAGTATCAGCTCATTCCTACTCCACCGGACTCCCGACGAGGGCAACATTCGGATACGGTAAACAGTCACGATATAGAAGAGAAGAGAGACGGCCGTAGTTGAGATGTGTACGGTCATCATGATTTGGTACGCGTTGTACTAAATCAATGAGACTCATTTCTAAATCAACAAGACTAGTTCAAATATTTTCAAAATCAGTGATCAAAATGACTTCTAAACGAAATTTTAAGAATAGTAAAAAAAATCAACTACCCAGGTTTAAAAAAAAAGGTTTTATCCGGTTAATCAACTACCCAGGGCTTCTGGGAAAAGTCTGTGACTCCTTTGTAAAGAACATCATTCTCCTTTGTGATGAAAGGAGAGTACACAGTCGGTGTGCGCCAGTTCTCCCACGTTGTTGCTAGGGCAGCAGCCAAGACAACAATCACACAGAATGAGAAGAACCGACGCCAGAGCAGCTATGTCGTGAAAATTGCACAAATGGCCATTAATATGTATTCATGCATCTCACAATAGTAAGAATTTGTATGATTGTTTCGGATCCCACAACGAACCTCCTGACGAGAAAACTGGAAAAAGAAGACTGTCAAGCGGTTGAAGGCGATGAAGACGTTAAGGAACTTTTGACTCATGTTGCAAAAGAAAGTTAGCCTGAAAGTGACTAATGTTATCCTCCGAATATGGTAACATTCTTGAAATGACAAAACGTGCTTTAAAGCAGTGCCGAAAATGATTTGTGCTGCTTCGCTGGGGAAGAAGAGGCCGATAAACGGAGACAAAGTCACACGGGTCGCAAGAAACGATGAAATTAATAGTATTATATCCTGCAAAATATATAAATGAAATGATTCCAGGGCTATTGATCACTCAGGAAACACAAATATGAAAAAAAGAGTATTTTACTATTATTCCTCCTAGCAGAAAGAGGTTGTAGAATGTTGAGCCGCAGTCAACTTTTCGCCGTTGAATTACAATGACAATTTCAGTAATGTAAACAGCAGCGAGCCACGGCGCGTACGTAAAGAAAACGAAGAACATGAGGGTGAAGCCCATTGTCTTAAAAAAAATCTTCTAAATTTGGTTTGAGTCTTCTCTATTTTCTAGGTTTTTACCCTTCATGAATACGACTAATATTACGCGATTTGCGAGAGAATCAAAATGGATCAAAGCGGCCGCGGACAGAGCCAAAATCGACAAGCTTGGTTTTGGATGAAAAGTTCCTCTTTCTAGGTGCTTTCCGGTACTATGAATCGATTGGAGACGGTCTGGAAGTAGAAGACAAAAAATTGTAGACTTGGAATTCTGTTGACAGGGGTGAGTTTAGAGCAAATTTCACGCCCTTTATTCTTGCGTATGTTTGGACGGGCGAAAAAATTTTGAGGCGCCTTTCAGATTCGTCAGTCATATCATGATAATCGATCAGGAAACATGAAAGAGTTCCTAAGTTTTCAAAATCAAATAGTTCGTTCGAAAGCTATTTTCATGCTCTATACAACCGTGTAGGCTCGGTTCTGGTCAAATGAGTATTGCGTTCTCTTTGCGCACTCAAACTTTAAAGTCTATAAAACACTTAAAGTTTTAAAGTTTCACTTTTTCTTCTTTTGTTGTTTAGAGCAATATCTTGGCTATTATGGTGTAAATGTTTGCTTCTATATCTCAGAAAACTAAGGCGCAGTGACCTGAAACGTGCATAGAACTCGCCTCCCAGCGCGGCCCCATAATTCCAGCCCTCATAACAAACGAACAATTCACTTTCCTGATTCAGGACCATCTCCAATCGATTCCTCGTATCAGAAAGCACCCAAAAGGAACTTTGAGCATCCAAGCTGTTCGATTTTGGTTAAGTCCGCGGGCTTATTGATTCTCTCACAAATCGCGTCATATTTGGCTATTCACATTTCACGTTGCATTACAGTTTCAGTATTGAACGTAAGAGTCTTTGAAATTCTAGCGCATATTAATTGGCATATTGTATGCGAATAAAGCAAAAGTATTTAAGAATAGAAACATGTCGAAGAGTGGATAAAAGAAGTGGTTAAAGTCTGAACTAATCTGTATTTATTCACCTGATTGTATGGGAAGGTATATTCTAAGTGGACCCGTACTTTCTATATATTACGCGATTTGCGAGAGAATCAAAAATAAAAATCGACCATCTTGGAGCTAGTTTCGAAGTCGGAAAATGCCTTGTTCGTTTAATATGAAGGCTTGAATTATAGGGCTCGTCAAGCTGGGAGGCGAGTTGGATGCACGTTTGAGGTCACTGCGAGGTCATTTGTTGAGATATAGAAACGAAACTTTAAACCATAATAGCCAAGATATTGCTCAAAATAACGAAAAGGAAAACATGAAAGTCTTCAACATTAAAGTTTTATAGACTTTATAGTTTGAGGGAGCTCAGCCAACGCATTCCTCATTTTACCCGAACCATACCTATACAGCTGTACAGAGCATTTAAAGAGCTTTCGAATGGACTAATGAGTTTTGGAAACTTAGGATGCGCAGAAGTTTTCTGATTGATTATCCAGGTGCGGCCGTACAATCCGCGGCTTGAATTAACTTCTTCAGAATCATTTTCGCATGTCGAAAAATAAAACCGATGAAAGAGCGTGAAATTTGCAAACAAGCTGAACCCCTTTGAATAAAATTTCAAATTTACGCTTTTTGCTATAAGTCATAAGAATAGGGCATTTGTTTATCACACTTCTTCATGGAAATGAGCCGATAATAATTGGAATATTCTAAATAGAATACCCTAAAAAAATTGGAATGTTGGTCAAAATGTAAGTGGCACTACCGGCTCTAATTTTATGATTTATAATAGAACATTGAGGACTTCTAATTTTTTGAAGGGGTTCAGCTTGAAGCAAATTTTACGCTGTTTCGTCCTGTGTATGTTGGGACATGCTGAAATGAAATAGATGCGTTAATTAGTACAGCCGCACCAGGATTGTCGATTAGAAAACTTCAGCGCATCCTAAGTTTTCTTAACAATATAGTCTATTCGAAAGCTCTTTTCATGCTCTATACAGCTGTATAGGTTTGGTTCGGGTAAAATGAGGATTGTAAAGTCTCAAACTGTAAAGTCTATAAAAAATTTTAAAGTTGAAGGATTTCATGTTTGTCTTTTTTCGTTATTTAGAGCAAAATCTTGGCTATTATGGTGTAAAGTTTCGTTTCTCTATCAAAACAAAGTGCGACACAGTGACCTCAAACGTTCATCCAACTCTCCTCTCAGCGCGACGAGATCCAAAATTCAAGCCTTCATAGTAAAAGTACAAGGCTTTTCCGACTTCGAGATTAGCTCCAATCGATTCCTCGTGTCAGAAAGCACCTATAAGGAAGTTTTTAACAAAATCCAAAGATGGTCGATTTTGCTATGGCTGGGGCTTCTTTGATCCTCGCAAATCGCGTCATATGTTTGAAGTACGGGTGCACTTAGAGTAAGCCTTCCCACACTCCAATTAAATTTAATTCATACGCAAACAATATGTCAATTAAGATGTGATGTGTTAGAATTGAAAAAAAAACACTCTCTCACATTCAATACATGCATTTAAAAAAGTGAAATGTGGAAACCCAAAAGGATAGTACATACATGTTCATGCGGACATTTTTTGTACTTTCCTCATCTACGGGTGTATCTTATTGTCATTGGCATCGCGGCTATCAATCTTTTCTATACTTGTGTGAACACTCTTCTGCTGCACTTTGTTATCAACAAACCAAAATTCAAAGACGAACAGAAGCATATAAAATAGTCTAATGCAAATTATTCTTACATATGAGGTGCGATAAATACTGCTAAGCAATAATTATGAGATATGACAGAAATGCAGCCATAAAAAGACGATCTTGCAATTAGCTGTAGGAGTAGGAGCTGTTAATGAGCAGTGAAACTTAATGAGCAATGAAAATTAATGAGCAGTGAACTGACGGGGCCATGCTGCCTGTATAAAAGGGGCAAGAATCTCTCGGTGCTCCTCACTCTTCGTTCTCATTCACTTGGCCACCATTTGCTCAGAAGTCCTCGCCCAACTTTAATTTTTTTTATAATAATGCTTATTATCTTAACCATAAAGTTTTTTTTTTCATTTTTCATTTAGAAACTCATTTAGCCATTTAGTTTGGGCGGCTCATTCGCAATCCGATCTCCTTGCTCCTCACTGTATATTCCCAACTAGCCATAACAAATTAATTATGTATGGTAAATAAACAACTCTTTGCTTCAGCTTATCGTTTTTCAATTACTTCAAATGGCAACTGCCACTCCCGCTGCTCCCACGGTCAGTGTATGGAAGATGTTTTTTTAGATATATTTTTTTCAATCGTATGCCAAAATCAACTGTAAGCTTCCTTTTTTTTATTCCTACAACAAATAATAATAATATGACAACGAATTAATTATGTTAATTAATTAGGCTAGTTAATTTGTAAAGTCATTCTTTTTAGGAAATCTTCATCGAGATCGTCTGGAAGAAGAAGCACATCTTCTACGAGGCACTCGACACAACTCTCATCAGTGAAATGCGCGCCAAACTGGAGACTCTTCTCCCAGAGGTCAGCAAATAACAGAGACTAAGCGCAGCGCAGATAGTTCGGAACTATTAGCGCGATGCGAATAGTTCAGTTTCATATGTATGCGTCTTCCATACTTCAACAGGCACTTTAAAAATTAGATGAAGTAATTCGATCAAAAACGAGGGGTGAGAAGTTGCACAAGTTTCTCCTATCCGAGAGTTCCCTTCTTACCATTAGAGTCTCTGCATCATCTAGATTGATCTGTCTGGAGCGAATTTCGTCCGTACGGAGAATTTCTAGGCTCCTCAGAACGACGACGACAAATGGCAAAAGGTTTGCAGTTATTTGATTACATAGAAGTTTACATCATAATTAAAATCCATATACATATTTATATAACATTAATTCGCAATTAAGCAAATATTCCTCAATACAATATTTTGTGCTGTCACAACGAAAATATGAATTTCATGTACGATAAATAAATAAATAAATATGTAAATATTTCCATGTTGAAAATTGCAGATGAACGAGAATGTGACATTTGCGTACGGAGGCTTTAACCGCGAGAACGCAGACCTGCGTGCGCCCGCAATTGTCTCGCTGCTCTTCCCTGTGCGTCCTTTTAATTTGTGCTTGTTAAAGAAAATTTAATCCATAGCAAATTTGCATAGCTTACAAAGTACAAACAAAGTACTCCTGGATAATATTGATGATGTTTACTTGTGTGCAGGGCGAGTCCGAGCCAGAGATCGCGCCTCTCTCCGCTCCGCCGCGCCTCCCCGCAGCATTCCAGGAGGATGTCGCAGAGAAGGAGAAGAAGGCAAGCACCGGTGCGGATGCGAGTAACAGTTCCGCTGCGGACAACTAGACGCAACTATTGTTTTATTAATCATTATCATTTGCAATTCGTGTATTTAACCTTCCTTCTTCTTAGTTCGGAATAAACGACAACTTTTTTCAATTTGCTCTTCATCAATAAAACGCGGATTCCTTACTTTTTGAACTGCTTCCTTGAAACACATCACAAACAACACTAAAGTTTGTACTTGTGATATTTCCACCCCCTACTCATACACGACGAAGAGTTGGACTTTTGAGGGGTCTGTATCTCGACACCCAGGGGTTGTATAGACCCAATCGATAACTCATTCTGTGCTTAGCTCGAAGTACAAAGAACAAATTATGAGCTATAAAACGCAACTTTGAAACCATGGAGCATGAGGTTACGGCTCCTTGGGGGATGACTTAAAAGTAAGCCAAACTCAGATCGAACTGCCCAGAACTAAACCCAAATAGCGTCAGTTGTTCGCTGTGCTCGCGCGGACGCCAACTAATTTTAAGGCAATACTCTCGTTACAGTTATTCAATTGAAAGTTGCTAAGAAAATAACCGTCCAATTTTCTGCTACGAACATTGGCATTTACAGTTCTTGTTCTCTTTTTTTGTTACACTAATCACTGTTGTATGCTTATTATGTACATCGACCGGCTAAATATGAAATGTTCGTTGCGTTGGCCAGAAACAGAATGAATGCGAAATTGGCTTTATTCGTCGACTTTCAGATAGAAGCACTCAATTCATATCCGTAGATCTTCCGGCGTTTAAACTGAAATGAAAAGAGTTCTTGTAGAGTAGAAATGAATGAAATTATTGACTTTTTGAATGATTTCCTAAGAAAAAATAGTGGTACTCTGTTTTTTTTTCTCGCGAATAAACACAACAGCTTTTTTTTTAATTTTTAAAGTATTATACTTTAAAAATAATTAAAATTAAGAAAAAAATATATATTAACTGACGGAATTTGTACTCAAAGTCGGCGATGGCCGAGCCGGAGGCGTGGAAGGAGAGGATGACGGCGCGGTTGCCTTCCGAACGGTACGAACGCTGAGGGTACTGCGTTCCGCAGAGACTGAGAAGACGAGGAGAGTTGAGGGGGAAGAGAGAGAGCGAGAGAGAGAGAGTAAGAGAAGAGAGAGCTAAATAGACGAGAGAGAGAGAGAGAAAGAGAGAAAAAAAGAGAAAGATAGAGAGAGGGGAAGCAGAGAGGTGGAGAGAGAAGAGAGTGAGGAGAGTAGAGTGAGAGAGAGAGAAAGAGTGAGAAAGTGAATTAAAAGAGATCGAGAGTGCGAAATTAGAGAGAGAAAGAGAGAGAGGAGAGAGAGAGAGAGAGAGAAATTTCCTCACCGAATACCGCGCATGCGCAGATCCTTCTTGAGCTTGATCTCAATGCCGTTCTCGTTGCAGCCGCCGTCCGTACTTGCGGTGCGCGAAAACTTAACCTCGACACGGCGACCTTGAGGAGCCTGGAAGAGAGTGAGAGAGAGAGAGAGAAAGAAAGAAAGAAAGAAAGGAAGAAAGAGAGAGGGAAGAGAGAGACAGAGGAGATAGAGAGAGAGCGAGAAGGAGGGTGGACAGAAAGAAAGAGACATGGCGCGTGAGACAGAGATTGGATTGTGATAAAGAAACAGAAAGAGATAGAGAGAGAGAGTGATGGGAAGAGAGAGAGAGAGCGAGAGGGAAAGAGAGAGAGATAATGAGAGAGAGCGAATGAAGAGAGGAGAGCAAAGAGAGAACTAACGTCGATGACGACAAACTTGGAGACGGGCGCGAGTTGCGTCGCTCCCGTGTGGTTGATCGAATACTTGACAAAGTTGGCGCTCGCCGTCACGACGACGGCGCCGTCGGGCTTCAAATTTATTTTATTTTTATTTTATTTTATATTTTTATCATATATTTTTCTTTTTTTCTTAGTAAAACTAATTTGCATACGATTAGCAGACAAATTGTGCTTTTTTTACAGCGATTTTGCAGCGCAATTTTAAAAATTTTAATTCTAGTATGCTGTTAATTTTAGTGCGTTCTTAACTACAGTATCCCACTTACGTTACGGTCGCAGGTCGGGCCGCCCCAGCCCTCTGGGCAGATGCACACGTTGCATTGGCGGGGCTTCGGGTAGCCACCGTTCTTGCAGTAGCTGGCCGGCTGGTTGCAGCGAGCTGATAGAAAGAGAGAGAGAGAGAGAGAGTGAGAGAAAGACATGGAGAGAGAGGATTGAGAGAGTGAGAGAAAGACATGGAGAGAGAGGAGTGAGAGATATAGGACCCGTAGGACAGAGGAAGAGTGAGAATGAGAGAGAGAGAGAGAGAGATAGAGAGAGATAAAATATACAGAGGTAGGGCGAGAGAGAGAGAGAGAGAGAGACCGAGAGGGAGAGAAAGTGAGATAAGGAGAAAGAGATGCCAACCTTCGCACTTGTACAGCTTGTTGACAGTGAGCACATCGATAAAGGATGGCGACTGTCCGGTGAACGAGCCCTGGTAATCAGCGTCGAGCGCGCGCATCGTCGGCTTGTTGAAGTCAACGTTGGCGCTGCAAAAAGATGAACTATTTAAAGTTACAAAAAGATGAACTATTTAAAGTTACACAACAAAAATGCTCTACTGTCTTGCTTCTCAAAAAGTTTGGTTCCATGAGAGAGATTCGCGATGCACAACAGGTGCATAACTACTCTTTAATGAAACTAGTAAAACATACTGTATTTTTAATATATATATATATATATACCTATATTTATATTTATTTACATATTGATGTTCAAAGTGGAAAAAAAGATTCGCTCGCCTCGATGGCGAGTAATGCATGACTGAGCCGTAGTCATATGGCAGATTGAACGATGTCGTCTCGGTCTTCTTCTCGTACTGGTAGTGAGAGCCCTTCTGAAGAAGAAGAAAAGAGGCTTCTCTCTCTCTCTCTCTCTCTCTCTCGCTCTCTCGCTCTCTCTCTCTCTCTCTCTCGCTCTCTCGCTCTCTCTCTCTCTCTCTCTCGCTCTCTCGCTCTCTCTCTCTCTCTCTCGCTCTCTCGCTCTCTCTCTCTCGCTCTCTCGCTCTCTCTCTCTCTCTCGCTCTCTCGCTCTCTCTCTCTCTCTCGCTCTCTCGCTCTCTCTCTCTCTCTCTATCATGCAATACATTCAACTTTTGCCATCTGATTGTGACAGAAAGCGCACATTTTATCGCTGTTTGTTCTTTTTAACGGCCATATGTATGGTCTCTTCATCCTTCATGCCTATAATAGGCATAGTAGCATCACTTTTTCTCGAATTTTATCAATATCTAATTATCGATCGATTAATTACTAATTAGACTAATTAGTGGCATCATCATTAATATTGGCTGAAAGCTGCTTACCATAATGTTGCTAAAGTCGACGTAGATGTACGAGTCGCGATCCAGACGCGTCTGCTGGTGGTTGACGCCCAAGGCATGAGCAAGCTCGTGCGACACCGTGTGGAACTGTGCAAACATTGTAATTTTTCATTATAATTTTTTCCTTCTTATTATTATTATTATTCCAAATTAATTGAAATGGGTTTTTTTTTATTATCATTATTATTTATTATTATTATTATTCTAAATTAATTAAAATGTATTACTTAAAACATTTTTTTTTCAAATTGAACCATATATGTATGTATGTACATGCATGAAATAGTATCTCTCTGAAACCGACATCTCCGCAGCCCGGATTGCCTGGTGCGCCGTTGAAGAGCGACAGACCCTGCTCAACGCCGTGCTTGCCGAGGAAGGAGTAGCAGCCATTGCCGGAGAAGATGCGAATGTGCGCGGTAGGCCTTGGTGTTTTGGATCCGATTAATTCGTATAATTCTATTTGATTCGATTAATTCATTTTGATTCACTTGATTTCATTACTAATTTTTTTTTTATACTAGATTTTCTTATATGTTATCTCTAATTTCAAAGTTCTTCACAAAAACAAATAACAAGCAACAAACACTCACTTGGAATCCTCCGCGAACTGGAGGCAAGTGTTCTCCTGCCAGAAGCGCGTTGCTGCGTACACGAGCTGGCGCACCTTGTCAGCTGAGGAAAGATTCATATACTTCTTCTCTTTCCCTCTCTTGTCTCCTTCTCCGTCATTCGCTCTCAAATCTCTAAATATCTCTCTGAACTATCTGTTTTCCTTTTAGGTCTCTCCAATTGCTTGCTTCTATGTATATATGTTAACCCTATAATCTTCTAATTATCTCTCTTCTTTTTATTTTCCGCTTTTGTAATCTCTGTCTCTCTCCCTCATTTCTCTCTCTCTCTCTCTCTTTCTCCCCTCTCTCTCTCCTCTCTCTCCATTCTCTCTTTCTCTCTGTCTCTCTATCTCTCTCTCTCTCTGACATGGTGCCTGTGCTCCGGTGGCAAAGTAGTACGGAATGACGCCCTTGTCCATGGTGGGCCAGAGGAGCGCCGGATTCGTGGTTGCCTGCCGCTTTCGCTTTTGGGTCCTGAAGCGATCATCCACTTTCTACCGTACCCCAACCCTCCTCCCCCCCAATCTTACTCGTCAACTTCAATGTCGCCATCGATAAGGTTGTCGTTGTGCGCATGGCTGTTCACCTCCAGAATCGGGTCGATAGGACTAACCGACTGGAAAGTGCGGAATAGAGTAACTAGTATCTATGTCAATCGATTAGTTCGTATCAGAAAACATACTCTCAATAGGATTTAAAAAGAATGCTAAACACTTAGACCCTCTCAAGAGTATCAACTAGGAGAAAGAACTTTTCAAGCGAACACATAGTATACTACTACGGCAGCCATGCAGTAAGCATGAATGCAATACCGTAACCTACCGGATCGGACTTCTTGGTGGGACGCCATGCGACCGTGACGGCCACGACAGCGAGAAGGCAGACGAGTAGCGATTTCATCATGGTCTTGGAGGGAAGATCCGACGCTGCTTTTTGGCGGGAAACGCTGAGGAGCGCGGTGCCGCCGAATCAAGTGAGGATGTCCAGGAAGCTCTACGCTTTTATATGGGCGCACTGGTTTCGCGAAATCGACTGCTGACATTCGGTTGCAGCTGCGCTAACACGAATTTCATGAATGTTTACAAGCGAAAATGGAGAGGGAGAGAGAGAGATAAAGAAAAGAGATCTTGTAAGAGAGAGAGAATAAGAGAAAGTGAGAGAAAGAGAGAGAGAAAGTTGGAATGAGAGACAGAGATCGACGCAATCCTAGAGAAAGAGTGAGAGAGAAGGAGAGAGAGATTGAGTAAGAGTGGAGGAGAGAGAAAGAGAGAGAGAGAGAGATGGACAGAGAGAACGAGATAATTGGATATTCAACAAATAAATAAAGTCAATAGAGGAATAGAGAGAACAGAGAGTTTTAGCGTGCAAGATCGAGCAATGAGAGAAACAAGGAACGTTTCCGTTCCCTTGAATGGATTCTGTCAATAGTCAATAATCAATAGAATTTGGGCTTTTGCTTCTGGTCAATGCGCTACCCAATATACATTATTTCTGTAGTGGCATAAATCAGAGCTGGAATTAGAAGAGAGATAAGTTTATTTTAGAAGTGGCAAAAGTTAACAATATACATACATACATACACATATATAAAATCTTCTGAAATAAAATAACCAGTCTAAATACATGTATCTGTATGTATATCCATGAAGAGATAGGGCCCTTTGTTGGGAGAGATACATCTTCAAGCTGTGGGATCACAACTACACTACCACAAGAACATGGGGGGGGGGGGGGGTGGATTCGGGATCGTCCTCAAGTCGGACGGAAGATTAGGTGCAGCAGGTCGCAGCACTTCCTTCTTGCGAATCATGCAACACCTGTAAAGACTCCTATTCAAGATCGTTTGTTTCTTTGTTTCTTTGTTTCTTTGTTTCTTTCTTTTTCTTTCTTTGTAAATTTGTTTGCCAAATATTATTAATTAATTAATTTTTATTCTTATAACATCGTATTCACGGTAAAACTGTATCTAGTTTAAAAACAGAATATTTAAAATTCCTATTGGTCGATGCTTCTACGACAACGTTGCGACCAATGCAAAGTCCTACTTCAAGAGCACTAAACTCATGTGGCTTCTTTAAATGTAAGCATTTAACAGTGCTTCTTGAAACAAGACAACAATGAGAATAGCTCCACAGTGGAACAAATCAGAGTTGCTCGAGGAATACCAAGATTTATGTGTTGTTAAAAAAAAAGGCAAATAGCTCCAGGGGTCCAGATGGCAACGGAAAGAAAGGCTATTAAGATCTTCCTGAAAAAGGGTTCCTTCGTTCCAGATGTCTTTGTAAAGGTCAAAGAATACAAGATGACTGGCTCGAACGGCGTGGTGCAGCTGTCTGCCTGCCAGTTGCTCCGGTGCTAAATTGCCCAATTCATTCTCTCTCTCTCTCTCTCTCTCTCTCTCTCTCTCTTTCTCTCTCTTCTCTCTCGTCTCTCTCTCGTCTCTCTTTCTATCTTCTTCTTCCTTCTCTCTTCTCTCTCTTTCTCTTCTCTCTCCTCCTTTATCTTTGCTTCAACATGTGGATGTGATTACATCAGCTCGCTCCCAAGGTCTACCCTTGATCCGGGCCGCTCCTGCACTTTATCACCCCCTCTGCTGCTTCTCCCTTCTCCGAGTGAGGCGGCAAAGACGCGCGAGAAAAAAGAGAGTCAGAGAAAGAAAGAATATCACGGAATTTCGAGAGAATCAGAGAAAAACGAGTAAGAGTAATAAAGAAATAACACGGAAGCTGGAGAGAATCAGAGAAAAGAACAGAGTCAGAGAAACAGAGAAATAGCACGGAAGCTCGAGAGAATCAGGGAAGCATCAGAGCAGCAGCCAGGAAGGCTCTTTTTTTGGCGGGAAACAAATGGACGGTCATTCCTGCTTATTCTCTACCAAAAGTGCCAAAGTACATCTTTTTCTTTTTGTTTTTTCTTGCACTATGCACTCTCTACCGATGTTGCGAAGGGGAGAGAGAGAGCCGTGCATAAATAGGCAAGCGGCAAGGAGAGGGCCTCATTCGCTCGCTCTGGGTCGAAGAAGGACTACTCCAGGATTAACCTGCCCCACTCCCTCTCACCCCCACCACCCTCATTGTCAGGTGTTCTTGCTATATTTTGGCCATAACTCAACTGCGCTTAAAGAGGCTGTACATGCAGCTTAAAATACACTCAAATTAGCTGTGTGCGTTTCTCTTAATACGTGCCCTTTTCTTGAGGAATACGGTAAATTTTCAAGGTCTTTGATCAGCCTTTGAAAATTTATAGAATGTTTATTCGCGAGCTAATTTCAATGTATGTAATTCATGGATTGACGTATCTTGTGATATTCCAATTCCAGGTAGATCATGTACCGCTCGCTCGCCCTCTTCGCCCTCTCGGCCATCGCCGTCATGGCCGCGCCAGTCCCCGACTACGACGTCAAGGACATCCCCGAACAGTACAGAGGTGGAGAATAATTTTATTTAATATAAAAAAGACTAATTATTTAAGCACAACACAAATTAAAAATATTAATTAAATGCAAATTTAGCAATTAAATACGTGTACATATAGAATTAGGTTTTTTTAAATAAAATATTATTCATACACAAGAACTACAAAGAGCCGCAAACTTCTAGGCCTGATCCCGCAGTCGGTGCTCGACTTTGCCTCTGGCCTCTCCGACGAGGACAAGGCGATCCTCAAGGAGGTCGCCAAGGACTACAAGAGCTACAAGAACGAGGATGAGGTCGGCTAAAAAATTTTTTTTATTTTGTCAAAAAAAAATAAAGAAAATAAAAAAAGACTAACATACAAATATAGAAATAAAAGATAAAAAGCTTAAAATTTCCAGGCTCTCGCCGCCCTGAAGGCCAAGTCGGAGAGCCTTGGCGCCAAGGCCGAGGAGCTGCACAAGGCGCTCAAGGAGAAGATTGACGCACTCGGAGACGACGCCAAGGCCTTCGCCAAGGCCATCATTAAGGAGGGACGCGAGCTGCACGCCGAGTTCCTCGCCGGCAACAAGCCGTCGCTCGACGACCTCAAGGGCAAGGTGCGCGGCTGTGTTTTGGTGGCGTTCAAAGAGGACCGTGTTTTTTAAAAAAAAAGACAAATTTGGATGAGGACCGTGTTGTGTAACAGGAAGGGCCGTGTTTTGTTAAAAGGAAGGCCCCTGTTTTGAAAAAGAAGGTAAGTATTCGGAAAAAGAAGGGTAGTGGTTTGTAAAAAGAAAAAAAATTAAATATATCTAACAACAATAGCGATTTATGTATCTAAAGTGATTTATTATCATCGAAAAATGAGAAAGAAAAATAAATATTTTAAGAAAATAAATATTGTAAAGAAACATATTTTCTAGGCTCTCGCCTACTTCGACAAGTACCACGCGCTCTCCGACGACGCGAAGGCTGACCTCGAGAAGAACTTCCCGCTCACCGCTGGCCTCTTCAAGAATGAGCAGGTCCAGGCGCTCATCAAGCAGCACCTCAAGAAGGACTAAGAAGAAGAAGACTCTTCACTTGACGAATCTCTCTCGCTCTCTCAACGATATGCAACTCTCTATCTGTGCACTGATAATATATCTATTTACTCTAGCAATAAGTAATAAGTGCAATGTTCTACATTCTTGGTGTACATTAGAAGTGAAGAAGAATGATGCGATAAATTTTTGTACAAACCAATGAAAGCTCGCAATTGGACACCTGCTTTTCTCTCTATCATTTCTCTTTCCTCTCTCTCTCCTCTCTCTCTCATTCTCTCTCCTCTCCCTCACTCTCTCTCTCTCCTCTCTCTCCTCTCTCTCATTCTCTCACTCTCTCCTCTCTCTCCTCTCTCTCATTCTCTCTCTCTATCACACAAGATCTCTGGGATCAGGGAGTTAGAGTTGATCAATCGATCAACTAATCTGACTAGAAGTAAATAAAATAATTTTAGAAATTTAAATTTGTCAGTATTTTATTTCTTCATTTAATTCTAATTCCAAGTGCTTTCTTTTTCTCATATCCAATGTCTTTCCTTCGCACTCTCACTCTCTCTCTCTCTCTCTCTCTCTCTTTGCTCTCTCTGCTCTCTCTCACTCTCTCTGCTCTCTCTCACTCGCTTGTGTTCCAAATCGTAGCCTTGCTCCGGTCGTTGTTTTCAACAACATGGCTGATCTCCCTGAGCTCGGCTTTCTCAGCGCTTCTTCTTGCTATCAAAGTGGATTCATCTCTTAGCTGATGCAATCGTTGTTGATCACCCGGAGAGAGGGTATAAGACGAAGAAGAATCTCCATCGCCGTTATCCAATATGAGAGAGAGAGAGAAAGAGAGAGAGAGAGAGAGAGAGAAGAGAGAGAGAGAAATAGAGATAGAGAGTTCAAAACAGTGCAATACAGAGAAAACTACCTTAAAAAGACGTTCATGCTCATTAGAAAAGTGAAAAAGCGACCAATCAATTGATATTTTGGGCCAGAGCATCGTTTGATGATTAGAGAGAAACTAGAAAAAGTCTAATTGTAAACCGAAAAGAAGAGAAGCTGAAAGAAGAGCACGAAATAGCGAGAGAGAGAGAGAGAGGGAGAGAGAGAGGGAGAGAGAGAAAAAGAGCCTGATGAGTGAACAAGTTTTTGATGGAGACATTGAACAACTGTAGCTGCTAGAGAGAAAAGTAATGAATGCAAGAATATCATAAAGGCTAACTAAATTTGTTAAGTCACCATGGTCTGAATCTGGTTTAAATATACATGTAATGATATGCATTTAATTGAGCAATAACAAAGAAAAGAAAACTGCATATGCCACCATTATTTACATGTTTATGCTGACATGAACATATTTGGAATACTAATTCATATAACTAACTACATTCTACTTTCTTGATCTTGTTGTTTACTTGGTCTCTCTTTCAGTTCTGTGATGCATGAACGATGAAAGGCCACAGCTTCTCTTACGCCAGATTCCGTTCCCAGAGAGCTCTTAGATCTTTTAGAGAGATTACAAGTACATTACAAGCAGGGAGAGAGAAATGAAAAGCTAGAGAGAGAAAGAGAGAGAGAAAGAGAGAGAGAAAGAGAGAGAGAGAGAGAGAAAGAGAGAGAGAGAGAGAGAGAAGAGAAAGAGAGAGAAAAAGTGATGAAGACAAAAAGAGGAACAGAATGGGTGGATAAATATAACGTAGAAGAGGCGAGAGAGACAGAGACGTGACAAGACATAAAAAGAGGGTCAGAGAGAAGGAGAACCTTAGAGATAAAGAGAGAGGGAGAGAAGCAGACAGAGAAGGAAAGAGAGAGAGAGAGAGAGAGAGAGAGAGAAGAGAGAGAGAGAGATAGAGATAGAGAGTTCAAAACAGTGCAATACAGAGAAAACTACCTTAAAAAGACGTTCATGCTCATTAGAAAAGTGAAAAAGCGACCAATCAATTGATATTTTGGGCCAGAGCATCGTTTGATGATTAGAGAGAAACTAAAAAAAGTCTAATTGTAAACCGAAAAGAAGAGAAGCTGAAAGAAGAGCACGAAATAGCGAGAGAGAGAGAGAGAGGGAGAGAGAAAAAGAGCCTGATGAGTGAACAAGTTTTTGATGGAGACATTGAACAACTGTAACTGCTAGAGAGAAAAGTAATGAATGCAAGAATATCATAAAGGCTAACTAAATTTGTTAAGTCACCATGGTCTGAATCTGGTTTAAATATACATGTCATGAAATGCATTTAATTGAGCAATAACAAAGAAAAGAAAACTGCATACGCCACCATTATTTACATGTTTATGCTGACATGAACATATTTGGAATACTAATTCATATAACTAACTACATTCTACTTTCTTGATCTTGTTGTTTACTTGGTCTCTCTTTCAGTTCTGTGATGCATGAACGATGAAAGGCCACAGCTTCTCTTACGCCAGATTCCGTTCCCAGAGAGCTCTTAGATCTTTTAGAGAGATTACAAGTACATTACAAGCAGGGAGAGAGAAATGAAAAGCTAGAGAGAGAAAGAGAGAGAGAAAGAGAGAGAGAAAGAGAGAGAGAGAGAGAGAGAGAGAGAGAGAGAGAGAGAGAGAGAGAGAGAGAGAGAGAGAGAAAGTGATGAAGACAAAAAGAGGAACAGAATGGGTGGATAAATATAACGTAGAAGAGGCGAGAGAGACAGAGACGTGACAAGACATAAAAAGAGGGTCAGAGAGAAGGAGAACCTTAGAGATAAAGAGAGAGGGAGAGAAGCAGACAGAGAAGGAAAGAGAGAGAGAGAGAAGCAGACAGAGAAAGAAACAGAGCAAAAAGAACAGGAAAGGAGATTCTTGAGACGCCTCAAGCACAGAGAAGATCGCTTCTTTTGATGGCAGCGGATTCTGTCTCTTTCTCGAACCAGCAGCACAGACAAGGGGAGTGTAACACTGTTGCAAATCTGAACTCTGTCTCTGTCTCTCTCGCTTTCTCTCTCTCTCTTTCTCTCTCTCTCTTAATCTCCGTTTCTCTTTTTCTCTCTCCCATCCTCTCTCTCTATCTTTCGTCTGACTGTCTGTCACTCTCATTCTCTCCCTCTTCCGTCTGACTGTCTGGCACCCTCTCCACATTGCTCACTCTCTCGCACGCATGACTGTTCGGCCGTCTTGCATAAATAGCCGGGTGTGCGCCAAGGAGAAGGCATCAGCACTGAGCTTCTCATCTAGCCAGAGGCCTCCCTCCGCCACCCCTATTAGCCTCCCTCCCTCTTCTCACTTTCATAAATTACTCTTTTAAAATGTTTGCTTTTCAATACTTAATCCAACATTTGTTTCAATATATTGCATTCAAGCCATCTTCTCTGCTGCCCAAGTTTAGAGAATGTTGTCTCATGAATTCCCCATCGCCTCCCAAACCTCGCTTTCACTGTATGCCCACCAATAAGTTCTCGGTACCATTTTCTCATCAGGTACCAGCCATGTTCCGCTCGCTCGCCCTCGTCGCCCTCTCGGCCTTCGCCGTCCTCGCTGCGCCCGTCCCCGACTACGACGTCAAGGACATCCCCGAGCAGTACAAAGGTAGGAAAAAATCATTGTTTTACTCTTTCCCCCTCTCTCTCTCCTTCTTCTCCTGTTTCTCTCATCTTCTGTTCGTCTGTTTTTCTTCTCTCTCCATTCTCTTCTCTCTCTCTATAACTTTCTCTTTCTCTATCACTCTCTCTTTCTTGTCGTCTACCCCAGCTTTTATCTTCTATATCCCTCTTCCTCTCTCTCTCCACTTGTCACTCATCTTGTCTCTCTCCCTTCTCTCTCTCCCTCTATCTCTCTCTCTCTCCTTCCCCTCTCTTGTTCTCCTACTTATCTCATTCCCCCCAAAACATTGCAGTTTAGTAGCAAATTTAAAAACTATTTAAAACAACATATTGAACAGAAATTTCCAGGCCTGATCCCGCAGTCGGTGCTCGACTTTGCGACCGGACTCACCGACGAGGACAAGGCGATCCTCAAGGACGTCGCCAAGGACTACAAGAACTACAAGAACGAGGATGAGGTAGGCTTAAGAATTTATCTCTCTCTTTTTACTAAATTTAAATGCTATTATACCAATAACAAATAACTCATAATCAGAGCAAAAAATGTTTTACTTAATCTTTTTTTCATAATTTTAGTTTTACTTCATTTTTTTCTTCACTCATGAGCAGTAATATTCAGGCTATCGCCGCGCTCAAGGCCAAGTCCGAGAGCCTTGGCGCCAAGGCCGAGGAGCTGCACAAGGCGCTCAAGGCCAAGATCGACGCGCTCAGCGGCGACGCCAAGACCTTCGCCGAGGAGATCATCAAGGAGGGCCGCGCACTGCACTCCGAGTTCCTCGCCGGCAACAAGCCCTCGCTCGACGACCTCAAGGCTAAGGTATAGCTTTTATTTATTTTTTCGCTTCTTTCTTTTCTTTCTCGATTCTAAAGCGTCTTTTATCAATAAAATTTCTTGTAAAAAAAAAGTTTTTTTTTTCAGCCAGATACATTTGGTTTTTATAGAGAAATTTCCTAAATACAAAATATTTTTTAATACTAATACTAATTATAATAATATATAATATTCAGGCTCTCTCCTTCTTCGACAAGTACCACGCGCTCTCCGACGACGCCAAGTCTGACCTCGAGAAGAACTTCCCGCTCACCGCCGGCCTTTTCAAGAACGAGCAGGTCCAGGCGCTCATCAAGCAGCACATCAAGAACTAAAAGGACATCTTATGTCTGTCCACCGATCCGATTCTTGTCCCTTAATTATGTGCTTGTTCATCTGGTCGATTCTGTTTGTTCTATGAAAAGATAAAATAATTTTTTATACAAAAGTTCCTCCTAGCTAAAAGACAAATGAAAAGGAAACTCTTCAGAAAACGCTTTCTGGATTGGAGAGAGAAAGTCAACAAAATGGGCGATATATTTACATATATACATACTTGTGCAGTAAGTGCAACATGGAATGCCTATGTGATTCGTCTTGAAAAGAAAGCAATTGAAAAATATGCCCAGCCGAGAGAGCAAAGGAATGGAAAGGAAATAAAGAGAAGGTGGAGAAAAAAAGAAGAAATGAAAGCCCAGAGAAATAAACTTCATCCAATTAGCAGAGCTTATAGAGGAGCTGCTCAACTTTTTTTTAAATGAGATTTCATTCCTTCGTCCATCCTTCCGCTCTACTCTTGCAGAAAAACCATCGTCAACTTTCTGCATTCTTCTCGGAAAGAAGACGTAGGCTCCAAGATCAACATATAGTATAAACTAAGAAGATATGAAGGAATATGAATGCAGCCTTCCTTCAGCGTAATCAGCAATGACAAAGTAGTAGGTAATCATGAAATTAATTAATTTATTTATTTATTCATTTATTCATACATCGCTAAGATGTAACGACATTAAAATATTCAATTGAAAAATGATAAAAACCATAGAGCATCAGCAGCTCTTACATTTTATTCCATATTCCAGGACGAACTCACCGCGCCAGATACCAACTTGCGTCGATGTGTACAACGTTTTTCTCGAGTCAACAACAATGTTTTTGTGTGGCCCGGGAGTGTGCTGGGAAGCATCAAAAGGTTTCGCCGCTTCTCGGCCTTTTGGCTAACATAAAAGATAGCGGCTCCGCCTATCCTATCTACTAATCAATCCTCTTTCACTTGCTTGCCAAGCCTCTCTCGAAACCATGCTGAAATTGACATGTCTTTTTCATTGACGTTCTTTTAAGAGAGCCAATCTGAGAGACTCGACCATGCCCCATTGTAAGTGGACAGGGAACAAAAGTACCCTTTGATCCTAACTTCCTTAATACAGTGTGTAATGGCTTCCCAAAACCGTTTTCAGAAAATTTTTTTCTCAAGTATGTCTACAGTATACTCTGATCTGCCAAAAATATTCAAATGAGCGTAACTCCGTTCAACGGCGACCAATCTCAATTTTGAAACATTTGTTCGATTCCTTGTATGATAGGGCACAAAAAAGTGTTAGATACCTTTTTTCTAAAATCTTCATTATAGGGGTCATTTTGACAAAAATGTGTTTTGAGGGTCCATTTCGGGCACTGGAACCCCCCCCCCCCCATGTTAAAAAAGCGAACAAACTCGTTAGCATATCATCTAAGAGCTCTCACGGAGATCTTCAAATGTTACATACATCAACTGGCATTCATTTTATGATTTATAATAAAACATCTTATAATTGGAAATTCCGTTGAACGGAGTTACGCTGATTTGAATATTTTTGGTAGATCAGGGTATACTGTAGACATACTTGAGAAAACATTTTTTTTCTGAAAACGGTTTTGGGAAGCCATTTAGGTCCTATACACGCGGTGTACTTTTGTTCCCTGTCCCGTGATGGTCGAGTCTCTCAGACTGGCTCTCTTAATGTCTATTATTAACTTTGTTTGTATGTATTGTTTGGCATTCTACCACTGACAGTCTGTATGTGGACACACAGAGGAGAAAAAAATTCCAGAATTTGCCAGCAATTTTTTTTGCATAATTTTAAAAATTCCACACTCACACAAAGTGTAGGAGTTGATTCATAGAATACCGCAATTCCATGTTTGCCAATATGTTCTCGTTCATGTGTCAGGAGGTTTCAGCCATGTTCTGCTGGCTTGCCATCGTCGCACTCACGCGCCTTGCCTCCAAGGACATGCCCGAACAGAACAAAGGTTTGGAAAAGGCATCACTTCTATCTATCTATCTCTCTCTCTATTTATTTATATTTATAAATATAATTTCTAAGATATTTTATTATACACAAGTTGCTCTCTCTCTCTCCCTCCTCTCTCTCTCTCTCTCTCTCTCTCTCTCTCTCTCTCGCTCCCTCCCCTCTCTGTTTCTCCTGCACTGTTCTCCCCTTTTCTTCAAAAATATCGGTGCTTAAGGTCATTGCAAAATTAGTTAAGTTTTTGTGCTCAAATTTAAAAATAAAATTTAAAAAAAATTTAAATTTCATGCCTGATCACCCTGTCGGTGCTCGAGTATACATCTGGCCTACCTGTCGAGGAAAAGGCGATCCTCTATGACGTCGCTTGCAAGATCAACAAGAACGATGATGATGAGGCAGAAAATTAACAATCTTTTTTATTCTTATTAAAAGAAGTATCCGGATAATAATTCAACAGCAGCGCTCGAGAACACAGTTTGAATGCGCGCGCTCATAAAGTTTTGCCTGTCGAGAGAGCATGTGAAATAGGAAATAGTGCTGCTCTGACCGACCGTATCACTAAATCTCTTCCTGCCACCTTTTTCACGTCATTATTGCTCAGAATGTGCAGAGAAAATCGCTCAAATGTTCTGGAAATACGCCAACATGAACTCAGTTAATCATACCCCGGATACCTTCTCAAATTAAAATAATTTTATTCCAACAATAACATGTGATCGAAACAATGAAAATGAGAGTAGTCTTTATTATTTTTATTTTACCCTTTTCTTCATGCATACTTCATACATTGATTTTCTCCTTCAGTCTCTCATCGCCGCGCTGAAGTCCAATTCCGAGTCGTTGGGTGCCAAGGTCGAGGAGCTGCCAAAGACGCACGCTTAAGGACAAGATGGAGGCGCTCGATGCGGATGCCAAAGCGTTCGCTGAGGAGATCGTCAAGGAGTACCGCGCGATTCTCGACGAAATCATCGCCGGAAGTAACACGGCACTCTACGGCTTCGTGACAAAGGTGTTACTTGAGAAATGAATTATAAAAAAAATGTTTTTGGGAAGCCATTTAGACCCTACCCACGCTGTATTAAGGAAATTAGGAACAAAACATGCTTTAATTCCCTGTCCTCTTACAATTGTGCATGGTCGAGTCTCTCAGATTGGCTCTCTTAACGTCTGTATCTTTTTTCTTCTTTCTTTTCTAAAGAGGCTTTACACAATAGCTTCCTGAAAATTTGGTTTCTTTTTTTAATTCGTTCGTGCTTCAATACATTTCCGTAGAAATTTCTTTAAAAAAAGATTTAATAATAATAAAAATCAATTTCGGACGGCCACCCTTTTCGACAAGTTCGATTCGCTCTCTGACGATGCCAAGGCCCACTTCGAGCAGCACTTCCCGAGCACTAGCCGCCAGTTCAAGAACGAGCAGCGATTTTTTTTCTCCATTATATTCTGAGCATGAGTATGGGCATGGGTTGGCTCCCCAGGGAAAGTATCAAATTGAAACCCGCCACTGGTGACCTCCGGCATGCCCAGCCTTGATTCCGGCTAACTTTGTACTCTTTGCTTGCACATGCTGAGCAATAGTGAGGTGAGTACTGGCGGGTAGAGAATTAGATACAGCAGCACTCCTATTTCATATGCTCTCTCGACGGAGCGACAGGCAACTTTATCATCAATCAATCAACATTTTATTTCAACGGGTTAATGGAATCCGTGCAGTGCCATGAGTTCAACTTTATATGTACATAAACGCGCACTTTTAAATTGGTTCTCTATTGCTACTGCAGAATTATAAACTCCTTTAAGCCATTAATATGGAAAGTAGCTTCCTCAGGCTATTGCCGCGCTCAAGGCCAAGTCCATAACGCTGGGAGCCAAAGCGGAGGAGTTGCACAAGGCGCTCAAAGAGAAGATTGACGCGCTCGGAGAAGAAGCCAAGGCCTTCGCCATGGACATCATCAAGGAGGGCCACGCGCTGCACAACAATCCGTCTCCCGATGATTTCAAGGTTAAGGTACGAATCTGGCTTTCTCATTTAAAAAAACCTTTACACTTTTTCTTCCTTCTAAAGCGTATTTTATCAATAAAACAAGATGTAAAAACAAGGTTTGTTCAGTATTACATTTCCTTTTTTATAGAGAAATCTCTTAAATATAAAATAGGATTTAGTAATAATAAGAATAACAATATTGTAAACTTCAGGCCCTCGCCATCCTCGACAACTTCCACGTGCTCTCCAACGGCGCGAACGCCGACCTCGAGAAGAACTTCGCGCTGACGGCCGACCTCTTCAAGAACGAGCAGTTCGAGGCGCTCATCAAGCAGCATCTCAAGAAGGACTAATTAGCCAGCATTTGCCAATCAACCGATTCTTGTCTAGTAATTATTTGTTCGCTCGTCTTGTCGATTCGGCTTGTTCTATGAAAAAGATAAAATAGTTATTGCAAAAGTTCATCCTAGCTAGAAGAAAAATGAAAAGGAAACACAGAAACGTCATTATGGATAATAGAAAAGTCGACAAAAAGGGCCCTTTATATGCACACATAAAAGATATGCGCATATAATTCCTTACAAAAGAAGATGAAAAAATAAGAAGCATGAAAGCCCATCTTGAATCTAAATTCTATGAATGTTTGTATGTAAGTACCAAAATGGGAACACAGAAATATCAATAAATATCAATGCGTGCACTGATACCGATAACTCTGAAATGGGAAAATAAGAATTCTTTAGAATTCTCTTGTGAGTAATGAGATTGCTATTTCAGAAGGAACGCTTAAAATTGTTGTTTTCTTCTTGTTCTTCTTCTTCTTCTCTGTCGTCTGACTGTCTGGCACTCTCTCCACACTGCTCACTCTCTCGCAGACATGACTGTTCCGCCGTCTTGCATAAATAGCCGTGTGTGCGCCAAGGAGAAGACATCAGAATCAAGCATCTTATACTCCTCTGTTCTGCAGCTTTCGGCTGCTTGCACTTTTCTTCCGAAATTCAATTATCAAAAATTATTTATAAATCCTTTCAAAATGCTAAAATTCATCATTCTCTGTATTTCAAGCCAAATTCAAAACGAAAGATTAATTGTAAATGTATGTCTCATAAAATTTCCTTCCCTCCACAACCCCTCCCCCCGTCTTCGTTCGCCGAAAATTCTTTAAGTAACCAGCCATGATCCGCTCGCTCGCTCTCATTGCCCTCTCGGCCCTCGCCGTCCTCGCTGCGCCCGTTCCCGACACGGACGTCAAGGACATTACCGAGCTGTTCAAAGGTTGGAAAAAGCATCAGTTTAGTTTCTCACACTATCTCTCTATCTCTATTCACCCATCTCTCTATCTCTATTCACCCATTCCACTTCTTGCGTCGTTTATCAATAAAAATTTCCTGCAAAAAATCATTCCATCAATACATTTCCTTTGTTATAGTGCATTAAAAAATAAATTTAATAATGATAAAACATTCAGGCCCTCGCCATCCTCGACAAGTACAACGCGCTCTCCGACGACGCGAATTCTGAACTCGAGAAGAACTTCCCGCTCACGGCCGGCCTCCTCAAGAACGAGCAGGTCCAGGCGCTCATTAAGCAGCATCTCAAGAAGGACTAAGCA
Organism: Allodiplogaster sudhausi; assembly: GCA_945643635.1. NCBI lineage: Eukaryota > Metazoa > Nematoda > Chromadorea > Rhabditida > Diplogasteridae > Allodiplogaster > Allodiplogaster sudhausi. Next base: position 258,328 of record CALZFC010000027.1, on the reverse strand, counting down.
GCCAGCTTCACCGATCATTGTCTCTTTATTATGTGCTCGGTCTTCTTGTCGATTCGGCTTATTCTATGAAAAAGAAAAATAATTATTGCAAAAGTTCATCCTCGCTAAGAGACAAAAGAAAACGAAACAAAAAACAATAAAAAAAAAACCACATATGCACATTGTACATATGTATGTAAATACAAGTATCACGCATGTAATGATACTTACGAAATAAAAGCAAAAAGGAAAAGAAGAGAAGGTAAGATTCGTGAAATTTGTTCCTTGTATATCATAACAACAGCATTTTTCTTTTTTATGAACGCATATAAGTACATATGGAGAAGCAAAACTACTCATAGACATCAATGAGTGTATTAATAACGAGATCTTCGCAATCAGAAAATACTTAAAAAAAAACTACGGCCCGAGTAAAGAGTTATGTTGTAGAATTCCATTTTTTCACAGAATCTGACTAAAGATGCTGATTAGTCATAAGGCAATGCTTAAATTTCTCTTTTGTTTCTTTTGTCCTCTTATTCTTCTCTTCCATCTGACTGTCCACTTTGCTCACTCTCTCGCACGCATGACTGTCTTGCATAAATAGGTAGCTATGCCAAGGAGGCAACATCAGAATCGAGCGTCTTCTTCTTCGCGAATTCTGCTCATTCTACCACCCATCTTACCTTTTTCTCCTAAATTCAGAAATTGTTTGCAAATTCTTTTGGATACAAACAGTTATAACTCCCTATATTTCAAGTTTCACTATGTGCCGACTTGTTTCATAGAATCCCTCCCCAACCTGATTCATCGTTCGCCAATATTTTCTGTCAGGTTCCAACCATGTTCCGCTCGCTCGCCATCGTTGTTGCCCTCTCGGTCATCGCCATCCTCGCCGACTTTGACAACATCGAGGAAATCCCCGAAAAGTACCCAGGTCGGAAAAGTCATCATTCTACTTTCTCTCTCTCCAGCTTTTTTTTAAATCTTGCCTGCATGTAACATATTTTTTCTCTTTCAGCGACTCAAGCTCTAGAAGCCAAAGTCAAGAACATGTTCGAGGACGTGATGACGGACCTGCTAGACGAAGACGGCAAGGCCTTCGCCAAGGATATCTTCAAGGAGGTCCTCGAGAAGGTCGGCGAGAAGGTCGCCGACAAGATCATAGATAAGGTCCTCGAGCTGCCCTCCGACACCCTCTCCGGCAACAAGCCGTACCGCAACGACCGCCAGGCCAAGGCTAGGATTTTTTTTAAATGCAAATTTATCTTATTCTCCTGTTCTCTTGCTTCCAAAGCGTCGTTTAGCAATAAAAAAAATGCCTATAAACAATTGTTTGAAGTCATTCATTAAATTTTGAAAGCGACATTTTTACATTTTTAAATATATATATTTTTTAGTAAAAAATAAAAATTTCAGGCGTTCGCCGCCGTCGACAAGGACCACGCGCTCTCCGATGACGCCAATGCCGACCTCGTGAAGAACGTCCCGCACACGGCCGGCCTCTTCAAGAACGAGCTGGTCCAGGCGCTCATCAAGCAGCACCTCAAGAAGGATTAAGAGCCAGCCGATTTCTCTCCTCCGATTCTTGTCTACTTTTATTATTTTATTATGTGCTCGCTTGCCTTATCAATGCGGCTTGTTCTACGAAAATAATAAAATAAATATTGCAAAAGGTAAGCCTAAGCCTAGTTAAAAGACAAAAGAAATTGAGACACAGAAAAGCGTTATAGAAAAGAGACATGTTAACAAAAATGGTCATACATGTATGAATACACAAGCAGCCTAAATGTAATTCCAAACAAAAGAAGTATCTCAACTCAACTAAATTCTTTGAATGCAAGTACAAAACTGGGGGCCTTGGAAATACCAATAAATATCAATGGGAATATTGATAACGAGAACCTTGAAATGAGAAAATTCGAATTCTTTAGAATTCTCGTTTGAGTAATGAGATTGCTATGTCAGAAGGAATGCTTAAAATTGGTTTTTTTTTCTTGTTCTTCTCTTCCTTCTGACTATCAGGCACTCCTCTCTCCACTTTTCTCACCCTCTCGAAGGCTTGACTGTTGAGGAGTCGTACATAAATAGCTCTGTTCTTCGGCTTTCGGCAACTTGCACTGCTCCACCACCCTTTTCATCCGCAATTCAATTCTCAACAATTATTTTTAAATGCTTTCGAAATGCTAAAGTCATGATTCCCTGTATTTCAAGCCAAATTCTGCCCGAAGCTGTTGTCTCATAAAATTCCTTCCCTCCGTCCCTCCCCTTTCCTCGTTCGCCTATAATTTTGCCAGTTATTAGCCATGATCCGCTCGTTTGCCGTCGTTTCACTCTCGGTCGTCGCCGTCCTCGCTGCGCCCGTTCCCGATAAAGACGTCAAGGACATCCCCGACCTGTTCAATGGTCGGAAAAATGCATCATTTTACTTCCTCTCTCCCTTTTTAAAATTTTTTTTAAAACTAACTTTTCAGTCCTGATCCCACAATCGCTACTCGACTTTGTAAAGGCACTCTCCGCGGAGGACAAGGCGACCCTGAAGGAGGTCGCCAAGGACTACAAGAGCTTCAAGAACAACCGTGAAGTTGGCTCTTTTCTTTATTTGTAGTTAAAAAAAAAATGTATTGAAAAAGCCCATTTAATGGTAAGCAAATAAACAGGGTTACAAAATGTTGAAAAAAAAGTCATATGCATATGATCATAGTCAGTAATATTCGTTTTCTTCTCCCTCAGGCTATAGCCGCGCTGAAGGCCAAGTCTGCGACCCTGGGCGCCAAGGCGGTGGAGCTTTATAAGGCGATCGCTGAGAAGCTCGACGTCCTCGGCACCGAAGCCAGGGCCTTCGCTATCGCCTTCATCAAGGAGGGCACAGGGATTCAAGCCGTTTATTAATAAAACTTCCTGCAAAAATTTTTTCCCATTAACACATATCCTTTGTTATAGTGAAATTTTTATAAATATAAAATATAATATTAAAGCAGATCATTAGGGGAGAACTTCTACCACGATCAGCCAGGTGAGACGACGTGTGAAGCAAAACCCGGTCAATATTGGTTGCGCGCACCATATCTATACAAGTGTCGGGCATGTATAGAATGGCCCACTCAGCCACTGTGCTGATCTGCCAATTTTTTTTTGAAAATGCAGCAAAATAAAGTATTCGCGAATTCAAAGTGCTAATTTCCTCAGAGAGATTTTTGTGACTTCGCGACACTTGCAATCTAGCTCAACCTGACTAAATAAGGCGAAAAAACAAGACATTATTTATTCGCCTTAGATCTCCATTAATAAAACTTTCAGGCCCTCTCCCTCTTCAACAAGTACCCCGCGCTCTCCGACGACGCGAAGGCTGAACTCGAGAAGAACTTCTAGCTCACGGCCAACCTCTTCAAGAACGAGCTGGTCCAGGCGCTCATCAAGCAGCACCTCAAGAAGGACTAAGCAGCCAGCTTACATCTGTTCACCGATTGTTTTTCTTAATTCCTGTTCTATGAAGAAAATAAAATAATTTAGCAAAAGTTCATCCTAGAAAAAATAAGAAGAAAATGAAAAACATAAAAAGCATCATGGCGTAGAGAAAAGAAAAAATCCATATGTAAATACAAGCAGCTGGCATGTAATTCCTTACCAAAGAAGAAGGATAACAAGAAAAGGGAGATAGGAAAAGAATCTACACTCAAATACTATTCAAGGCATGTACAAGAACACAAATGAGGACACTGAAATGCCAATAAATATTAATGCTGATATTGATATCGAGACCACTGGAAATGGGAAATAAATTTAAAAAAAATTTTCGGCCGAGTGAAAATAGAGAAGAGTTTGTTTTTTGAATTCCTTTTTTCACAAGTCGGGAGAAAAGAGATTGCCATGTCAGAAGGAATGTTTAAAATTTCTCGTTTTTTTCTGCATCTTCGCTTCCGTCTTTCTGTCAGGCAATCTCTTCACTTTGCTCACTCTCGCGAATGCAATGACTGTTAAGACGTCTTGCACATAAATAGTAGTGTTCGCCAGGGAGGCAACATCAGAATTACTGCTTCTTCTCTCTTCTCTTGCTTCCCATCTTCTTCCCCTAGTCTTCATCATAAAACAAATTATCGACAAATCATTTTTGAAGCCAAAAACTTACAATTTTTGTTTCGAGCTCCACTCTGCCCGAAAAGTTAGGAGTTGGATGTATCAAAGAATTCCTCCCATATCCTTTTCCTTGTTCGCCAATATTTTTGTCAGGTTCCAACCACGTTCCGCACGCTCACAATCGTTGCCCTCCCGGTCATCGCCATTCTCGCCAACTACGACGAAAAGGGCATCCCCGAGCAGTACCGAGGTAGGAAAAGTCATAATTCTACTACCTCTCTCTTCAGCTCTTTATCTCGCCTACATGTCTTTTTTTCAAGATATATTTGATGGTTTTTATAGTAAAATTCAAAACTCAGCGAGAGAAAAGATTGAACAATTAAAATTTCTGGCCTGCTCCCCCAGTCGGTATTCGATTTTGCGACCGGACTCACCGTCGAGGACAAGGCAATCCTCAAGAAAGTCGCCATGGGCTACAAGAACTACAAGAACGACGAGGAGGTCGGCTTAAAAATGCATCCTAGATTTTTTCTTATAATAACCAGTAACAAACAGCAAAGAAATACGATGATATGTCTCTTCATTAGTTTTATTGTTAGCCTTTTTATTAACTAATTAGTAAGTGTGCTAGGTGTTTTTCCTCAGGTTCTCGCTGCATTGAAATCCAAGTCGGCCACTCTAGGCGCCATAATAGAGAAGGCGCTCGAGAACCTGTACGATGTGCTTGGCGTAGAGGCCAAGGCCTTCTCCAAGGACATCATCAATGAGGTCCTCGAGTTGCACTCCGAGTTCCTCACCCACCGGCAATAAGCCGTCCCTCGACGCTAAGGTATAGCGTCGAGGGACGGCTTATTGCTAAGGTATAGCTTTTTTAAACTTATTTTTGTATACAACTTTTTAACGATTGTATCCTTTCGTTCTCGATTCCAAAGCGTCTTTTATCAATAAAAATTCCAGCAAAAAAAAAGTTTTCTTTCAGCCATACATTTGGTTTTCATTGAGAAATGTTCTAAATATAAAACAGTTTACAATGATAATAAATTTCAGGTGCTCTCCATCTTCGAGAAGTACGACTCGCTCTCCGACAACGCCAAGGCCGACCTCGAGAAGAACTTCCCGCTCGCGGCCGGCATCTTCATGAACTATTGGGTCCAGGCGCTCATCAAGCAGCACCTCAAGAAGGACTGAGCAGCCAGATTAAGTCTGTCCACAGATTTGTCTCTTATTAAGTGCTGGCTCGTCTTATCGATTCGGCTTGTTCTAAGAAAATAATAAAATAATTATTGCAAAGGTTGACCCTAACTAAAAGACAAAAGAAATGGAGATATATAAAAGCATAATAGAAAAGAGGCATTTGAACAAAAATGGCCTCTCTCTGACTATCTCGCACTCTCTTTATTTTGCTCATTCTCTCGCAGGCATGACTGTTCAGCCATCTTCCATACATAGCCATATGTGCGACAAGGAGAAGACATCAGAATCAGCTTCTTCTTCTCTGCTGCTCGTCTGTTCTGCAGCATATTCCACCCTCCCCAATTTTCATCCTAGAGTCAACTCGCAAAATTTGCTTTAATGGTATTTTTCAATAAATATGCACATGATCATAAGTAGTTTAAAAAAAACTCATATGCATATGTCCATAAGCAGTAATATTCCATTTTTCTCCAACAGGCTATTGCCGCGCTGAAGCTCAAGTCCGCCTCGCTGGCCGCCAAGGCGGTCGAGCTTTATAGGGCGATCGAGAAGAAGCTCGGCGTCCTCGGCACCGAAGCCAGGGCCTTCGCTATCGCCTTCATCCGGGAGGGCACCGGACTGCAAGCCGAGCTACTCGCTGGCAACAAGCCGTCTCCCGATGATATCAAGGCGAGGGTATGTGGGTTTCGCGTTTTAAATTGAAAATCCTTTAGGAGCCGTTCACTGAATAATTAACATATGGTTTATGAACGTGGATCTTCAAAATGGTCCTATCTTATTATCACTCTTCTAATCTGTCGTTTATCAATAAAACTTCCTGCTAAAAATTTCATTCCATCAATACATGTCCTTTGTTATAGTGATTTTTTTTCTAAAATATAAAATTTAATATAAATAAAACTTTCAGGCCCTTGCCATCTTCGACAAGTACGTAGCGCTCTTCGACGAGGCCAAGGCCGGCCTCGAGAAGAACTTCTCGCTCACGGCCGGCCTCCTCAAGAACGAGCAGGTCCAGGCGCTCATCAAGCAGCACATCAAGAAGGACTAACAATAAGCAGCTGCTTACACCCCATTATTTATTTGCTCGCTCGTCTGGTCGATTCAGATTGTTCTATGAAGAAGATAAAATAAGTATTGAAAAGTTATCACAAAAGTTCATATTAGAGAAAAGATAAAAGAAAAAGAAGCACCGAAAATACTCTATGGATAAGAAATAAATGAAAAGGATGCCCATTTACTTACATTTATGTATGTGTATATAGAATAAAGGCAAAACACATGTAATTCCTTACAAAATAAGAATAAAAAGTAAAGACAATAGTATGTACGATAGCGCAATTTCTATTTCAACTCAACTACAATTGTATACTATTCAAATGTATGTATAGGTATGTCAATTAATACATATGCATACAATAAACATGTAACAAATACCAATAGGCATCAATGCATTTACTGATAACGAGACCCCTGAAATGGGAAAAAAAATAATTAAAAAAAAGCCATTCCCGAGTAAACATGAAGAAGGCTTATTTTTATAATGAGATTGTGACAAAACAGGCTATTTCGACAGAAGGAAAGCTTAAAATTTCTCTTTTGCCTTTTCTCTTCTTCTCTTTCGGCTGACTCTCTGGCACTCTCTCCACTTTGTTCTCTCTCTCGCAGGCATGACTGTTCAGGAGTCCGGCATAAATAACCGCCATGGAGGAGACATCAGAATCAGCGTCTTGTTCTTTTTCTCGGCATCACCTTTCGTTTGATGCTTTCGGAAGCTTCCACCCTCTTCCCCACTTCCGCCTTTAATATGCACATTAATCATGGCAGCCTTTGAAATCCTAAAACTCATAATTGCATGTATTACAGGCCGCATTCTGCGAGAAAGTATAGGAGCTGTCTCATAATATCCCCGCCCACCCTCCCCTCCCCCCTATCCCGTTTGCTACAATAAGTTCTTCGTCATTTGTCAGGTACCAACCATGATCCGCTCGCTCGCCCTCTCTGCTCTCGCCGTCCTCGCCAGCCCCGTGCATTACCAAGGTCGAAAAGCATCATTTCAGTTTCTCTCTCTCTCTCTCTTTCTCTCTATCTGTCTATCCCTCTCTCCGGTGTTCCATTGTTTTATTCTCTCCATCAACGCTTTGACTCGCCTACCTCGCAATTTTTTTTTATCCAAACAAATATTGAAACTTTAGTAGTGAAATTTCAAATTTTGAGAGACAAATCTTCACAGCTGCTCATAAATATTTTAAAAAATATATTTAAAAGGGATTAAAATTTCAGTCCTGGTCCTCGTTGGCCTTTGAACGCGCTCATTCCGACGGGGTCATGTTGATCCCCGAGGACTTCAAGTACAACAAGAATGACGAAGCTGTTGGCCTAAAAAAAACTTTTATTTTAACAATATCAAGTAGCCAAGAGCAACGAAAAGTTTTCTTTATGAGTTTTATTCTTATATATATGTATATTTTTACTCATGAAAAGAAGGCGCTCAAGGCGAAGATCGACGCGCTGAGCGGAAAAGCAAAGGACTTCGTCGAAGAACTCATCGAGGAGGCCCGCAGACTGGGAAACGAGCTATCCATGGACGACCTCAAGGCGACTGAACTACTCAAAAAAATTTTTAAGGCTGGCTTTTTCTTGCTTCTAATTAAGCGTCCTTTGTTAATTAAAATTCCTGCAGGAAAAAAAGTTTTTTTTTTCAGTTATGCATTTCCTTTATTGATAGTGAACTTTCTTAAATATAAAATTATTTTCAAAAATAGCAAACTTTTCAGGCGCACTCCTTCCGCGATAAGTACCACGCGGTCTCCGACGACGCCAAGGAGGAGCTCGAGACGAATTTTCCGATGTACAAGTTTTTGCTGCGCCGTAAGAACGAATAGGCGGTCCCTTTTCCGAGTCATTCGCTTTAGCTTCTTAATTATCGCTTCTGATTGTTCAATGAAAAAACTCATATATACATTTCCATGTATCCAAGTGCATAAATAGAGATGCGATGCAGAAACACCCATATCAATGCGTTTACTAATATCGAGACCATTGAAATTGGAAAATAAATTTAAAAAAAAGTACGTCCCGATTGAACATAAAGAAGTGTTTATGTTCATATGCAAGTTCCTCTTTTTCGGAGATTGTGACTAAAGAGTCTGCTTGGTCATATGGAATGCCTAAAATGGCGCTTTTCTTATTTTCTTCTTCTTCTCTTCCGTCTGACTCTCTGACCATCTCTCCATTTTGTTCACTTTCTCGCCCGCATGACTGTTCAGGCGTCTGGCATAAATAACTGTCAAGGAGGAGACATCTGAATTTGTTTCTTCTTCTTCTTCGCGGATTCGCCTCTCGCTCGAGGCTTCCCCCCCCCCCAGCTCCGACCCTCTTCCTATGTTCCTCCTTTATGTATTATTCATGAAAACCTTTGGAATCCTAAAACTCATCGTTGCCTGTATTTCAAGACCCAAGTCTAGGAGTTCTTTGATAGACTACTCGTCCCTTGTTTGACCCTTAATAAGTGCTTCGTCATTTGTCAGGTACCACTCATGTTCCGCTCGCTCGCCATCATCGCCCTTTCGGCGTTCACAGTCCTCGCCCTCCTCAAGATGCCCGATATGAGCCTAGGTCGAAATAGGCATCATCATTTCAGTCTCTCTCTCTCTCTCTCTCTCTCTCTCTCTTTCCATGTCCCGCTTCTTCTCTTATCTCTATCTCTATTCTACGTGTCCCTTACTTGCTCTTTCCTCTTTTAACAGAAAAAAATGCTACTTTCGTTGCAAAATTTCCAAAAACTTTTGCGAAAGATAGTGTTTACAGCTCAAATTTATCAATTATTTTTAACTATTAAAAGTTCAGAGCCCTTTCTCCAGCCGCTGCTCGGCTTTTCGAATGGTCTCTCCGAAGAGGACGAAGCTATCTTCAAGGACGTCGTCAAGGACTACAGGAACTACAAGAACGAGGATGAGGTGGGCATAAAGATTTTTTTTTATTTTAACAATATCAAGTATCCCAGATCGGCTTAAAGATATTTTTATTCTACCAATAACAAATAACCCAGAGCAAGGAGAGACAATGATAGTTCTCTTTCTTAGTTTTACAGTGATGTAACGCCAAAGTGCGCCGATTTAATGTTCCAATCAGTTCGCAAGTCGTAGCTCATTGGGATGGAAACCATACTAAAAATACTTATATATTTATAGTCGTATAGTTTTTACATATAACTGAGGCTGAGTTGACCATGTTTGGAGTTTTAAAATAAAGCCAAAAAAGTAGAGTTTTTTTTACCACAAATTAACACTAATATACAAGTAAGTAACTAATTTCTTTTATCAGTATATTGCCGCGATCAAGGCCAAGTCCGCAAGCCTTGGTGCTAAGGCAGAGGAGCATCACAAGGCGCTCAAGGAGAAGCTCGAGAAACTCGGCGAAGACGCCAAGTCCTTCGCAATGGTCCTCATCAAGGATTTCCGCGAGTTCTTCGCCGAGAACCTCGTAGGCACCGCAAGTTTCAACGACTTTATCAAGGCAAAGGTATTGCTTGCACATTTTAACGCCTATATATTTTTCTCGTTTCCAAAGCGTCTTTTGTCTATAAAAATTGACTGCATAAAAAAAGAAAAAGGTTCCTTCTTCAAATTTCCTCTTTTATAATGAAATTTCATAAATACAAAATTCTTTTTAATACTAATAAAAGTTTCAGGCGCTCTCCTACTTCGACAAGTATCACGCGCTGTCTGACGACGCCAAGGCCGAGCTCGAGAAGAGCTTCCCCCTCACGGCGGGCCACTTCAAGAACGAGAAGAACGAGTCGTCCATCAGGAAATATCTCAAGGAGGACTATGCTAGACATCGCGTGCTATACCCATTCTCGTCCTTTTATTAATTGCTCGCTCGATTCAGCTTGTTCCATGAACAAGAATAGAATAAAATAATTGTTGTAAAAGTTCACCCTAGCAAAAGTGAAATAAAATGGAAGCACAGTAAAAGCATTATGGAGAAGAGAGAAGTCAATGAAATAGTACATATGAAAATACAAGCAATACGAAGGTAATTTCTTACAAAAAAGAAGATGAAGAAGAATCTGTTTTTTACAGCAAAAACTATTCTTTCTCGAATCTACCATTTGTTCAGTCTAGTCAATGGAAGTTGTTATTAATCGTCTCTGATGGCAAACATTATTCGTCTATGCCTTACAATTACGTAGCGCTCTACGATCCCGCCCACCTACGGGTCAATCCTCCTGCTGTTCCCTCACCAGCTTGTACCTTCTCTGGCCAAGACCAGATCGGCGCCCCCCGACTCGGTGCGACCATTTGTAAGTACATATCTAAATATGTAACTTGAATTGTAGATTTGTAAATACATGAATGGAGATGCAGATATACCAATAGACATCAATGCGTATATTGGCAACTCGAGCACTGGAATTGGGAAATAAATATATAAAAAAACCGTGCATAGAAAGTGAACATGGATTTTTTTTCTTCAAAAAATTGTGACTAAACAGGCTGATTTGTCCTGATGAATGATTAAGATTGCGCTTTTCTTTTTTCTTCTTCTCTTGCTTCTATTCTTTCTTCTCCTCTTTCTTCTTCTCTGTCGTCTTATTGTCTCGCACTCTCTCCACTTTGCTCACTCTATCGCACTCATGACTGTTCGGGCGCTTGCATAAATAGCAGTGTGCGCCAAGGAGTAGACATCAGAATCAGCGCTTCTTCTTCTTCTCGGCTTCTTCTCTAGGGCTTCTTCAGTCTTCGCCTCTTACTCATTAATAAAACAATTATGTATAAATTCTTTTTAATACTAAAACAATCATTCCATGTATTTCAAGCCCCATTCACCTCGAAAATTTATATGTTGTATCGTAAAAAAAAAACTCTTCCCTATGCCTCTTACCTCCTTCGCCAATTATTTTCTCAGGCACCAGCCATGTTCCGCTCGCTCGTCATTGTCACCCTTTCGGCCCTCGCCGTATTCGCTGAACATTGGACGCACCTAGGTCGGAAAAATATAGTGTTTGCAGGTAAAATTTAAAAAAATTTTAATTTATAATTTCAGAGCTGTTTCGCAACCGGTGCTCGGCTACACGGCCCGCATCTCTGAAGAGGACGAGGCAATTTTTAAAGATGTCGCCAAGAACTACAAGAACTACAAGGACGAGGATGAGGTCGGCTTAAAGATATTTTTTTTGTTTATTTTAACAAGAACAAGTAGCCCAGAGCATAGAGAGTCGATAACTATTCTCTTTATAAGTTTTACAGTGATGTACCGCCAAAGTGCGCCCATTTGGAACGTAGTGAATTCTAATTAGTACGCAAGTCGTAGTTCGTAGGGATGAGAAATAACATGACATGCTCTTTATATATTTCGGAATCGTCTAGTTTTGCCTACATCGAGCAGACTATAATTGAGGCTAAGTTGGCCATGTTTTAGGGTTAAAATAAGACCCAAACATTTGAGCTTGGCGTCAAACAAAACTTCAAAATTATATGTTACTCCATTGAAATACATTGCTGGAAGGAAGTATTATGTATGTGTTGGTCTATGTGGAATTTCACTTACATTTCAATAAAAACAGAATAAATATATTCCAAGTTGTGCGGCAGTTGTGGAGGAACATTAATGTATTCTTGCCCTTTTTACCACTAATTTTTTACCACTAAAAATATACAAGTACGTAATTAATTTCTTTATTATCAGTATATTGCCGCGCTCAAGGCCAAGTCCGCAAGCCTTGGCGCCAAGGCGGAGGAGCATCAGAAGGCACTCAAGGAGAAGCTCGACGGACTCACAGAAGACGCCAAGGCCTTCGCCATGCTCCTCATCAAACATTTCCGCGAGTTGCATGTCGAGTACCTCGCAGGCGCCGAGCTGTCTTCAATAGACGACGTCACCGCGGCGATTGTATAGGGAGAGACGAAAGTGAGAGAGAGAGAGAGAGAGAGAGATAACAGAGAGACAGAGAGAGAGGCAGCGAAATAGAAAGAAAAAGTGAGAGAAAGAGAGACAGCGAGACAGAGAGATATAGCTTGCACATTTTAACGACTGTATCTTTCTGTTCCTTTCTCACTTCCAAAGCGTCTCTTGTCCATAACAATTTCCTGCAAAGGAAAGAAAGAAAAAAGTTCGAGCCTTACATACCTTTTTTTATAATGCAATTTTACAAATATAAAATTAGTTTTTAATAATAAAAAAAAGTCCAGATGCTCTACTACTTCAAAAAGTATCGCACGCTGTCTGACGACGGCAAGGCCGAGCTCGCGAAGAACTTCCCCTTCACGGCGGGCATGTTCCAGGACGAGGATGTCGAGGCCTTCTACAGGCAGCACCTCAAGGAGAACTCATCTGCCAGCCTACACGTGCCCCACCCATTGTCGTCCATTATTTAATAGCTCGCTAGGATTGTTCTATGAACAAAAATAATATAAAAGAATTATTGCAGTAGTTCACCCTAGCTAAAACTAAAAAAAAAGAAAGTGAAGAACATAAAAAGCATTATGGAGAAGAGAAAAGTCAATAAAATGGTGTATACATTTCGTATTTTTTTCTATTAGTGCCCCCGGGGGCACTATTTTTCAATCCCCTTGCGAGAGGAGGCACTATTAGAGGGGGGGGGGGGTTTGATGAGGGAAGGGGTGCTATTTTCAATGTGATTGGCTAAAAATTTGTAAAGGACAATTTATTCTTAACTAAAGAGGTTTGTAGCTCAGCTTCAATGGAATCATCACCGGAATATCCTTTTTACAGTAGATTATTTGAATTTGCAATAAGTTCATTGGGAACAGCATCCCATGCCCCCTGAATCCATTCGAGGCACGTCTAGAGCCTAGGTATTAGACTAATAGGGGGCACTATTGTTGGGGGGGGGTTCAAATAGAGGGAGGGGCACTAATAGAGAAAATGCGTTACTATGTGAATACAAGCAATACGACCGTAAATCCTTACAAAAATAAGAAGAAGAATTCAATCTCGAATCGAACATTTATTCAGTCTAGTCAACGAAATTGTAGTAAATCCTTCTCTGATGATATCATTATTCGTCCCTGCGTTAATGTTCTAACCATTAGCCGCGAACTGAAGACAACTACGAGTTGACCCTCGTGCTGTTCAATAGCCTACTTGTACCGTCTCTGGCCAAGACGAGACCGAGCAGTAGCGCCCGGTCTCGTTAAACTGTTTCCCTAGCGTTAGGCTATTGCCGCGCTGACGGCCAAAGTCGCCACTGTTGGATCCGAGGCGGAGCAGCTTCGCAAGACGCTCAACGAGATGCTCGTTAAGCTAGGTGACGAGGCCAAGGCCTTCGTCATGGACATCCTCCTCGCCGGCAACAAGCCAATTGAGGCCTTCATCAGGCACCACCTCAAGGAGGACTCATAAGGCAGCCTACGCTTGTCCCATCCATTGTCGTCCCTTTATTAATTGCTCGCTCGATTCGGCTTGTTCCATGAACAAAAATAGAGTAAAATAATTATTGTAAAAGTTCACCCTAGCTAAAAGAAAAAATGGAAGCACAGAAGAAACTTTATGGAAAAGAGAAAAGTCAATAAAATGGTACATACATACAAACAAATGCAAATAGCGAGCGTAATTCCTTACAAATAAAAACCGTAAGAGTGTACATAAAGAAGAGTTTATTTTTATAAATGCTATTTTTTCGGAGATTCTGACTAAACAGGCTGCTTTGCCAGAAGGAATGCCTAAAATTGCGCTTGTGCTTATTTCTAGTTTTCTTTTTTTCTGCCGTCTGACTCTCTGGCACTCTCTCCACTTTGTCCATTCTCTCGCAGGTATGACTGTTCAGGCGTCTGGCATAAATAAGCGTGAGCGTCAAGGAGAATACATCAGAATCAGTAACTTCTTCTTCTTCACAGTTTCCCCTCCAGCCTAATTCTTCCACCCTCATCTAATCTTTCTTCTAAATTAACCATTAAAAAATAATTCTTGCAAAGACCTATTGAATCCCAAAGCTCATCATTCCCAGTATTTGAAGCCCCAAGTTTAGGAGTTGTTACGATAGACTCCTCACTCTATTTTGCCCCATATTAAATTTTCAGTAACTTGTCAGGCTACCAACCATGCTCCGCTCGCTCGCCATCGTAGCCCTTTCGGCCCTCACCGCCGTCGCTGTCTATGAGCTGCACCTAGGTCGGCATTATTTCATTCTCGTACTCTCTCTCTCTCTCTTCGCCTGATCCTATTCCTCTCCTATCTCTCTCTCTCTCTCTCTCTCTCTCGTTCACTCCTTCAAGTATCTCACTCTTCCCTCTTTCCCCCCAAAGATAATTGGTGATTTAGTAGTGAAATTCAAAATTTTGCAGCTTAAATATAAAAGTTAATTTTTAAAACAATAAACAAATTCAAGATAAAATGCCTTACCATAGAAAGCGTTCTAATTTGAAATGTAAAAAAATTAAAACTTTAGAGCTGATCCCTCAGCCGGTGCTCGGCTTTTCGTATGAGCTCTCCGACGAGGACGAGGCGATCCTCAAGGACGTCGCCAAGGACTACAAGAGCTTCAAGAACGATGAAGAGGTCGATTAAAAGATATTTTTATTTCGACAATAACAAGTAACCCAGATTAACGAAAGACAATGTCCAATATTAAAATAAAATTCTAATAAAAAATTCTCTTTATTAGTTTTATTCTTGCCTTTTTTAACACTATTTAGTTCTAATATTCAAGTACGTAACAAATTGTTTGTTTCAGTATATTGCCGCGCTCATAGCCAAGTCGGCGACGCTTGGCGCCCAGGCGGAGAAGCAGCGCAAAGAGCTCAAGGAGAAGCTCGACGAACTCGGCGAAGTCGTCAAGGCCTTCGCAATGGTCCTCATCAAGGATTTCCGCGAGTTGCATGCCGAGGTCCTCGCAGGCGCCGAGGCGGCTATCGACGATTTCATCAAGGAGAAGGCACGAAACAGAGTGAGAGAGAGAGAGGCAAGAAAGTGACAGACAAAGAGAGAAAGAGAGAGGCAGAGAGAGAAAGAGAGAGAGAGATATAGAGATAGAGAGACAGAAAATGATAGCCTACACATTTTAACGACTGTATCAATTCTATAATAAGATTTAATCTTAATAAGTATAATATTATGATAAAATTCACTAAAACTCACAGAAATGTTCAAATTTGCCTTACTTTCACAAACTTTTAATTTTGCTCTTTTCTTCTCTTGCTCCCAATGCGTGCTTTGTCCATAAAAATTTCCCACAAAATAAGAAAAAAAAATGTTAAATTTTAATTTCTACAGTGAAACATCATAAATATAAAATTGTTTTAAATACAAATAAAACCTTCAGGCGCTCTCCTACTACGACAAGTATCGTGCGCTGTCTGACGACGCCAAGGCCGAGCTTGAGAAGAACTTCCACTCGGCGGGCTACCTCAAGGACGAGGAGCACGAGGCGTCCATAAGGAAATATCTCAAGGAGAACTCAACAGCCAGCCTACGCTTGTCCCACCCATTCTCGTCTCTTAATTAATAGTTCGCTCGATTCGGCTTGTTCCATGAACAAGAATATAATAAAATAATTGTTGTAAAAGTTGACCCTAGCTCATTAAAGAGAAAAAAAATGGCAGCACAGAAGAAGCATTATGGAAAAGAGAAAAGTAGATAAACTGGTGCAAACATACTATGTGAATACAAGCAATACGAACGTAAATCCTTACAAAAAATAAGAAGAAGAAGTCTATCTCGAATCGAACATTTATTCAGTCTAGTCAACAAAATTGTAGTAAATCCTTCTCGGATGATATCATTATTCGTCCCTGCGTTAATGTTCTAACCATTAGCCGCCACCAGTCGACAACTACGGGTTGACCCTAGTGCTGTTCCCTCGCCTACTTGTACCGTCACTGGCCAAAACGATACCGAGCAGTAGCGCCTGGTCTCGTCTTGGCGCTTTTAAACTGTTTCTCTAGCGCTAAAGTAGAATTATTCGACTGACGCTTCCTTATGGTTAGACTATTGCCGCGCTGACGGCCAAATCCGCCACTGTTGGAGCCGAGGCGGAGCAGCTTCGCAAGACGCTCAACGAGATGCTCGGTAAGCCAGACGACGAGGCCAAGGAATTCGTCAAGGACATCCTCCTCGCCGGCAACAAGCCAATTGAGGCCTTCATCAGGCACCACCTCAAGGAGGACTCATAAGGCAGCCTACGCTTGTCCCATCCATTCTCGTCCCTTTATTAATTGCTCGCTCGATTCGGCTTGTTCCATGAACAAAAATAGAATAAAATAATTATTGCAAAAGTTCACCCTAGCTAAAAGACAAAAAACGGATGCATACGAAGCATTATTGAGAAGAGAAAAGTCAATAAAATGGTACATACATACTATGTAAAAAAACGAATGTAATTCCTTAAAATTAGCTTACAAAAAAAGTCAGAGTGAACATAAAGAAGAGTTTATTTTTATAATTGCCATTTTTTTTCGGAGATTCTGACTAAACAGGCTGCTTTGCCAGAAGGAATGCCTAAAATTGCGTTTGTGCCTTTTTCTTTTCGTTTTCTTGTTTTCTCTCCACTTTGTCCATTCTCTCGCAGGCATGACTGTTCAGGTGTAATAACAAGACGCTGTTATTGTAGTTAGATTCACTGCCTTTCGCTGCAGAAGACGAGGGGAGGGACTGGGTTTTCTCAAGTTTATCTGCGGGAACCGGCCAACACCAGGCCAACAAAAGGGAGGAACCGCTCACGAAGAGCCAAGGAAGGGACACTGACTAGGAATGGATGGAAGTCAGAAAGGCAATGGGAATGGGAATGCACTTAGTTATGCAAATGAGCGGGAAGGGAAAGGGTAATAGGGAAGGAAGCGTGAGGAATGGGACATTCCGTTACATCCCCCTCCTTTCGAAGCGGGCGCCCTCGACCGCATGCCCCGTGGCCAGAACTCAGAATCCTTGGCATTCTTAGCCCAACTGGCCTTCTCTTCGAAAGAATATCATTTCCTTAGCAAACTCCGAGCTCCATTCATCGCATTGATATTCTGGACTCTCATCACATTTTGTTCCGACGCCACATCTTGCCGTACTTCTTCATAGCATTTCCACCAGCACAACTCTCATCGTTAGAGTGTCTCTTCAAGTTCACAACATTGGGAATGAATTCCTGCCTCTTCTGTCCGTACATCTCATTGTTCCGACGCCACATCTGAGGCTTTCTCCAATTCTCTTCTTGGCATTTCTGAATCCAAATCATCCGCTGCTTTCTCTCAGCGTCTTCTCTTCTTCTCTTCGTCGGGCACACACTCTGAATGTGTCCACAACCACCACATTCATAACACTTCACACATTTCCGGAACCTTCCACTGCGAGATGAGACACCGCTTCCACTGAAGCTCTTTTCAGACTGCATCTCAGATTATACTCCAACTTCTCTACAACCCTTCTCATTCTCGCTGTCACTTCCATTGATACTCTTCTCAGATGGGGTCTCGGATTGGATTCCAACTTCTTTACAACTCGTCTCATTCTTGCTGTTCTTCATGTCCGATGTGTGTGCTGTAGCATATTGCTGATCTTCTTTTCAAATGTATTCATCTCCTCAATATTCATTTCCATTCTCATGTCCATTTGATTCAAGCGTCTTCTCAGTTCATTATTCTCCTCGACTTCAACAAGCCTCTTTTCTCTTTCCTTCATCAATTCTTCTTCTTGATATCTGATCATTCTCATCATGTCATTCATGAGCGACTGGTTGTCTTCGAGCATTCTTCCATATTCCAAAAGATCATCCTTTGTATCATACAAAATATCCGACTGCGCATTCTTCGCCATTCTTTCAAGCCTAGCGGTCCGCCCGACCATCTTATCTTTCATTTCCTCGGCTTTGGATTTCATCATCCACATTTCTTCTTCCATTTTCTCAATCACCGCACCATCGCCTTCGGTCGGTTTCTCATTTCTCTGATCATCCCTCTCGATGTCGCCTTCTTCGAGCATCTTTTCCTTGATCTCGCTCTTCACCAAATTGTCTCCTTCTTCCGAAATTGCTGGCAAGACTTCCATTGGTCTTCCGTTTCTTTTTCCTCCACTCTTCTTCTTTCAGTTCCTCGACATCGTCACTCTTCTTAACGGGAACAACTCTACCTCACTGTTCAACACGTTGCAAATCACGCAACTCAACAACAGTTCCTCTTCAACCTCAAAACTCGATACGTCCCTCCGCCTCTCTTCACTGTGCCACACACGGACAACCACGCACTACGCATTCAGAACTCTTCAATGTCCACTACTGTTCGTCACTCCACGTGCAAGGTCAACGCCTTCTTTCCACACGTATTCACTTCAACAAAATTTCCTCGGATCACTTCAACTTCAATTCTTCTTCGAGCCCGGTCGACTTTCAATTATTCTCGGATTATCTCTTCCGCTCGATCACTTCACTTTTAATTCTTCTCAAAGCTCGGTCGGCTTTCAATTCGGCACGTAGATTTTCTTGCACTTGGTCACTTATCCTTCTATTCTCTTCTGAACTCGGCTGACTTTCGATTCGGCACGTAGCCTCTCTTGCACTTTGGCACTTCTCTTTTAATTTTTATCTGAGCTTGGTCGACTTCCAATTCCACTTGTCTTCACCTTCAGGAAGCACTGCTTTTATGCTCCTCAACACAAGATTCGGCCACAAATGAAAATTTGGGCAGCACTTCCCCTGTGCTCTTCAAAAAGAGTCGACACACTTTTTATGCCAACTTCAGATCAGGTGGGAACACTCCTTTTATGTTCCTCACAACTCCACGTGGAAGCACTATTTTTATGCTTCTCACTTGCGTGCTGACACAATTTTTATGCCAGTCACGGAGCCCCCACGCTCTCTTAAAAACAGCCCCTTCGCTGATCACAAAGAGTACTCTCGCTGATCACGAAGCCCCCACGCTTTTCTCACAAATCCGTGCAACGCTCCTTTTACTTCCACGATCCTCAATGCAATCCTATTCCGGACTGCTCGACCACTCAGAATCACCAAGCTCTGCCACTGCCAGCAAAACTCAAACAATACCTCCTTCTTCAGCAAGAAGTCTCGACGAATTCGACTGGTTCGGCCCCCATGTAATAACAAGACGCTGTTATTGTAGTTAGATTCACTGCCTTTCGTTGCAGAAGACGAGGGGAGGGACTGGGTTTTCTCAAGTTTATCTGCGGGAACCGGAGAATTTGAAAAAAAAAAAAAATTAAAACTTTAGAGCTGATCCCTCATCCGGTGCTCGGCTTTTCGTATGGGCTCTCCAACGAGGACGAGGCGATCCTCAAGGAGGTCGCCAAGGACTACATGAGCTTCAAGAATGACGATGAGGTCGTCTTTATTTTGACAGTAACAAGTAGCCCAGCACAAACAAAGACGATGATACTTTATTAGTTTTATTTTTGCCTTTTTTTACCAGTCATTAATACTTTACGTAATAAATTTTTTTTATCAGTATATTGCCGCGCTGAACGCCAAGTCCGCCAGCCTTGGCGCCAAGGCGGAGAAGCAGCGAAAGGAGCTCAAGGAGAAGCTCGACGAACTCGGCGAAGACGCCAAGGCATTCGCAATGGTACTCATCAAAGATTTCCGCGAGTTGCACGTCGAGCTCCTCGCAGGCACCGAGCTGTATTCTCCCATTGTCAATGACTTCATCAAGGCGAAGGTACAGAGAGAGACGAAAAAGAGAGAGAGAGAGAACAGAGAGAGACAACGAAAGAGAAAGAGAAAGTGAGAGAGAGACAGCGAAAGAGAAAGAGACAGCGAGTGAGAGAGAAAGAGAGAGAGAGAAAGAGAGAGAGAGATAGAGAGAGAGAGATAGCGTGCGCATTTTAACAACAATATCTTTTTGTTTCCCTCTCGCTACCAAAAGCGTCTTTTGTCTATAAAAAGTTCCGACAAAATAAAGAAAGACAAAAATTCCAGTCCAGCATTTCCTTTTATAATGAAATGTCGTGAATATAAAATTCCTTTTAATATTAATAAAACTTTCAGTTCCTCCCCTATTTCGACAAGTATCGCGCGCTGTCTGACGACGCCAAGTCCGAGCTCGAGAAGAACTTCCCCTTCACGGCGAGCATCTTGAAGGACGAGAAAGTCGAGGCCTACTTCAGGCAGCACCTCAAGGAGGACTCAACAGCCAGCCAACGCGTGTCACACCTATTCTCGTCCCTTAATTAATTGCTCTCTCGAGTCGGCTTTTTCCAAGAATAAAAATAAATAAAATAATTATTGCAACTGTTCACCCTAGCTGGAAGACAAAAAAAAATGGAAGCACAGAATGAAAGCGTTATGAAAGAAAAAAAGAAAGCAACATTTGTCATGAGGAAAGCAGTATGGAGAAGAGAAAAGTCAACGAAAAAGTACATATGTACATACGAAAATGGAAGCAATACGAAGGTAATTCCTTCTCTAACCCATCAAATTTTCTCTAACCCATCCCCACTTCAATAGAATTTCTCTGTGTGATTGTAAATTTCTTAAATAACTTTTTTTTTATAAAAAAAATAATTATTGCAGGCCTTCGACAACTTCGACAAGTACCACGCGCTGTCCTACAAAAGAGCCAACATCTGCTGGAACAACTGCCCGCTCACGGAAACTCTTCGCTTCACATGATTTGCCTAGTGCAGCACCTCAAAAGGAAAAAAGAAGCCAGCATTCGCTAGCGAAATTGTCAACCCATTCTTGTCCCTTAATTATGTGCTCGCTCGTCTGGTCGATTCTGCTTATTCTATGAAAATAATAACATAATTATTACAAATGTTCACCCTTGTTAAAAGACAAAAAAAATGGAAACAAAAAGCATTATGGAAAAAAGAAAAGTCAATAAAATGGTGCATACATACTATGTAAATACAAGTAATATGAAGGTAAATGTCCATACGAAGAGAAGAGGGAGATTCATTTTTACAGCCAGAACAATTCTATCTCGAATCGAACATATATTCATGCTAGTCAACAAAGTTGCAGGAACTCGCCTCTGATCGACCATCAACGGAATTGGGAAATAAATTTTAAGAAAAAACTTGTGAAGATGGATTTTTTTTCTTCAAAAAATTGTGACTAAACAGGCGGCGTTGTCAGGTGGAATGAATTGTTTTTCTTCTTCTCTTCTTTCTTTTTCTATCTCGTCTGACTGTCTCGCAGTCTCTCCACTTTAATCACTCTCTCGCACGCATGACTGTTCCCAATGTTCGAGCATCTCGCATAAATAGCCATATGCGCCAAGGAGGAGACATCAGAATCAGCGCTTTCTCTTCTCAACTTCTTCACGAGAGGTTATTTCCGTCCTCCTCCTTAATTAAGCAATTATTAATAAATTATATTTAATACTAAAACTATCATTCCATGTATATATTTCAAGCCCCATTCAGCTCGAAAATTTATATTTTGTCTCATAAAATCTTCCCCCTCTGAGATTTTCATTCATTCGTTAATAATTTTGTCAGGTACCAGCCATGTTCCGCTCGCTCGCCCTCGTCGCCCTCTCGGCCCTCGTAGTCGTCGCGGCGCCCGTCCCCGAATGCCCCAAACAGTCCAGAGGTAAGAAAAGGAAACATTCTACTTTCCCTCTCTCATACTCTTCGTCTTTTTCTCTCTCACTCTCTTCACATGTCCATCTTCTTCTCTTGCCTTTCTCTATCTTCCCTTCTTGTTCCCTCCCGTTGTCTATCCAAATTGTTCTTTTCACTTTTCTTTCTTTTTTATTTATTTTTTAACAAAAAAATTCAGGCATGATCCCTAAGGAGTTCGTCAACTTTATGACCAGTCTTACCAAAGAGGACAAGGAAATAATCATGACCATGGATTGGAAGTACAAGAACGAGAACGAGGTTAGCTTCTTCTTTTTTGCTAAAGCCCATTTTTCTGGGATAGAAGAACATTTTTAAAATAAAATAAAATATACTATTTAAAAAAAGTAAAAAAAATTCTCCAGGTTCTCGATGCACTCTATGCCAAGTCCCCTAGCCTGGCCGACAAGTTCGTGAAGCTGTATGATGACTTCGAGGCGAAGATTCATGCGCTCAGCGACGAAGCTAAGGCCTTCGTCAGGGCCCTAATCAAGGAGGCGCGCGAGCAGAACTAAGGCAAGACGCAAGCCGAGTTCGAGGCGAAGGTGTGTGGACGTTGATCATTGATCTTTGATAATTAATATTAGGCATTCAAATAGGATATGGAAAAGGGCATACAAAGGGGTATACAAAAGGGTGCAAAGTAAGAAAGAATCAAGGCCGCACCTGCGGGTAGTCATTCATTCAACGACTGGCTTTCCTGAAATTTTTTGAATATTTTTTTTTCTGATCATAAGAAAACATTGCAGGCCAAAGCCATCCTCGCCAAGTACGAAGCGCTCTCTGCCGATGCGAGAGCGGAGCTCGAGCAGAACTTCCCCATCACGTCCTTCATCTTCCAGGTCGTCGAGCTCATCAAACTATACTTCAAGCATTTCTAAGCAGCAGCCAACCTACGATTCTTCTCTCATTGCCAATCATCCAATGTGATGATGCTCTGTCCTTTAGCAGAAAAAAATTCTCAATATTGGAAATATTCTGACAGTTCCCCGTGGTTAATAATGCGCTCGCTTCTGCTTGTTCTATTTGAAAAATAAAGTAATAATAATTACTGTAAAAGTTCTCCCTTGCTAAAAGGAAAAAAATATCGGAGATATGTAAGTCAATGATGTAGTATATACAACAAGGAACACGCATGTAATTGCTTTGAAAGAAGAAGGTTATTCTTTCATCGAAGAAGTAGCATAAAAGGAGAAAAACGAAAGGACTCTTGAAAGGAGCACATGGAAGATTACCTCCATTTCATACAGAGAACGTTGGGTCATGGGATGCCACAATTTCATGTCACAACATTGTACCGATTTTACTACGGTACAATTGTGTTCCAACCCATGTCACAATTAGCGGCGGTACAAAAATGCCGATGACGTTCCCTGGAGATTTACCCCCACATTTTCCAAACAACCGACAATAGGCGACCTTTTTCAACTGTACATTTCTATAATGCTTTGCGACCACGGCGGGGTGAGAGAGGCAGCAGCGTGCATGGCCCATTCTCCTTCGCCACCCCCCCCCCCTCCACGGTGTGACATCCGATATCACAATTTTTCGATGTGCGCTCTGATGTCACAATTTTGGTCACAATTTTGATCGAACAAAAATTGTATGTCACATTTTCCTGTGTGTACGACAGCCGAAGAAGCCTTAATTTTTAGAGTCTAACACAGATCGGATCAAAGATATTTTTATTTTAAAAAAATGACAAGTAAAGCAGAGCAAAGAAAGGCGATGATTCTTTCTTTATTAGTTTTACAGTGATGAACCGCCAAAGTGCGCCGACCTGGAACGCGCTATTTTCCAATCAGTACGCATGTCAAATGTAGCTCGTAGGGATGGAAATTGCATGACATGCGCTTTATACGTTAAGAATCATCTATTTCTGCCACATAAAACACACTATAATTGAGGCTAACCATAAGTTTTGAGGCTTAAAATATTGTTTAAAAATTAGAGCTTGGCGAAAGAAAACTTTGAAGTCATATTACTCCTTTACAACTCATATAAAGTAATATTTGTGTGAGTGTAAATTCATAAATGGCGAAATGCCAATTGACATCAATGCATATATTGATAATGAGAGCACTGGTATTGGGAAACATATTAAAAAAAAAACTCAGCATAGAAAATGAACATGGAAATATTTTTCTCAAACAATTGTGACTAAACAGGCTGATTTGTCAGGTGGAATGATTAAGATTGCGCTTTTTTTTTTTATTCTTCTCCTCTTTCTTTTTCTCTCTCGTCTGACTGTCTCGCACTCTCTCCATTTTGCTCATTCTCTCGCAGGTATGACTGTTTAGAATATTAGGGCGCCTTGCATAAATAGCCGTGTGCACCAAGGAAAATCCCTCCCTCTCTGCACTTTCCTCCTTCGTCAACAATTTTTCCAGGTACCAGCCATGATCCGCTCGCTCGCCATCGTCGCCGTCTCGGCCTTCGCCGTCCTCGCCGCGCCCGTCCCCGACTGCCCCAAGCAGTCCAGAGGTCGGAAGAATCATCATTCTACTTTCTCTCTCAGTTTCTTCGCCCGTTCCTCTTCTTATCTCGCTCTCACACTCTCTTCGCATGTCCGTCTTCTTCTCTTGCCTCTTTCTCCCTGCCCCTCTTGTTCCCTCCCCTTGTGTATCCAACTTGTTCTTTTCACTTTTCTTTTTTTTTAAACTTTTTTACAATAAAAAATTTCAGGCCTTATCCCTCAGGAGGTCATCGTCTTTGTGGGCAGCCTTACGAAAGTGGACAAGGCAGTCCTCAAGGAGGTGGGCAATGACAAGAGCATGAAGAACGAGGAAGAGGTTTGCTAGGGCCTTTTGTTTATGAGATGGAAGAAAAACATGTAAAAATAATATAATAGTATGTTTGCACAAAAAGGTTAAAAATTCTCCAGGTTCTCAAAGCAATCATGGCCCTGTCCCCGAGCCTGGGCTACAAGGTCAAGAAGCTGTATTATGCGTTCGTTGCGAGGATCGAAGCGCTCGGAGACGAAGCCAAGAAATTCGTCAAGGACTTGATCAAGGAGGCCCGCGATGACTACAACGCCGGCACAACGTCTCCAGGCAACTACATGGCTAAGGCATGTGTGGCATTTGGGGTGGGGGGGGGGGCCGGCCGCCGTCCCCCGAGCGCCGGGGCCAAGGCCACCCCTGTGGAGACTTACGGCATTCTTCGACTGACTTTTTTTATCTTGCGGCTTGAACGCGTATTTTGTCAATGCAATTTCCTGCAAATGTTCTTTTTTTTAAATTAAAGGAAGTATCCGTCGAATCATTATACAGTAGCACTAGAGAACCAGTTTGAATGCGCGCACTCATAAAGTTGCCTGCCGCTCGCATGAGAAATAGGAGGGCGGCTATGACCTACCGTAGCTAATTCTTTACCCGCCAGTTTTCACGTTACTATTGCTCAGAATGTAATGGAAGAAAATCGCTCAAACTTTTTGGATGTACGTTTTGCGCCAAGATGAACTTATCCTCATAGTACAAAACATAGGTTAAGAGAGCCTCTCTGTAAGACTCAAGGAGAGGTCCATACAGGCCTGCCCTAGATGCAAGATGACCGATCCATACATTGAGAATGTGGTCAGGCATTACCAAGGACCTCTCTATTAACTTTTTGGGAAAATTTTATTTTTATAAAAATTTTCTTTCCAGGTATACCTTAAAGTGTGCTAAAACTTTGAAAATTCATATCGGGCTTTAAAGTCATCATTTTTCACTATACTTTTTTTTATTCGATTTCTCGTCGAATACTTAATAAAACATATGAAAACTTTCTTTCGAAAAGTTAAATTTTCGATGTTAAATTTTGTCATGAATGTTTTTTGTCATGAATTTTTTCTCGTTGAATACCCAAACCTCATTTGCGCGTGGGATTTTTATTTCAGATTAAAGAGCATGAAAAACTATACAAGATACGGTCCAAGTTCAGTTCAATCTCTTTCCCAGAAGCCTCGAAAAAGTAACCCGAATAGGAGCAACTCTCACCTGAGCGAATATGGTAATATGGTTACAACTTGCCAAATTTGATAAGCTCACAGAAGCTAAGGAGACAGTTTTATTCAGTATCTTATTCTCTACAAAAAGGTGTCCATGGCATTATCGCTTTATTCATAAAAACTTGAAAATTCAATTTTCAAACATTTTGGAAAATAGCTGAAAACCCATTTCATAAAGTATAGTGTGTACGAGCTTGCTGAAAACAATATCTCCGTAGCTGTATCTCGTAGAGCAGAAAATTCTACACAACATATATTCTCAACGCATTATTTTGATTTATCACTTGATCCGAAAAGTTGATTTCAAATTCGCTGTTCGAGCTAAATTTGGCTTCGGGTGTCGTTTATAAATGTGTTTACTTTAGAAATCGATGTTTTCGAACAAAGTAACAATCTTTTTCGTGTTCCTGGTATCGAACAACCCCTCTAGGGCAAATTTGGGGAAAAAAAATTTTTTTTCGACATTTGACTTCCATTTCGCCATCGGCAGTCAAAAGTCGAAAAAAATGGGCAGAGTAACATCGAAAAAAAAATTAATTTCCCCCAAATTCGCCCTAGAGGGGTTGTTCGATACCAGGAACACGAAAATATTGTTACTTTGTTCGAAAACATTGATTTCTAAAGTAAACACATTTATAAAGACACCCGAAGCCAAATTTAGCTCGAATAGCGAATTTGAAATCAACTTTTCGGATCAAGTGGGAAATCAAAATAATACCTTGAGAATATATGTAATGTAGAATTTTCTGCTCTACAAGCTACAGCTACGGGGATATTGTTTTCGGCAAGCTCGTACACACTATACTTTATGAAATAGGTTTTCAGCTATTTTCCAAAATGTTTGAAAATTGAATTTTCAAGTTTTTATCAATAAAACGCGCGTTTTTGATAATGCCATGGACACCTTTTTGTAGAGAATAAGATGCTGAATAAAGCTGTCTCCTTAGCTTCTGTGAGCTTATCAAATTTGGCAAGTTGTAACCATATTACCATATTCGCTCAGGAGAGAGTTGCTCCTATTCGGGTTACTTTTTCGAGGCTTCTGGGAAAGAGATTGAACTGAACTTGGACCGTATCTTGTACAGTTTTTCATGCTCTTTAATCTGAAATAAAAATCCCACGCGCAAATGAGGTTTGATTATTCAACGAGCAAAAATTCATGACAAAATAAATTCATGACAAAATTTAAAATCGAAAATTTAACTTTTTGAAAGAAAGTCTTAATACTTTTTATTAAGTATTCGACGAGAAATCGAATAAAAAAAAGTATGGTGAAAAATGTTGACTTTAAAGCCCGATATGAATTTTCAAAATTTTAGCACACTTTAAGGTATACCTGGAAAGAAAATTTTTATAAAAATAAAATTTTCCCAAAAAGTTAATAGAGAGGTCATATCTGACCACATTCTCAATGTTGGATCCGTCATCTTGCATCTAGGGCAGGGCCAACTGGAGCCTTACTGAGAGGCTCTCTTAATTATTCCCCGGATACCTCCTTTAATATCAGCTTCAATACACTTTCTTTTTTAAGTGAAATTTTTGTAGAATAAATTAATTTTTGTGTTAATAAGAAAGTATTGCAGGCCGATTCAAAAGGTACTTCGCGCTATCCAAAGAAGCCAAGGACCAACTCGAAGAGAACTTCCCAATCTCGTATTTCATCTTCCAGGCCGTGGAGCTCTTCAAGCAATTCGCCGATGAGAACTAAGCAGCCAGCCTACACCTGTCCACCGATTTTTTTTGCCACTTTATTATGCGCTCGCTTCTACTTGTTCTATGGCGAAATAAATTAATTATTGTAAAAGTTCACTTTTCAATTAGCTAAAAGACAAAAAAGTTAACACAGAAAAAAATTTGATGAATAAGAGATAAGTCAAATAAAGAGTCATAATATAAGCAACATACATGTATTTAATTCCTCACGAAAGATATAATAATTACTGTAAAAGTTCACCCTTGCTAAAAGGGAAAAAAAACTATATATGTTGGCGAGAAGTCACCAAAATACAACAAGAACATGCATATAATGAAGTAAGTAGAAGAAGAAGTGAGTAAGAATTCTTTCTTCGTGGAGAATAATAAGAAAAACGAAAGGACCTTTTGAAAGGAATATATGAAAGATTGCCTCAAGATTACCTCCCTAACGACAACCGAATAAGGTGTTAACTTTTAACAGTCATACAGATATGCAGTATTTTCACAAGTGCAACTCACTACATATATACGTTTGCCTCAAATTTTCAGTTATGGTCATTTTTACTGCTTGAGATGGTGATTGATATTTTTTTAGCTGAATCACTTGGCATTGAATTGATTGTGAAATGGCATGGTCATAAGGCAATGCTAAAAATTGCTGCTCATTTGTTTTGACTTTTCATTATTCTTCTTTTTCTTCACATTTTCATGGATTTCTCCGCATTCTGCGAATTTCTCCAACATTTTCTGTCTTTCAGTGAATCAGAATTTGCCATGAATGTTTTTTACTTGATTGATTCGAATTTGCTTCTGGTTCTTTCTTATCGTTTATTTCCTTTAATAGCATACCGAAACATTGAAACATGCGTATGTATTGCAAGTACGAAATGCTAGAGAGAGAAACATGTTGTTGTGTACTAGACGACGAATAATTTATTATGAGCGAGAAGAGTTGAGTGACCCCAAGTTTTTTTTCTCGTTGTTTTCTTTCGCATGAGGAGGGAGCAATTGTCAAGTTTGAAGGCTAATAAGAAAAAGAGAGAGAGAGAGAGAGAGAGAGAGAGAAAAGAGAGAAAGATGATCTGATTTTACGATTAGTTGTTTGCGAGACTTTGTGAGAGAGTTGCCTATAACCAAGAGATAGATTGGGTGTTGTCATGGATGTGGTATTTGGGATTTGGTATTTGGGATTTGGTATTTGGGATTTGGTATTTGGGATTTGGGATTTGGGATTTGGGATTTGGGATTTGGGATTTGGGATTTGGGATTTGGTATTTGGGATTTGGGATTTGGGATTTGATATTTGTCGGGATTGGTTTATTGATTAGGGTTCGGGTTCGACGTCGAATCCTCCTCCTTAGTTCTCCTTCTTGAGGTACTGGTTGGCGAGCGCCTGGACCTTCTCGTTCTTGAAGAAGGCAGCGGTGATCGGGAAGTTCTTCTCGATGTCAGCCTTGGCAGCCTCGGAGAGCGCCTTGTACTTCTCGATTCCGGCGATAGCCTGGAATTTGGGCTGGCGTTTCTCTGCGTCCCCTCATTTTCTTTTTCCCTTTCACTGTCTTCTCTCTCAATTTCTCAGTCTACCTCTTCTCTCTATCTTCATGTTCTCTTCTCACTTTCTCTCACTCGCCATCTTCTCTTGTCACCTTCTATCTCTCTCAATTTCTTCTCTTTTCGGCCTCTGTCTCTTTTTCTCTCTCTCTCCCTACCTTGGTCTTAAGCTCATCAAGAGACGGCTTCTCTCCAGCGATGTAAGCGGCGTGGATCTTGCGTCCCTCGGCGAGGACCTCTTTGGTGAAGGCCTTTGCCTCGTCTCCGAGCGCGTCCACCTTCTCCTTCAGCAGGTTGTGCAGCTTCTCGGCCTTGGCGTGCAGGTCGGCCGACTTCTCCTTGAGCGCGGCGAGAGCCTGTAAATAAGTTTTTAAAAATATTTGGCGGGAAACTATAAATTATTTTCTTCTAAAGTAAATAGTTAGTTATTAAAGGGTTTGAAAAAAGAAAACAGACCTCATCCTCGTTCTTGAAGTTCTTGTAGTCCTTGGCGACCTCGCGAATCGTGGCCTTCTCGGCGTCCGTGAGTCCAGTGAGGAACTCGAGCACCTGCGGCGGGATGAGGCCTGAAGAGGGAAAAATATATGTCACATATTTTTTTTTTAAACTCATTTTTGAATGTTTTTTGAGCCTGTTTGTATTCAACTCTCTTTAAAAGTGTGCACCAGATATTCTGCACGATCTAGGTCAACTCTCTCTGTCGCTCTGTCTCTCTCCCTCTCTCTCTCTCGCTCTCTTTTTCTCTCTCGCTTTCTCTTCTTAACAGAGAGAAAGGACTGACTCTTGTACTCCTCGGGGATGTCCTTGACGTCGTATTCCGGGATCGGCGACGCCATGACGGCGATGGCGGCGAGCGCGAGGAGAGCGACCGAGCGCATCATCTTGGTTATTTGCTACCTGAAATGAGAGCCAGGATAAACGATCAGATTAAGCAGTCGTCTAATGAACACTCGTGGTCTCGCGCGGATACAGCAAAGCCGACGGGATACCGTATGCCAAATGGACTGCGAGAGAGAGAAAGTGGTACGAGAGAGGCATAAAGCATATGGAGCAAAGATATCGTCGCGTTTGCTAAAGAATCTTGAATTTGGGAAGCCTATGGGATACGGTAGGGAAGAAGGGGGGGGGGGTCAGTTGATATGAAAGGAGAGAGAGAAAGCAAGAGAGGCCAGGATCAGGATCACTCTTCGGCGCATACCAAGGCACTGGCTGCCGTCGTAGAGGGTCCCGCTATTTATATGCGCCCGAGATGCCACAATCACAACCGATGGTCAGGAGTAAAAGAGAGTGAGAGAGTGTGCGGAGGAAGGAGAGTGAGAGAGAGAGGTAGTTAGAGGAGAGTGAGGATGATAGAGTGAAAGAGAGAGTGAGAGAAAGGGAGATAGAGAAAGATAGAGATAGAAGGATAGAGAGAGAGGATGAGAGAGAGAGAGAAAGAGAGAGTATTGGGCCCGGCGGCAAATGTGCGTACGTTGTGTGTATTCTTGCATTCTGTGCAATCTTATCTCTTTCTTTTCGATCCTCTTCCATCAGCTTATTTACGCCTCTTCTTCTTTCTTCACTTCTTTCAACTCTCCTCAATCGACAACACCGCCAGATGTCGAAAGATCTCTGTCGAAGTGGGGTAATGAGAGAGAGGCAGAGTAAGAGAGAGAGAGAGAGAGACAGACACAGACAGAGATCGGAGAGAGAGAGAGAGATCGGAGAGAGAGAGAGAGATTAGCAGTGATAAGTGGCCTAGATCGGCCGACGACAGCAACGCAACAGGCGATACATAGGCCAGTGGCAAAGCGGGCAAGAGAGCCCAGGGATCAGCTCAGAGAGAGAGAGAGAGAGAGAGAGAGAGAGAGAGAGAGTTAGAGAGAGGGAGAATTAGAAAGAGAGAAGGGAGAGAGATAGAGAGAGTGAGAGAGAATGAGCAAATGCGATTTCGTGCCATGTGGCCTGTTGTGGCACCGAGAAGCTTCTGCTTGTCGCTGGGGGCTTTTCCAGGTAGCAGTTGCCACGTGGGAGATAATGACCGAATGACGGTGAGAGAATTATAGTGAGAGAGAGAGTATATAGAGAGAGAGAGATGAAGAGAGAGATAGAGTCCATCAGACAGAGACTGAGACGAGAGAAAGAGAGAGAGAAGGAGAGAAGGAGAGAGTGAGAAATAGGGTAAGAATTGAAAGTTCTGGATAAAGGAGATGGAGATTTGCAACCAAGAGAAACAATGTTGTAATGCCGTCGATGAATCGTGGAAACTTCGAAGCGTCGTTGTCTGTGCTCAACTTGGAGAGACAATCTGGGACAGTGATTTATATGTATGTATGCTGATAGTGAATCTTTCGAAAGTCGGCCCGGCATCGAAGGACTTGTCGTAGAATCTTGGGATAACTAAGAGTACACCCATAGATAATATGTTGTATTCTTGTAGATAACAAATAGTATTCTTGCAGATAACAAAAAGTATTCTAGCAGATAACAAATAGTATTCTAGCAGATAACAAATAGTATTCTAGCAGACACCAAATAGTATTCAAGCAGATAACAAATAGTATTCCTACACTGTTTCATTATTGAGATAAGATGAAGAAGAAAATGGAAAAGGAAGATTTAAAAAAGTGCATACATATGTACATATATGTATGAAAAAGCAGTCGAAACGCAATTCAAGACCTAACGAATAATTAAAGTTCTCTCTCGCTCTTTTTATGGCTCTCTTTAACTAGAACATTGTATCCTTAAATTTTTTTAACCAAATTGAAACCAGTGCGTGGATCCTTTGATTCTTCTTCCGCATTCTGCGAATATTAATATACTATTTTTTTTTCTTCGATTGATTCACGTCTTCTTTCAAATTGTTTTACTCACTCCGCATCGTTGTGCACTATCGTTATTATTATTATGCCTAGTAATTTATAAATGAGATATAAATATCCTTTAAAGGAGGCGAAAACTTAAAATTTTTGCTATTGGGATGATTCTGTAAATGTGTCCGGATTGAGGTTGCGAATGCATCAGCAAAGAGCCAATGTTCTAAACTAAAGGTTAGAGGAGTATTTTCCATATTTTCCAAAGCGTTGCCTGAACCAAAGGGAATATTAGTGTGTTGAAAAGAACTTTAAATTTAACTGTTGTCGCAAATAAAATTTCGGCCTAAAACGCTTGTCGGAGCAAAGTTGACCAGTGACTGGTGAAATATGGTTCCAAAGATATGCCGACACATGCACGATTCACTAACGGACGCATCTAGCCAATTTAAAATGGTCTTGCTTTGGGATAAATGGTTTCGAAGCAAGGATCTTGGCAAATTTCCAGGATCACGTTGCTTAAACCTATCGTACTATCGGATCGGCCATTTCGTGTTAGGAGTTACCGGGTTTAATCCTCCTTTAACTTGCTCACTATCTGGATTGTTCCGAGATCTACTAGCCCCCGCATATGTTTTCAATTTGGGCCGAGACATTTCTTTCCTCGACCAGAAGTGGATGATCCAGCACTTTGGCTTAGTTTGTTTTACTATTGTTTTGTCTTCTTCTTTATGCTCTTGTTACCTTTCCCTTTTTTCGCTCTCCCTATCGCTCTCTCTATCTCCCTCCCTATCTTTAGTTCTCTCTCCCACTCTTCACAACTCGCTCTCTCTCTCCCATCCCTCTACCATCTCTCTCTCTCTCTTTTCTCTATCTCTCTCTCCCTCTCTCTCTCTAACTCTTCCTCTCTTCCTCTCTATCCGTCTGCGTCATTAGTTGTGATGGCCTGGTGCAATGATTCTCTGCCAGAGAAGACAAACAGGCAAAAGGGGAAGAGGAAGGAAATGCAGAGCAAGACGAGCAGAATAAAGTGGATGTTGTCGTAAACTAGAGGAGCGCGGGCAAGAGACTGCCCAGAGGCACAACTCTAGGGCGAAGGTCAGAGAGAGAGAGAGGGAGAGAAAGAGAGAGAGAGACAGAGAGAGAGAAAGGAAGAGAGACAAGAGAGATAGAGAGAGGAGAGAGAGAGCAAGAGAAAGTAGGAAGAAGGGATGAGTGCCCGGATTAATAGGTGCTGTAATCGCCTGCAGTTGCTGCCAGCGGCAGAATCGAGCAGAAAGGGGGGGGGGGATTGAGAGAGAGAGAATTGAGTGAGAGAGGCAGAGAAAGGGATAGAGAGGCAGAGGAAGGGAGAGAGGGAGAGAGAAATAGAGAGAAAGAGGGAGAGAGAAAGAGAGAGAAAGAGGGAGAGAAAGAGAGAGAATGAGAGAGAGAAAGAGAGAGCAGAGAAGCAACCGAAGCCCCTGCCAGACGCATTGCACACACACACAGACAGCAAGAGGCGCAACTGCTGCTATTGCCTTCTCTTCTGACCCCTCCTCCTCCTTCCTTTCATTAAACTCGTCCTCTCCGATTCACATATCGAGAATCCGCCGCTTCTCGGGTGCCATTAATCAAATCGGCCCCCATCGCCCAGGTTCCAAAGTACTCTTCTTCTCCTCTTCGTGGAGTTACGCACTAATGATAAGAGTCTACACTCGGCCAGCACACGATAACATAGTATGAATGAGGGACAAACGGATCGAGCAGAATAAAAACAGCACATGAGGATTTCGAGAGAAGAGAGAAAGAGAGAGATAGAGAAAGAAATGATACGAATATGATCATAAGATCATAAACAGAGCTGACGATAAATATATGAATGTATGTATGTAAGCCAAAACAGCTAACAAAGCCAGCTAGCATATGGCGAGAGGCAAGAAGTATATGTAAGTAGGTGTATAATTATGAATGAAACGTGTGACTTGGCCGCGGAAAGAAAGCAAGAAGAAGAAGAACAATTTGCACCCCATGTCCCAATTACCGGGTTCACGGTAATTTTGTCACAGTTAACCAAAGGAAACAAGTATCGGGTTATGGATGCATTATAAAAAGGAGGAGGATCTCATAGGGGGAGTTGTATCATGTGTGGAAGTGTTTCTATTTAGCCAGCATATGTATGTATTTTAAATTTAAATAGTAATTTATTTTGTTGTTGTTGGACTTTTCTCTTAATGAGAATTATGTGCATCAGTGCATTTCAAAGAGCGCATTGAATTCAAAGAATTCAGTAATGACCGCTCATTTTGCTACGCTGCTCGCGCTGCTAGCGGTCGTCTCGCCTGCCATTCTCGGCTGCTCCAAGTCGGGCGCTGGCGGTGGCGGCTGTGGCGGTGGCTGCCGCCACAAGGCCCGCGGCGTCTTGCGCCTCGAGGGCAACCGTGCGGTCGACGGCGACTTTGGCGAGATTCGCGGCCTTCAACTCTGGGAGTCGCCGAAAGCGCCCGCCAATGTCACCCTCCAGCAGATTCATGTTAAATTTCGGTTTCTTTTTCCTTTGGCGGGAAAATTCATATTTTAAAATTTAAATTAATGCGTATTCAGCCATTTCACCTACTTTTTGATATCTTTTTCATATGGCGGGAAAGTCCAAATTTTCAAATTGACATTTATGTATCCTCTTCGCAGGACCCCGACTTCCAGTATGTCGCGCGGCCTCTCGCGCGCATGCGTCGCGCGCTGCGCCTTTGACCAGTTTACGCCAGGACTTGTGGGTTTGGTGTAAATATTTTTTTTTTTGCTTCTTGCTCTCTTTTTCATGTCATTTTGATGGGAAGGTTAATGTGAAGTCAGTTCATCTTTTGACTTCTTCTTCAAAATGAATAGTTTTGTTATACGATAAGACCGTAATGCAAGATTATGAAAACTCAATCGATATTTGGCGTAAAGAGAGAGAGAGAGTGAAAGAGATAGATAGAAAGAGAGAGAGAGAGAGAAAGAGAGCGGGAGAGAGAGCGCGAAAGTAAGAGAAAAAGAGAGAGAGAGAGAGCGAAAGAGAGAAAGAGAGGGGAAAGAGAGAATCACTCTCAGCTTCGACGGATGCTGATCGGCGTGGACGAGTGCCCGGTGGAGGCGCTGCCCGAGATACAGTTCTGCGCGGCGCAAGGACGCGATCATATAGACTGCTGTCGGGCAAGGGTCAGGCACTCTCCGCATAGCTCTCTCTCTCTCTCTTGCTTTGCTTCTCTCCCTCTCTCACTTTCTTTCTGTCTCTCTCTATATCAGTTCCTCCCTATCTATATCTATTTCTCTCCCGCACTCTCATCTTCTTTCGCTCACTCTTCTCGCTTTCTTTTTTTTCTCTCTCTCTCTCTCTCTTTCTATCTCTCCCTCACTCTCATCTTCTTTCATCTTCTCTCTCTCTCTCTCTCTCGCAGCCTCCCTATCTCCCTCTCTCTCTCCCAGGGTGTGGCTGAGACGAAGGCAGGTGACAAGTGCCTCGTCTTCTGCAATCAGATCCCCGACCGCTTCACCGGCGTCGACCACTCGTACGCGCCCTGCTACGGCAAGTTTGACGTGATGAAACGGCTAGTTTTTTATTTTTATTATTTAGTTTTATTTTTTTAAATAGAATTTAAAATTTTTTTGCATCTCTTACTTTGCATCTCGCATCTCTTTATTGAATGAAAGAAAGAAAGAATTTTTTATTTACTATTTTTCTAGATGCTTCTACGAGAACATTTTGAAGAAGGCGAAATCGTATTTTAAATCTGCTTGATGCGATTCAAGCGAAAATTCCGACGAAATTCTTTTGTTTTATTCATTTCATAGAAGTGAAGCAGGCATAAGCTAGAAGAGAAGTGAAAAAAGTGTTATCACGAGATAATCAATGTCAACCACAATTATGCAAATGGATTTAGATCATGTATGCGTATGCATTGTTATGTGTGTATTTCTTTGCCCAGCAGTCATATTAACATTGTACACTTTGTTTGCTTTAGCGATAACTTTGAATCCAGTGTCACTGTATATGAAATGTGATGCTTCGAAGAGAAAAAAGAAGGCTACGTTGACAGAACTGAAAGTCACAAGGGGAGAGAGAAAAAGAGAAAGAGACAAAATGAAAAAAAGTTACAGAGATAGAGGGCGAGAATGTTACAGAGAGGGAAAAAAGGTGATCTCGGCACCGGAACAAGGCCTGATTCATTGCTTCCCCACATCACTATTTGGTGGCATAAGAGAGGGCGAGTGAGGGAGAGGGAGAGAGAGTGAGGGAGTGAGAGAGGGAGTGAGAGAGGGAGAGAGGGAGATAGAGAGAGAGAGAATGAGAGAGAGGGAGAGAGGTAGAAAGAGAGACAGAGGGATAGAGAGAGATGTATAAGGTTGGCCGACCCCTCAAATTCTAATCGGCCCAGCACAGGATCAGCGGGGATGTGATATCTCCTCTCCCACCCTCTCTCTCCCTCTCTCTCTCTCCCCCTCTGTCTCTCGCTCTCCCTCTCTATCTCTCTCTTTCTCTCGCTCTCTCTCTCTCTCCCTCTCTTTCGGAAAATGCATACATATAAAAGGATGACACAACTCATTCCATTCATAGTTTCAGTGGGATTTATTTGTCCAATTTCATTTCTATTTTTCATCCGCTTATATCTTATTGTTTCGGTGACTATTCCTATTTGTTCATTTTGTAGGTAAAAGTAGTATCAAATTCGTTAACCGTAAGCGATTGAATTTAAAAGTTTAAAAAAAACAACCTTCCTCTGTCATCCATGAGGAGAAATTTAGAGAAACTAGCAAATCTCCGAATGCCATAGAAAAGAATGATGTGTCCATGGATGGGGATATGTACATGGATTCCTTTCTATGCTATTCGGAGATTTCTCTTTTTGTTATTACAGGGCAAAGTAAATTCCAGGGAAGTTCAGAGCCATGAAGTCCTCACTTCTAATAGCGTTTTGTGCGGCCGTGACGGCACTTGGCGCCCCGCATAAGCGTGAGGTGTGGAATTTGAATTTACATATTTTTATTTAACACCCCCGCTCTCTTCAACAATCCTTTGTCTAATACGAAACTTTTCGTCATAAAATTCATAAATGTAGAATTCACACACACGCTACAATTAATCAAAATTTTTTCACATATGCATAGAGTTCCATGCACATACAACATATGTTTGTACATATATGAATTTTTGCCTATAGCCCTCCTGAAATATGCTTTCTTTCCATAGCGTTGATCATCACCATTATGATGTACATATGTACATACATACATACATACATATAAATTGTAGCAGAGTAACGTGGATCACTCAAATTGAACTATTAAAAAATAAAAAAATAAAGTTAAATAGAAAAAATAAAATAAAATAAAATAAGGCCGATGACGTCGAAGCTGCCGCCGATATTGGCAGCCAGCTGGACGCCGCGGCGGCCGAGGGCATCGACAAGGACTTTCTCGCGTCTCTCAAGGACATCTTCCTCGAGCCGTCGTCTACGATGCAGCAGAAGAAGGCGCAGATCGACGAGCTCATCCAGAAGCTGCCGCAAGACCAGCAGGTACCTAACTTAGCTTAGTGGTAACGCAGCAGAAGCACGGCGCATGAGACCCGGGATCTAATCCCGCTGGGTGCCAATCGTAAAATAGCATGATTTTAGTAAAGCTCACTTCTCACAGGAGAAGATCGCCAAGTTCGAGCAGCAAGCCGAGGAGAAGAAGGAGGACTTTTTCTCTCTGGTTATCTTCTTCTTCTATATCCTGTTGCTATTCTTTCTTTTAGAGTGTTTTTTTTAAAGAAATCATATAGACATATGTAAACAAAATGAAAACGATTTGATTATGTTTTTATTCAAATACGGTAACATACTTACTATTTACATTTTGTAGGCTTTCCGTGTTTCGTTGGCGAAATAGAATAGACATAAACAAGATGAAACATGATGTATATACATACATATGTACTAAGTACGCAAATACTGTTACATATACATACATATGTATATACATATAAATGTATTTTGTAGGCCAAGGAGCACATTAAGTCAGTTGGTCAAACACAAACACTCGGCGAGCAGATCTTCGGCGTCCTCGACGACGAGAACCTAACTCTTGACGAGATGAAGGACAAAGTATGTATCCGATCTCGATTCTTCTCGAAGCTTTATTTTTTAATTAGCATGTTTTCATTTACTTTAACTCTATTAAAACAAAATTTACATCTAATGTTTGCAATGAAAATATTAACCATTCCAACAAAAAATGCAAAAAAACTACACAATTTAACCGATAAAAGGTTGCTAATATAGCTCATCATGCAAATTGACAATATGAACAGGCTAACGTTTTTCTTTTCTTTTCTTTTCTTTCCTAGGTCGTCGACATGGTCGGAAAGGCGCCCGAAGCGGTGCAACAGCAACTGAAGGAGCTTAGCAAAAAGTTCCAATAGGCATTCGCTGCAGGAGAGCAGCAAGCTTGAATGAATGAATGACTAAGAAAATATTGCATGCAGAATATGCATTTGTTGATGTAATAAACTATACATGCGTTTACAACAAACCACGTCAATATCATCGCTGCTACATATAATATGTAAATATATATTTCTTCAACCTCAAAACAATTTTACTTACATTCCTCAAAGAATGCAAAGAAAAATCAATGCGTATGTACATATGTTCATATGTACATAAAAGTAAAATTAATGACGCGTGATAGCATATGCAAGAATTCTTCGTACTGATTGCAATGATGGAGAATAGAACAAATGTCTCGGCGTGCTCTTTGTCTTCTTAATTCAATTCCTAATTGAATTTCCAGCTGGCTTCTATGATGTGTCTGCGTCTGCTTTAAATGTCACCCAGTCGGTGGAAAATGGGGTAAGACGAGCGTAATGAAGCCTTTTCCATTTTTGGTCGCACACATTGTCATTCTGCCCAAGCATGCGTGGCCTGATTGGCTGTCTCCTGGTGCTCCTCTCTGTCGTGGGCCTCTTGGCGCATCATCACCACCATCATCCGCCGTGCCCGGCTCGGCCAGCTTGCCGTCCACCTCCGCCACCTTGCCGCCCGCCGCCTCCGCCGCCGCCGCCCTGTTATCCTCCGCCTCCCTGTTCCCGTCCACCGCCATGCGGCGCGCCACGTCCATCGAATGACACGTGCGGCGATTGCATCAAAATCTGGAGTGACGTCGCGTATCGCGTGCCGCAGGCGTGCGGCGTCGACCCGGACACCATCTATCATATCCTCAGGGTAACACTTGCTGCTCCCTCCTTACATACATATCTGCTTGAAATATGGGCTCTAATGATGGATACTGTATACTTTAATGGATAACTGTATAGCTTAATGGATAGAGTCTCAACAAGTTATCTATCATCTACTGTGTATACTAGATAAGCCAAGTCATGAAAACGATGATGGCCCATGATGATACACAAAGCTATTTTGTGATTATACTCCTTTGAATGGATGGGTTCAAGGGCCATTTCGGCCAAAAAAAACTTTTAAACTTTACACATTTAGTGGTCTTGTCGGAGCAAGATTGCATGCGGTTCGAAAGCATGCACCCATTCGCTGAATCGACCACTCCTCGAAGATGCGATTCGTCATATTGAAGACGTAAATTTTTTTTGGTCAACATTTTTTTGTTTTACATTTTATTTTTATTGTGTAAATAAAATGTTGTTACTTTAATAAATAAAAACAAATTAATATCAACTACTTATATGTTTATTTATGTATTTCAAAAGAACAAAGACTAATTGTCAGAATGAACACGGCGTCATTAACCCTCGTCGCGTCTGCCAATACATGCATCTGTGCCCGTCGCCGCGGCCACTCTGCCATCATCGCTGCACTCATTGTCGCTACTCGCCGTACTATTAGGGCAGTCTTTTAGCAAACTGTAGGGCCGTGTTTTATCAAACTGTTAGGGCCGTCTTTTGTCAACGGAAAAAAAGAAGAAAAAAAACACAACACCAAAATTTTTCAACCGTCGCTTTCGTACTATTTGGCTGTCTCTTTTATCAACGGATTACATAAATGAAATATTTTTTTTATCAGACAAAAATACCCAACAATAATTAATTAAATTACTCGATTGTGTATATTACTGCATATTTGTATGTAGTATGTGATTTAAAGATGCAAAATTAAATTTAATTCGACTGGTTTTCATTGAAGCAGAAATAATGACAGTGTTTCATTTATTGTGTAAGTTGTCACAATTAATTACGAAAGCATTCCCCCCATGAAATGTGGGGCTAACCTTTAGATGTCTCCAAGAAGAGAACATGAGCTGAATGACTAGAGAGAGAGAGAGGGGGCGATGACTTGGCATTGCGAAATCAGACGTTCAAAAGAGGCAGGTTACCAAAGCTCCACAGTGATGATCATCAAATACGTATGTACATACATAGATGGGAAGGGCTCGAATTTAGCCTGAAATTGTGAACATTATGAAATTGTATTTGCCTCTTCTTGGAATTTTGCTCATAGTATAGAGATGTAGAAGAAAACACTTCTTTACAAAAAAAATTGGGTCTGCCACCCGGGTGTACCGGCGGCTAAAAGTACATACAATGGCGCCGTCTCGCCGTGAGGCTCCCCGTTTTCGTGATTTCGTGATGATGAGAGCTCCCTTTAGTGACTTTGCTGCATTAACGGACAAAGAGACGGCGGTCGCGATGACAATGCGATCAATCCACTTTGTCCTCTGCGGTCTCCCTTTTTTTCTTCACTCTCTCCCGGACGTGCACTGACTCTGCAACTATCTAAGCCAACCACTACGGCATGTCCTCGTGCCTAGTAGTCACACAGGGATATGTCAAGCTGTATCAGCAAAACATCAAGGAACACAACAGCTGATCCATGAATATCACGACAATTCTTTAGAAGCTATAAATGATGATAACCATTTTCACTTTTTCCTAAATGGTCTCCTTCGATTATATAATGATTTTTTTTGATTGAGAAAATATGTTGCTGATAAATATTTTGCCATTGTTAGCGTCTAGCTCGAGAGTCGAACCAATAGCATGCATGGCGTAGTAGGCTGCGCGTTCGCTTTCAGTTTTGATCGTCACAGGTTCGAACCCCATTCGGTTGAAATGTTTTGCAGCAATTTGGAAATGTATGTTTGGAGAAGTACATACCAAAAAAATTGTTCCGAGTGTTCACAATGACCTAAACAGCTCGAAAAACAGAAAGAAGTTTTCTTAGACGTTTGTAAATGCTTCTTCATCAAACTTCGTTCGTCGGATTAATGGGGGCCGCGCGAACGCAGCCCCACACTCAAAAATGCAGCTGTTGGCGAACCCCGATTGGGGCTGCCACACGGGTCAGCGCCGCCGAGAAGTGCAATGGTGACGCCTCGCCGTGGAGGTCCCGTCTTCGTGATCACGAGAGCCCCCCAGCCAGGTTAGTTTAATGGTTTAGTAAGGAGAGGGGCGGCATTCGGAGCAGCATCCTATTCTTGACGGCTTTATGAATGGTCACCCACCTTTGGTCTTTCGGCCTCTGTATAATATCGCTCTCTCCCTCTCATTGCTCTTACTGTTCTGGGAAGGGCAAATGTGTTCGCCGGCCTCTTGCTCTCTTCTCTCATATCGCCATACTCTCCCCACTATATATCTCTCTCTTTCTTTCTCTCGCTCGCTTTCTCTCTCGCTCTCATTCTCGCTCTCTCCCTATGCATCCATCTCCCACAGTCTGTGTGTGTCTTTTGTCGTTCTGGAGGCCACTCTCTCACCCAAACGTAACCAAAGGACGATTGAGTCTATATATCCAGAGCAAAGAAAAACACATCCCGAATAGGGTGCAAGAATTGCTGGGACTGTACCTCTGTCGTTTGCATTAAACTTACCTGGCTGGATGGATCTCGCGATCATGAAGGCGGGACTGTCATGGTGAGGCGTTTCCATTGCACTTCGGGAGACGCTGACCCGTGTGGCAGCTCCGAGTTGGGGTTCGCCAACAGCTATATTTTTGAGTGGGGGGCCGCGTCCGCGCGGCCCCAATGGATTTGAATTAAGAAATGTTAAAAGATACACATTTTGTTACGTTCATTGAATAGTAAGCCTTCACAGCTTTTTTTTATATTCCATCCATACACTCGTTGAACGACTCTTTGTTGGATATAAACCACTACTGCGTATTCTTCGGATATTTTTATTGGTAATGATGATCTTACAAACCTCATTTTCAGCGCCGATGCTTCAACCCAGTTACTCAATAAATATTTCTTGAAGAAATGTTTTTTTAATCAGATATGCAAGAAAATAAGCAATTATTTGTAGCTCTGTTATAAAAGAGAAAGTGCATGCAACTGCTGTAGTAAGTACAGCTTTACAAAAAAAAATTCTTGTTTTTAAGAGAGCCTCTCAGTAAGGCACCAGTTGGCCCTGCCCAAGATGACGGATCCATACATTGAGAATGTGGTCAAGCATGACCAAGGACCTCTCAATTAACTTTTTGGGAAAATTTTATTTTTATAAAAATTTTCTCTCCAGGAATACCTTAAAGTGTGCAAAAATTTTGAACATTCATATCGAGCTTTAAAGTCAACATTTTTCACTATTCTTTTTTTTATTCGATTTCTCGTCGAATACTTAATAAAAGAATCTCAAGAATTTCCTTCGAAAAGTTTCATTTTTGATGTTAAATTTTGTCATGAATTTTCACTCGTTGAATACCTAAACCTCATTTGCGCGTGAAATTTTTTATTTCGGATTAAAGAGCATGAAAAACTGTACAAGAAACGGTCCAAGTTCAGTAAAATCTCTTTCCCAAAAGCCTCGAAAAAGTAACTCGAATAGGAGCAACTCTCACCTGAGCGAATATGGTAATATGGTTACAACTTGCCAAATCTGACAAGCTCACAGAAGATAAGCAGACAGTTTTATTCAGCATCTTATTCTCTACAAAAAGGTGTCCATGACATTTTCATAAAACGCGCGTTTTAGTGATAAAAACTTGAAAATTCAATTTTCAAACATTTTGGATAATAGCTGAAAACCTATTTCATGAAGTATAGTGTGTACGAGCTTGCTGAAAACAATATCTCCGTAGCTTTATCTTGGAGAGCAGAAAATTCTACACAACATATATTCTCAACGCATTATTTTGATTTATCACTTGAACCGAAAAGTTGATTTCAAATTCGCTGTTCGAGCTAAATTTGGCTTCGGGTGTCGTTTATAAATGAGTTAACTTTAGAAATCGATGTTTTCGTACAAATAACAATCTGTTTCGTGTTCCTGGTATCGAACAACCCCTCTTGGCCAAATTTGGGGGAAATTTGACTTCCATTTCGCCATGGGTCGAAAAAAATTTCGAAATGGGCAGAGTAAGATCGAAAATTTTTTTTTCCCAAATTTGACCAAGAGGGGTTGTTTTGATACCAGGAACACGAACACACTCCCTGGATTATGGGCACTCTAGCCGGGTTCGCTTCCCGCAAGGAGCGATTGTCTTGCGGCAAGTGAAACATTCACTCCAACATCAACCAGGCTCGACGATAGAACATCCAGCGCTGAACGCTTGTTGTTAGATTGAAGATCATCGACAAGTCAGCGATCATTAACCCCACTGGGACATAAGGTGATATCGAGGAAATTGAAGTGAGAGTGAAAATTTGCAAACAAAAGAGGGAGAGAAAGAGGATGAGGTAATAGAGAGAGAAGTTTTGCTAATGTTAAAGAAAATGGGCACTTTTTGAAGGAAATGTGTGAAATGGACTTGTTTCAACAGCTGGCGTTTTCGACGTGGTTGCCACGATTTAGAGGTGAAAAAGGTATGAAGCTAACTTTGAGTCAAGCAAAAATTTCATTCACCGGATTTTCCTCAAGCATTTTCTCTTCTTTCGTCGTTAACGAAGTAAGCGCCCTATATCGCACGGGTTTTCTACATTTCTGTTTTCCTTTTTTTCGAACCATGCTGCAGATGTTTAGCGAGGGAGCATTCACTTCGTGCATAGAAAGCAGAGAGCAGAAGAGAGGCTGCCTATAAATGGAAAGAGCCTTCGTTCAATAATAGATCCTGCCAAATCCATGCCTTCGTTGTTTTTGATATGAAAGGGGAATTGGTCTTGTTTCAACAGCTGTCGTTTTCGACGTAGTTGCCACGGTTCAGCAGATAGGGAGAGAGAGAGAGAGAGGGGGAGAGATAGAAGAGAAAGAGAAAGAGAGAAAGATAGAAAAGAGAGAGAGAGAGAGAAAGTATGAAGCTAACTTCG
The DNA here is from genome assembly GCA_945643635.1 of Allodiplogaster sudhausi. Lineage (NCBI taxonomy): Eukaryota > Metazoa > Nematoda > Chromadorea > Rhabditida > Diplogasteridae > Allodiplogaster > Allodiplogaster sudhausi. The sequence goes on along the minus strand of CALZFC010000027.1, from coordinate 214,318 downwards.
AGTCACGTGAAAAAGATCTGTGCAAATAGATAAGCTTGAATTTGTGGTACCGAAAATGAAGCGGCAGATTTAGTTTTTAATCTCAATCCAGCACCTAAGCAAGCAAGACAATGTGCATATAAAAGTATTCTCTCGGCAGTACAATTCATAACGCATTCGCATCGTTCCTTCTACATCCTTTTTAAGTATAAAGAAATCTGTTTTCGAAAAAGACGACATTTGCCTTCTACTTTAATATTGTTGTTTAATATAGCAGGAATGTGTTCCACATCTACTGTCGCCGCTCTTCTTCTCGCCTGTGCGCTCGTCAACATGAGCATGGCTGGCGAGGCCCCCACCTGCGACGACGGATCATACGGAAGTGGACGTAAGCGGATATTGATTACATTTGAAGAACTAATTGTATAAGAAGATGACAGAGCTTATAGCCGATAGTACAATTTGCTGATAGTCACTCTTTAAAGCGTTTGAACATTCTAACAAAAGCTAAATAAAGAAAAAAAGAGAAGTTTGAACTTATACTGATATACTGTATACAATAATAATAATATTTTGGTGTTCATTGATTACGTCAGCGAAGAACATCTTTCACTTAAAATATTAATTCTAGTATTTTGAATAATTAATTGTTCATCATACATATGTATGTATGTATCTAATGTAAGAATGTCTTTCATGTAGCGTGCAGTCCTGAGATCGGTCTCACGTGCGAGCAGAAGGGCGCGTGGTGCGTGGCGGGCATCTGCTGCGCGCCCGAGACGCGAGTCTGTCAAGAGGGTCGCGCTAACGGACGTATGTACATACACATCTCTTAATTTTACAGAGCAATAGCAATCATTGAGGCAACTCATTATATTAGTCTTATGAAGAATTGGAAGAGTTTAATTTCGTTAAAAGCTTAATTTAATAAATCACTTCCTTCAGCATGCCTCTCAAACGTCTGCCCACAGGGCTACGAATGCCTTCGCAAGGACAAGGACACCAAGGACACCGTTTGTTGCAAGGAATTCCAATGAGAAGTTGAGGATGACTGATCATTTCAGTCATTATTCTGTTACTGTAGGTAGCGTTTTGATAATTGTGGCTGAATAAATGTACCACCTGCTAAAGAAGAAAGACGCAATGAGATTTTGCATCGTGCCATTTAATGATGTATATTGAATTGTACAGAATGAAGGAAAGCAGCCAAGCGCATATTGAAGACGAATAATGCCGGTATTAAGACGATGAAGGGTGCCTTTCAATGGTAAATGATCACAAAAAATGGCAAACATGCAATATAGGGCAAATTCATTGAAAAACTTTAAGGGATTTCCACGGCGAACGTATGGATAAAGGATTCAAAATAGGCATTTGACTCATGAAATGTCAAGTGCGTAACTTTAGGTGTCACTGGATGCCTTGGTATAAGCCTACTCGGCAAGTCTTCGGAAGCCTTGTGAAATAACATTGCAAAGTTAGGCAGAAGTGCAATGTTTGCATTTTCCCACCTCTTCCCTCTTACTACATCGAGGCCGATACGCTTTTACCTTCCACTGTTCATAACAATCAGATGGCTATGTCGACGTGGTCGGGCTGATCACACAAGGCCCCCAGAAAAATCGATTATAATTCAAATTGATATATATGTAATAAATATTTTACTTCAACAACAGTTGTTGTCTAGCAAATTATCACATTGACTCTGAATTCATAGTAGTAGAGAATATTCCTCAAATTAAAGTTACTTCTTAATTTTCTCAGGACAGAGGCATTTTTGTGACTTCGGGGCACTTGCGATTGAAGTTTGACCAAACAAGGCGAAAAACGAAACATTACTTACCTAAACGCCGGAGACCTCCTTTAACTGAAGACATCTTCAATACTTAAAATTTTAGAACACGTTGCAATCGCTTCATTTGTTTTTATGTATCATCTTTCCTGTCGCCAACTTTTGATTGCATTTCGTTGAAAAACCTGAGCCCTTTTTTGACTAATTCCACTCCTTCGCTACCTCTCGCTACTTCCCTCAACCAGATTCGAGCAAAATTCTTCTTCTTACAAAGCCAACCGAAATGCCTGGGATACAAAACGATTAGGAGGGAAGTGAGGTCTGAGCGATAAATTGCATAGAAAAGAGCGAGAGAGAAGTTTTGCAAAGTGAGGAAATGTGCACTTTCTGGAGGGAAAGTGTGAAATGGACTTGTTTCTACAGCTGTCGTTTTCAACGTGGTTGCTGCTGCGATTTAGAAGTGGAAAGAAAAAGTATGAAGCTAACATTGAGTCAAGTGAAAGATCTGTGAAAAAGATATGCCTGAATCGGTGGCATGACAGTGAGAATGGCTATTTCCGGAATAGTTTGCAAAAATGAAGGGGCAGATTTAGTTTTTATCCTCTATCCAGCAGCTAACCAAGCAAGGCATTTCTGAATATAAGGGAATATTCATGAATATTCACTCGACAGCACAATTCATAGGCATTTGCACCGTTGCTTCGACATCTTTCTTTATCTTTAAATAAATCTGTTTGCAATGACGAAATTTGCCTTCCGCTTTAATGCTGTTTTAAAGAGTCTAGAAATGTCTTCCACATCGACTGTCGTCGCCACTCTTCTCCTCGCCTGCGCGCTCTTCAACATGAGCATGGCTAACGTGTTCGTCAAGCGCCAAGCTCCGCATACCACCTGCCACGACGGATCTCCCGGAAGAGGACGTAAGAAGATATGATTGCATGCCATTCAAGGGAATATCTGCTGAGTGCTGCTTCTTTAAATTGTTTGAATAATATATAAAAAAAGACAACAACATAAACTAAAACTGCTTATTGTAGAATACTGAAATTAGAAATTTTTTTTTGCTCATTGTTTCCGTCAGCGAACAATGTCTTTCTCTCAACTTAAAAAAAAATTTTTTTTAGTCAATTGAAATGACTAAATTTTTTTCAAAAAATTATTTTAGTTAATTTAAATAATTATGTTTTAAATCGTGTCTAATCTAAGAATGTCTTCATTTAGCCTGCACCTTTGGCATGTGCCCGCATGAGAATGATTGGTGCGTCGGTGAAGGAGAGGCGAGCATCTGCTGCGCGCACGAGACGCGAGTCTGTCAGGCGGGCCGCGCAAACGGACGTATGTACAGTATCTTCATTTTACAATTAAGCATTGACCATTGATCATTGATTATAGAGAGGAAGGGGTACTATTTTTGAATCACATTATCAAAGGGGGGGTTCTGTTAGAGGGGGTGGAGGGATTCTACTGAAGGGGGCAGAAATTGAAAAATTCGGCATCTTCATTTTACAGAGCAAAAGCAAGCATTAACTCATTAAATAGAGTCTCCTTTAGAATTGGAACAGTTTCAAGAAAAAAATTAGTGAATCATTACTTTATGAATCTATTCACTCCTTTAGCGTGCCTCTCAAGCGTCTGCCCAAAGGGCTACGAGTGCCTTCGCAAGGACAAGGACAGCAAGGACACCGTTTGCTGCAAGGAATTCCAATGAGAAGATGAGGATGACTGATCATTTCAATCGTTCTTCTGTTACTGTATGTAGCACCACTGTGGATTAACCTGGTTCTGGTAATCATGGCTAAATAAATGTACTAGAGACAGCTGAAAGACGCATATCAGAGTTTTTAGTGAAACGGTTCCATTGCACTTCGGGAAGTCCGTCTTCATACATAGTCCATTCAAGACACTAAAAAGTCAATGAAAAATTTATATTTTGTTTTACAAGTTTTTGTTTTGGTGTTCTTTATCATTTATCATTTATCATTTATTAGTTTTCTTTTGAAGTCTGACTCTAAAGATTTTTCCGATTTGTGTTCATCCTGCTACCCAATAATCATATAAAAAGGAGTGCATTGGTCATTCATACAAAAAGTACATATCATGATTATTGTTTTCAAAAGTTGAGCTCGGATTCACATGCTAATGTCAAGATTCCCTTTGTTGTATTGTCTTCTGTGTCCATCTACAATGGCTGTTAATGACTCAATATGTATATGAACATGTTTATGCGCAGGAAAAAATGGATTATAGCTACTTCATTATATTACTTTTCATTGTTGTGTCGCAGAAGATGCAAGACAATGGCACGAATCTTGAGCTCATATTAGAATTGGAAGAAATACGCAGTGGGGAAGGAGCGAATGAGAGAGCGAGAGAGAGATAGAGAGAGAGGTAGTTAGAGATAGAAAGGGAGAGAAAGGCAGAGAAAGAGAGACAAAGAGAGATAGAGAGAGCGCGCAGCGATGAGAGAGTAAGAAAGGAATGAGGGGAAAGGTTAAGCGAAGCAATGACCGGTCGACTATCACTCGTCTGCTTGCTTCTTTCTCTCTCTCTCTCTCGCCAAATCTTTTCTCTCTATCTCTCTTTCTATCTCTCTCTCTCTCTATCTCTCTTCTTTCTTTCTCTCTATCTCACTCTCATCTATCGCCGTAGCCGTTGTTCATTGCAGGACGCAGCTGTTCGGAGCAAAAGGCGTAGCGAAGGAGGCACAAAGAAGGAGAAACTTACAACAAGAGCAAGACAGCCATCCTTTGTCCTTCTATTTCTCAACCTCTCGTTTTTCCCTCCACCGAATATACATATTTTCCTGATATCTGTAATTGTTTGAGGCGAAAGTTTTGACTTCTATCCCGATTTGTTCCTGGAGAGCAATAATGGTGGCAAATCATTTCGGCCTTCACGATAACAAAACCAATCTCCATGATTGTTTCTTCATGTTTGAAACAATTTGCCGAAATTTTTTCACTTCTTGCATTCTTTCGCTTTTTAAATTTTTTTTACGGCGCGGTTGACTTGTGGCCTGATCAATGTTGCTCTCTCGCCACGCAATCTCCTCGATCCCTTTGCTCTCTCTCTCTCTCTCTCTCTCTCTCTCTCTCTATTTCTCTCTCTTTCTTTCTTTCTGTTTCTCTCTCTCTCTCTCTGCAGGGTACCTTTCACTGCATTCTTTGTTAAATACATATATGTAGCATCGCTGTGATATATGCCCTGGCAGTTACAACAGGCTGATATTTTTGGAAATTAAATTTCTGCGCTGATGAAGTTTTTTTTCTCTGAGGAATGATTTTTATTACAAAAGAAGCAAAACGGCTCGTCTTTTGAAGAGGAAACGATTGAAGAGGATAATGAATGAGAGGAATTATTGTATTCCGAGCGTTTAGCCGCCCGTTATCACTATCTATTGAAGAAATTTTGATGCGATTTAATCTTTCTGACTTCTTGGTTTTATGGGAATGATGAATTTTTCACGAAAAAAACAGATTTATAAGAACACAATGCAAGTAGCTATATATAACAGCAACATGTTCAGTGGTCGTTAGGATTGTATAAGTTAGAAAGGAATGCGTATAGAACAGAGGCAGGGATAAAAAGTGCGGCGATTGTCGCCAGCTTCGCCAGAAGAACCCCTTTGGCCACATTTAAACTGCCGCGCTTCCCTGAATGAAGCCCTGTGGTAGATTACCAGAGTAGCATCCTTCACGCCATGAATTGCCATTATTTTCACTTCTCATCGTGATTTTAGTCCTTATATTTGTCATGATAGTGTTATTTATATTGCTCATTTGTTACGGATTTAATGTAACTTAATTACAACGCCTCGTATGCTTGTTTTGATCCTTTGAGGCCGCCGTTGTCACCTTAGCATAATTTTGTTTCCTCTTTTAATCATATGCTGCCATTTCCCTTGTTCTTCTTCTTCTCTCTTCTTTCTCGTGCTTTTCACGCCAGCGTTTTTTTCCTCGTGTTCTGAAATGTGCTCCTACACCATGTAAATATAGTCTTTAATCCATAATCATGTTCAGAGTCTGCCAGCATCCTCTCTTCTTCTACAGCATTTACGCTTCTTCTTCTCGACACTTCTACAGCCTTCTTCCAGGACATCCTTGTAAAGTTGCCTTTTAGCCCGTATTGAATTTCTTTCGTTTTTCTCTCTCTCAACCTCTTTCATTATTCATTACATTCTAACGGTAAGGTGCACACATGATGTACAGCTCCGGTGTTTCGATTGTTTAAAGAGTAAGCCTTCTTACTCTGTCTCTCACTTTCCTTATTCTTGAACCCTTCATAATTACATTTAGGTTATTAAAAGCCTTTTTTATCTATCGCTCATACCCGAAAGATAGAGTCTTCATGAATTGCAGAGTCAAGGGCGACAATTGTCGGCAAATTTTTATTTATTTTTCACATTTGTTGTCGTTTCAGAAAGATGAGCATTGCTCGTGCAATGGCGAGCAATCCACGTCCTGCCCAAATGCCAGCCCGGATCCTTCGCCGCACTGGACCAACGCCGCAAGCTCCACCGATCCCGCCAGAGATAACAAATAACTTTGCGGAAGAACAAGTATGACTTTTGATGTGCATTTCTTTTCTGGTTAATTGAGGGAGCGGAGTTCCTACTAAAGTAATGTAAAGCCTTAAAATGTGGATTAAGAATATAATAAATCGTTTTGCTTATGAAATAATATATATATGTACATATATATTAAATGTTCTTCTGCAACAGTTACGGCCAACGATTATCGTACAGAACCTCGGCTACTGCGACGAGACCTCTCTGATTAAGAGATTTTCAATCTATGGACCAGTTGATTTATGTTGCGTGAGGTAGAAGAAGTGGTAGAGAACGTGAGAGAGGAATAGAGAGAAAACAAGTGTATGAGAGAGAAAGAGATCAAGAGGGAAGACTGAGAAAGGGGTAGAGAGCAATTGAAAGAGTAAGAGGGAGAGGGAGAGATAGAGTTGAAGAAGCTTCTTCTTTGAGATTGATCGAGGGATTGCCAAAATTCGTTTCCACCGTCCTCCCAATGCGATACGATGCGTAATCGAGCTGGACAATACGATTTTGTATGGGAGGTATGAGAAAGCTATGGCTTTAGAAGGAGAACCAGCTTCCAGTTTCTTTCCTTGAAATATTGAGATACATAATAAATATATGAAATAATTTTTAGCGATTATTTGGCAAAAAAAACAATTCCAGTTCTCCTTATGTAAAGCTATCGATGATCTGACAAAAAAAAAATGGAAATTATCAAATGCAGAAGAATCGCAGTGCGTTTGGACCATGGAACTACACACAGAGAAGAAAAGTTCGGACAATGAAAGTTCGGTCGCGATTGTTACAAAAAAAGTTCGGACATTAAAAGTTCGCGGAGCTCATGTTCCCACTCATGTAACAATTTGTTCGTCACCGTGCTCGAACTTTGAAAAGTTACAATTGTTCCGATTTTTTAACCGGTCCGTTCAATGAAAATTTCGAACTCTAGTTCAACGGCGCAGAAATATTGTCAAACATGCAGTGGAATGAATTTTTTTGGACTACTTTATTGCTCGCATCAGTTTTATTAGTTAAATCAACGTTTGTATTGCAAATTTCTTTCGCTTTCAGGCAGTTTTCGTCGTCACGAGAGAAGGAAGAAGAAGCAGTGTAGCAAGACGGCATCCGCGCTCACTTATTCAAGACCGGCACCGAGCAGCAACTTGGCTGCGCACTCGCTTGTATCTGGTTGGTTTTTTATACATATTTTTTCAAATGAAATTTTTAAAGGTGAAGACTAGTTTGTAAGTGATTATTGAAGTTTCTTTGTATTGTTTACTTGGTTTTGTATTGTATTTTATATAAATCTGAGCATTTCTCTTTTACTTTCAGATAGGTTGTCACAGAAGAAGGTTGCCGAGCAGCGTAGGCGGGTGCTGATCAGCGTCGACATCTTCCCGTATTCATAGGTTTGATTTTAAGCAAACAATCGAACAAATTCTGTAATGGCTCTGAATAATATTCGCTGTTGTCCATTTGCAAAGAAAAACTCATCGTCTTTTAAACGATAAATGTGATTTATTTGGTTAAATATTACTAACACATGGATCACAGTTGATTCTTAGATGTTTGGCGATGGTGGGAGGCAAGAGACTTGCGCAAGGTTAAGTTTCGTATGCCTTGTGCGGCCTTGCAAAGGTTCCAACATATGCAGATAACGGTGCACTTTAACAGAAATGCTCAGAAAGCACAATTATTTAGTCTAAAATTTTCGAGTTAATTTTTTGTATTATTTTATAGAACGCAGTGGTGGCTTCTGGCCTGGCAAAGCTTCTTTTCAACTGCTTCCTCGTTTCCTGATGAAGAAGAACTAGGACCACTCTTCATTGCGTAAGGAGCGAGAAGATTCGCTTCCACTTCCAACGAATATCGAACAGGTGAATATAATTTTTATTGACAAGAATAGAGCAATGTTTTTATTGGAATTTTCCGTTCTGTTTTGTTCAACTTGGTGAAGGCCTGATGCTAGTCAGATAATATTCTAGTGGGGCCAAGTATTAGAAAGCCTTTTAACAAGCCTGTCTAGAGCTCATAAAATGTACCGTACTTTACAGTCCGAGTTCGTGACTGCTCTTTTCTAAGGATTACGTAGGCTTCAGGTGTGGATATTTTTGTTCTGACATAATCGAACTAGCATGTTATTCCATTAATTTCAGTTAATTTTCGAATGATATTTTTTGCAGAAATTCCAAATCTATTGAGCGTATAATGTAAGCGCCATTTCAAGACAAGATACAGTTAATTAAGGTACTTATTTTTCTGTATCGACAATTATATTACTTTATTTGTGAGATTTGAGCAACTTTGAGTAATTATGCTTGAACTTCTTCGTTAAACTCACGAAGAGTTTTTAGCGGAATATTCTAGAATTGCAGAAAGACTCACGAGATACCGCAGGAGAAACACCTAATAGTAGTATTTTTATATTTATTTATTTATTTATTCGTACATCAGTATATACTGGGCAGAGTTTATATCTTTTCTTTTAATGCATACCCCACTCTACCATGCATACATTTTATTATATAGTATTATATTTTGTAATTATTTATATGCTAAATGCATATATTCTATCCCTTCGTCATAAGTGTCCCTGGCTGCCCTCCGCCCTTTCGGCGTGTGGCGGCAGCACTCTGCTCTCGTGCTGAAGGGTCTGGCCCACCCTGGGAAGTCGCTCACCCCGCACATCATGCTATCAGCGTCTGAATGCTCGTCTCTCCCAGTCCTCCTTGAGTTCAATTCTCACCGGCGAAGTCGGAAGCAAAATTGTGAAGAAGCTTCAAGAAGACTCCGACTTTGATCTGGCTGACGACGCGAGGAGCAGAAGCTTTGTAACTCGGAGGGTCGCCGACTTCTTATTCTGGCACTCTGATACGTTAGATATTCTTTTCATGTGCTGCTTGAATAGAATATTGCATATTCGATATGGATTACTTTAGTCAGTCAAAACCATCTGCCAAGGAAACACGGGCGTTTGTCGCACATCTTTTTGCTCCATTCCCATCAACCGATGATGTCAGTTTCCTCTTTTCTTCATCCAAAAGATGGTTAAAATATGAATTAAAAATATTAATCTCAATTGTGAACCTTTTTACTTTTTCTTTTACCTACACTATTAACACTACATTTAATTCAGCTTGCATTCGCCCACAACAGCAATGGACTCGTTGAGAAGCGAATTAGAAGGCTGCGTCACGAATTCGGTAAGCGTGGACTGTTGGCCTCTCCCCCGCGCAACTACAATCGGAATTTACGTACTAGCCAGGAGGGAGAGCCCCATGAAGAGACAGAGGAAGATCTAAATGTCAGTATTCCATTCTTGACTTTCCAAAACTTTAAATTTTAGTATAAGTAATCATTTTTCTCCTGAAATATTTTTAGCGTGTCAACTCCCTAGTGCTTGGCAGCCTCGATCATAATGAAGTCGTCAAAAAGACGCGGTTAAAATGTGTTTTTATCACTTAAATTTTTTGCACTCTGCTTGCTCTTTGAGTTAGAATGCTCGCCAATACTTTAAAGAATGTTATTTCTTTTTTTCAGTTTGCCTCGAGTTCGCTTCTGCCAAAAGAATGGCCCTACCGAATCTGTCCGGCGATACACCTTCCTCAGCCAGGCTCAATACGTTCGTTTATTTATTCGTTGTTAAATCAGTATTAACCATTAACAGTCTTGGTGGAAAGTGTTCATTGGCATTGTATTTTTCAATACCGCACTAAAATATCTTGTTGTTTATAATGAATGGCATCCTATAATAGTATCATGTCACTGCTTCAGTTTGTGCGAGACTTAATCGCCGCGTACTGTGAGTCGGCAAACGACTTTCCGGCACGGCTCATTTGGGAAATTGCGCCCTCCGTTGCCGACATTGCGCTGCGTACCCTGGGGGAATCGAGAATGAACTTCATTTTGGCTGCTAACGCATTCCCTTCTAACTCAAAAGGTTTGGTTATACTATCCGTAATCCAATACTGCAAGCAAGCATTACGGTAGTCGGATTGTACATTGTACGGTAGTGCTTTCTTTTTCACTGATTACATACTGACAAGTTCTTTGTTTACTTAAGCTTTCTTTCCAGATAGCATCGCGCTTGGTTGTGTGCTGAACCTTCTTGCCCTCTTCGAGGCCACCGACAAGAAAAAGGAGCCTTCCAGGATCAAGCACATCTTCATTCGATTCGAGGTTCGTACTTTTAGTCTCGTTTTTACAAGAAGAACCATTGCTGAAACCTAAAAGGGAGTATGACTATTAATTAGCGTGAATTATTGAAATTAGAAGTCATAAATCCCTATAATTTGACTTGTTTGCAAATATATCCTGCTAAAAGTTACGTAATTCTGATGTTCCAGAATGCTTATGCAGCGGGAACAGCGCTGAGTCACGTTAAAGGCCAGGGAATAACCCAACCGGTTATTGTCTCGTACGGCAACGTCACGGACAAGTTCACGATCGCCATGGAAGGAATCGATTTTACGGTTTGATTCCTTTATATTCATTTCAATCTAATTACAAAATATTTTTCCCATTAACCTTTTGGATTTGTTCATATTTCATTATTTCGGATATTTCATGATATTAGTACATTATATTTTTCCCATCGTCAAAAATTACTACTTCGTTCACGTTTTCTCGTTGTTCAGCACAAAACATTTACTTGGGATACATTTAATTCAGAAGTTTAATTCAAGAACATGACTGATTTCACATTCTCATGCAGGTAGACGGTTCTTTTGCGGACGCGCTGCTCGCTTACCTCTCCGCGTTCTGGGTGTTCAATTTGGAGCTCGGTGGCCAAGTCAAGTCCGAGGTGACTCTCCTCGCACATCTCGCCGGCGTTGACATTGCTCTGTCTGGAGAGGCGGCCAGACTTCACCGCAAGATATGCGGAGCTAAGCACAAGTAGAATTCCTTTCCTTTGTTATCTAATGATAGGTGCTGCTCATTTCTCGTCATTACGAGTTTTTTTCTTCATGATTGTCACCCTTTATGTTCTTGAGATTGAAAATAGTATCGATAGCATATAGAGCATCAATAGATTACTAATCCCTTCCTCAAATCGCCTTTCCCACTTTTACGAGTTCATTTTTTCATTGCCACTTACATTTGTTCCAAGTTGTCTTCTTGTTGTTGATCTTTCTGTTGGTTTTACGGTGTTTTCCTGCCATTGAATTAACCTAATTAAAAAGGATTTAACACGTGTCGAACTTGCAACATTTTATTAACACGCAACACTGAATTCTTATTGGGAATATGCAGCAAGAAAGCAAAAAAAAATCAATCGATAAAGCGAGCGGGCTGCCTAGCCGGGGCTAGCACTAGCGAACTTTATGTTACATCGGTGGGAACAAATTGCTCCATTCACTTGTTACCGCTCTGGTATCTTTTAAATGTAACAATCAAAAGTTCGTTGGGCGAAACATTATTGCATTTTCGAAACAATATGTTCCGCGTAATTGTTACCAGCGCGGTAACTTTCTTCTCTGTGTGTATTATACCATGCAACCCGCCATCTTCTCAGGAGGTAGTTTAATCAATATTTCATTATAGAGAGTACAGTGAAAATTACTGTTTTCGCTCAATATATATGGTATTTCCTATTAGAAATGCCCTCTTTTATTCACTGGGAACTCACAATCAGGCGATACATATGAACTCTATTGATTCTTTCTTAATATAATTTTAATTGAAAGTGTTTCTTTAAAGTTTATTCTTTGCCCTTTTCCTTTCCTCACCAATTCTTTGATTTCATAGAACTATAAGTAATGTTTTCCAGGCAGCTTACGGCGAAGGACTAAACCTTGTTATCAGACACTTGACGAGCACGTTAATGCGATGATTTTACATGATGTTTTCGCGCGAATCGGACCTGTGACTTGGGTCAAGGTGTTTATTTTTCTTTAAATTATGTTTTTAAAGTTAGTTATTTTAAATGTTGTTTTATGAAAATAAATTAGTTTTACAGAAATTGGTGAATTTAGATTGCCCGTCTCAACAATGGCATGTCGCGTGGCTTTGGATTTGTTTTCTTTAATAGTTATTTTGACGCTCGACGGGCATTACTGGAAATGAATGGCGTCGTCATAGGAAGCAGGTAAGGAGTTTATTATTTTTTTTTTAAAGAGCCACCGTAGATTCTACTGCCTTTTCTTCCAATATAACCCATTTCCCCTAATTGTAAGGTAAATTGAAAGTGAAATTTCCGTGCATGCAAAAATGCGAGCGTTTCAGGTCGATAATCGTGCTCCCTGACATTGTTGGGAAGTTTCAACCTCCTGCCCATATTATGAGGAATCCGGTTTCGCCGTCATAGGATGGAGTATTCGGTGTCGCATATACTGTGGTATCATCACTCCTATTTATGATCAAAACCGTTGTTTTACCTACTTTCCGCAGAACAGAAGGGATCTTTTCTGCGCGCAGTTGCGCGAATTAAATATGCAACGGCCCCGAACCGCAAGCTAAATAGACTTCGTCATTTTAGGCACCAAGAGGAATTAATCTCCACATTGGTAACTTGGACAAGACGGTTAACGATATGATGCTGCTTCAGTTTTTTAGTAGAATTGGACCAGTATCGTCATGGAAGGTAATTTCTTCTCGTTTTTTATCATGTTAATATAAATAAAGGAGCAGTTCACTGAATATTTAACATGTGGTCTTATGGACGAGGATCTATTAGCATCAGTATAAAACATACTTCTGGAAATTTTGAATAATATTTTGTATGCTTGTTAGAAAGTTAGAAGCACGCAAAATGTGGCTGGGCCAAAATTTTTACTGTAGCTGTTAGCCACCCTCCTATTTCAAACGCTCTCTAACCCATAGAAGGGCCCAATATTTGAGGGCGCGCATAAAAAATGGTATTAATATACTACGGTAACATCGTTCAGTGCATGTTTCCTTTAAGAACCCCCTCCCCCTCAGCTAAAAAAGCTAAATATGTATGCAAAATAAAGGTTGCATGTCACAGTTAGTTTGCATAGCTTTCTATGTTTTTTTAATCAAGAAGCGGTGTCATCTATTCCAGATTTCACGTGATGCATCAGGTCAATCGCGAGGCTTCGGATTTGTTTCCTATATAAATGCCATGGACGGCAAGCATGCCTTGATTTTAATGGACGGCCATCTTTTATGCAACAAGTGAGCCAGCTCAAGTTTATTGTTTCAAGTCATTGATAAGTTATAATCTACTTTTTTTAAATGTTAATTACTTATTCAACAAGAATTTTTTTATAGTACTCCATTTTTTCGGAAATGTCCAATAAAACTTGCAACGAAAAAGTTGCGTTAGAAACCTGTGCAAAAGTCATAATTTAATTATTTTACTTACAGGTATATCAACATTTCCATCTGCAAGCATAACTTCCATCCGCAGCCGATGAGATTTTGATCTTCTCTATCATTTATCATTTCTTAGCTTTATTTTTCATCCTGTTTATATAGATTTTTACAGCTGTCCTCCTGATCCTGTGAACCTGTGAACCAATGATTGTATAAAATCATTGGCCATTAATATAAAAGCACATAGCGTGTCTACTGCGCGATCGCGTATTCACATGAGAGAGTGAGAGCATATCCGAAACTGAGAGACAGATTGCCAGAGCGAGAGAGACATACAGAAAGAGAATCGGAGATACTAAATATGTATGTATGTAGATAGAGAAACTGAGAGACAGTGAGAGCAACACAGATAGAGATAGAGAGTGAGTTGATAAGGAGAGACAAAACTGATTCTGTGATCAGATGTGACCTCTAGGACACCAACGGCACTTATTGAAGAATTATTTGATGAAGAGAGCGGGAAGAAGGCGAGCGGAGGGGAGCAGATGTGATGACCTTTCTCTTATCGTCGATCGCCCAAGCGAAAAAGGGAGATATAATGAGTGAAAAAAAGGTGAGAGAAGTATGCTGCACCTCAATTCGGTATGGCAGGAAGTCTCGGTTGATGTCGAGAATGGAAGGCAGAACATCGATAGGCGACATATTCAGCGGCTCACTTTCTTGTGGCGCTTGCTTTAGTTCATTGAATTAATTTGATTCATATGACATTAGTTTTCAGATACCAAAGAAGAGTGAGGGAGATATTCATCTTAAATCAAGCCGTATGGCCATTTCCTAATTGAATTTTCTATTGGATTTTATCTCCTGAGTTTTAAGCTCGTAAAAATTATTTCAGTTCTTTTTCTTTTTACCCATTCTCTCTTTTTCTATCTAATTTCCTTCTCATCACTAACGAATGCAGGAGCTGAGTACGCCACTTTGGGACTGGCGGCCATGGAAGCTTCTTCGCGAGCTCTCCGAAAAGCGTGAAGAGGAACGCTACGATTATAAGCAAACTAACGCACCGGTGCTTAATACAAGAACTATGTACATATGAATGTATGTATCATGAAACTTGTTTTCAAAAGCTATGTTCGGAAGTGCAGTTACTCGAGATTCTGTTTGTTGACTACTCTTCTGTATCATCTACAATGGCTGTTAATGGCTCGGCGTATGAATATGTTTATGCGTAGGAAATAATGGATTACAGCAACTTCATTATATTGCTTTGTGGTGTAGCAGAAGATACAAGACAAAGGTACGAATCTTTTTGGACTCATCGAAGGAATTAGTGAAACATTAGGCGAAGCAATGACTTGTCTACTATCACTCGCTTGGTTTCTTACTTTCACTCTATTGTTGGAGTCAGTGCTTGAAGGATGGCTTCGAGCTTGTGGGCGGTATCGACTGGACACTCGGCGGAAAGAAGTTTCTCTTGTTGATCAATTTCCATCTTTAAAATAGCGGTATACTCATCTTTTGGAGATTTAGATGGTGTAAGTATCTTTCTAGGTTAATAGCACCACATCTTCTCTTCACTCAAAAAAAAATTTGCTTTATTTGATCCTATCATAATTCATTGTTCACACCGTTTTATCCCCAATAGTTTGAGGAGCATCTGCCGCGCATTCAATCTGCCTAAAGTTTGAAACATATTCGGAACACTTGTTCCCAACATTGGAGTTGTTGTCACAGACTGAGAACAAGCTGGCAACATCTCGAGCGAAATACAGTCTAACAAATCTCTGCGAAATAGCACAGGGCAGAGAAAAAGACGGCGCCGGTCGTCCGGTGCATGACCCCATTCTCATTCTCTCCTGGTTGATCAAAGTACATACTCACACGAGCAATGAAATAGTACAGGTAGAGAAAAAAGACACTTCTCACCTCTTCGGCTTACTCGAAGAGGTGCGAGGAGTCTTTTTTTCTCTGCCTGTACTATTTCGTCGCTTTTGTGGGTACTGCGGCCAGATATCGACGTTTTTTTGCATTGCGGTCGCGTTTTGCCTTTGAACGCGGAATATTTCAATTGCAATTTCTTTATCGCATTGACCAATTTGGGCAAATATGTAGGTACATCGTAATCATTGGGGAAATATATCTGGGCCAAGCAATATAAATTAGAAATTATTAAAAAGTAAAAACAAAAATACAAGAGAGGAAGGTAGCGATCACGAACAAAATGCGGGCATAAGACTTAACGATCAAGAGATATTTGGTTGAGTTACAACATGGGTGCAATACTTACGGAATAAAGAAAGCCAATTTGAGGAGACATACTTTTCCCGCAAGGAGTTCCAGAGCCGGACAACACGATAAGAGATACACGAACGCTTTGATCGGAGGGAGCGGAGAGGAGGAAGTGCTAGCTTGTAAGGGTGGCCTCGGAGGGTTGAAGAGTATTGGGAAGGGAAAGAGAAAAAGCGAGCATGGCAATAGGCCTAAGCTTCCGAATGATTTTAAAGGTAGTTACAAGATCAGTAACTCTCCTACTGCATTCTACCGTATCCAAACATATTTCTAGTTCACGGCCAATTCATATGTGGATCGTTGAATCGTTCTGCTGTTCGGAACGCTGTGTTTAATCATGTTCCTACATATATCGAAGGCGAGCGAAAAATGGTTGTTCAACATTCGCCTTCACGAAGATAAAGGACAGACATTCGTCAACATTCTCATATGTGTGTATGAACAATGCCACAAATATTAGTGATATATTGTTTGTTCCATCATTTTATGCAGTAATCTACATCCCTGTTCACTATAGAGACAACAATTTTAATATTTCGCAGGCAACAAATCAAAAGTTTCAGCAAGAACCCGGCGTGCATGACCCAGCAGTCACCTCATTGCCGGTCTTTTTGAATGCAAACGAGATTCAGCAAACGATGAACCTACGAGATACATCTGATCGTTTATCTGACAAAACTTAAACCTAAAATACAAATTTCGCCACCCAATAAAAGTGCGTACCATCAAGACGTCGTCAACACCGATGTGTTTCGCTTTGGCCCAGCAGGCTTAGATAAATAATTAGTTCAATTTGAAAACAAACTTATTTGCATTTATTGATTTAAAAAATTTCATGTTTGCATCGTGAGAATGAAAGAGTAAAAGGTGAATCAACAAAGTAATCGCCTTAAAATGACCGCACCATCGTTTTGAATGCATTTTAGTGCAGGTTGAGCAGTTCGGTCTGGAAACTTGAATTCCTTGATGAGCTGGCTACACCGGTTGCGTCGGAAATGTATGATAATCTTTTTTTTCAGTTCGACGACAATACTTGAATTTGTTTCGTGCATCGTATACAAAAGAAATGAAAGATATTGTAAGGAAATAACTTTTTTTTATCACAAACAACTTCACGAACTCTTTGGCAGTGTCGACTTTAGCAGTGGTGGTTGTGCTGATGGAAGTCGTCTGGATCACCGTTTCCGTAGGAGTCGTTGTCCACGACGAGGGCGTAGTCGTCTGTGTTGTGGCTGGCGACGAAATGACGTCGACACTAATCGTCACCCTGATGGGCCACCCGGGCGCCGACCACGCGCGGACGCCAACACTGTTCGAGCGCGTCTCCATCGTATGGATGGTGTTTTTAGATTGAGTGCAGCAGAATCTGGAAAAAAAACGATAAAAGAGCTGAATAAGTTGTTCGCCACTCACATATTTTCAGAATACAAGCAAAAAAGAAGGGTTTAAATCATTAATTCACCGTCTTAACAAGCAATGTTCTCTAAAAAGCAGCTTTCTGTATAAGCGATGTTAGGCTTGTTCGTTAGAATTTTGTTTACTTTCATTGCTTACATCACCTAAACAACCAATAAGATCGATATTAGGCTTGTTCATTTTAAAAAAAGTTTCGAAATTCATTACATTCATCACCTAAACAACCAATAAGATGAGTTTGCAGCTCCATTAATGATTGTGAAAAGCGATCACCAAGAGATCACCTCTTTCCGCCGAGCGTCCAGTCGACGCCGTCTACGAGCTCAACGCCATCGTGATGGCACGGATCCTTGCAGATAGGACTGACAGACGTCGTGTTGACGCCGACAAAGATGGTGAGCTTCAGGCGACTACCCTCGGGGCCCTGTGCCAGGGGGAAAAGATTCGTGTTCACTGGCTCCGGAAGGAAAATGAAAATCCCGCCAACAGAAAAAAAAGACATATGTAAGGGCCTACAGCAATGATCGTTGGCTCGCTCTTGCTGAAAGCGTCAAAGTTGTAGTATTCTCTGCCTTCAATAAACATTTCATGTGTATGATCGTCCTGTTGCGTCGACCAAACAACGACATTTTTCTCCTAAAAATGCTTTTCTGTTGCTTTTCTTTTTTTGCTGTTTTTTTTTTAAATCAAGCACATTTGGATACCTACCGACTCTGTGACGGCTCTTGGTGTTATCATCTCTCCACAACTTCTGCCAGTGAAGAAAACTGGACAGATGCAGCTTCTGCAGTCGCGAGAATTCTGAAAGCCGCCATTAAGGCAGAAGCGACGAGGCACGCAAGCGTCTGGAAAGGAAAGAGCGAGATCGCTGTTGGAACGCTTTTCTTTTTTCCTTCCGTTAACCCATGTCGGAGGTGTTAATGAAAAGAAGACCGACCTGCGCAAGAGTACATGAAGTTCAGCTGCTTGAGATCGGTGAAGGCGACAAACTCTTCCTGGCCCATCGTGTTTAGGAACTGCATGTCCTTTGGAACCATTGTATACCCGCCAACGTCAGTCTTGGCAAAGGCGTCTAGAATGCAAAGAGAAACAGGTTAATTAATTTAGTGCTACATAAACTTCGTTTTAGCCTTCTTAAAGGAGATCATAAAACGCTCCTACAACGATCAGCTGCCCAACATCTGAAAAGTACGGTGTAAGCAAGTCACAAAAATGGTACTACTGCCTCTCGCCTCTCTCAACAGAAACTTTTGGTTACCACAACGGGCACGTGAGCCTAGGTGTTAAGCAAAACCCTGCCAATGTTGGTTGCGCACACCATATGTATGCATTTTAATGTGTAGGAGTCGAATAGCCTCGTCGGCTACGGTGTAGTACTCCCAAATTTTTTGAAAATTATTCGCGAATTTACAGTAGTTAATACTGTTAATTTTTCATTGGCAGAGAGATTTTTGTGAGTTCTGGACATTTGCAATCGAAGTTTCAAGTTCAACCTGATCAAATAAGGCGAAAAAACAAGACACTATTTATTCGCCTTACTATTAGATCTCCTTTAAAATTTAATTTCGCGCTTACTTACATCTTTACAAATTAACTTGCCGCTCACACGTTCTAAATATTCTCTATATGTTTTGCAACTGAAGAATAGCACACACTTGCTGTGTATTGCATCATGCTGCCATAGTCGTATGAGACGCCATAGTTGTCGTTCTCCTTGGCTGTCCGCTAAATTCAATGAAGCAAAAAAATTTCTTCTTTTGAGTAATAAATATATTTATGTCCGCACATAATGAATGCAAACCAAAAGGATAAAAGGAAAAGATGCTCAAACCATCTTGAATTGGTCAGTGTAGGATTCATTTATAGCATTGAAATTTACGGTGATGTAGTCGTCCCGGTCGTAGCGTGACTGCAAAACAAATCTAAAGTTGGCTGATAAGCCTTCTTCTTTGCTACTCAGTTCGCGATGGTCAAAAGAAAGCAAATTTTGGACTAATCAAAAGGACCCAAAAATAGTAAGCCATTTCCGTGTTCTCGATAAAAAATTCACCTGTTCGTGGTCAAAGCCAAGCGCATGTAATAGCTCGTGCGCAGCGGTAATGAGCTTAACATGGCAGGATAATGTTTATGTGCATATGCAACATGGAATATGTAATTTGTACGTATCACAAGGGCTACTACAACATAGTGCAGACAAAAACATCTTCTTTGAATGGTTGTAATAGAACCGGTTGAAAGTAATGTAATAAATAAATAAATAAATGTACATACAGTTTGACAGTCGGAACCGAGAGACAACTTCTGTACACGGCCGTCTTTTCCGACGACCGATGAGCATCCTCCGCCGTTGAAGATGTTTATCTTAAAGGAACGATGCTGAATGATTCTACAGTAGTACATTAGGAATATTTTGAATCCAATCGTCAAATATTTGGCCCTTTTTCTGGTCAGAAAACGTATGAAACAGGACTGTGGCTAACAGCTACAGTAAAAAATTTGGCCGTACCCTATTTTGTGTGCTTTAAACTTTGTATCAAGTGTATTATATATATATATATATATATATATATATATATATATATATAAGCAAAAACGAAAATCTGATCATATTTACTTCAAGATAGACAGTTGTTTTCACTCGAGTGATCGCCCACATTTGCAGCACAGCTTTAGCTAGCTGGAATAATGTATTCAACTACAGTCTTTCGTTTAAAATGCGTGAACTAACCCCAGTATCTTTTGCCTCGTTACGCTCAAATGAGAGGCAGCTGTTGTTTGACAAGATCTTCATTGCCTTTTCAACGAGGGCAGCATAGCTGTCGGCTGTAAAAATTAATCAGAATAATTAAAGTGGATATTCTCTAGTAAACGTTTTGATGTAAGCGAACGTCTAAATTATACGGACTTCACGTTAGAAACGCTGGTAGAAATAAGACTTCTGTCATATGAATAACATTGAAATTTAAAAAAAAGTGAAAAATGCAGAATAATGGGTGCTAACATTAATATGCCTAATTACTTTCTTTCTTGAATAGGCAGGGAGCATGAAGAAAGAATGAATATAATCTTACGATATCCCTCGTCGAAGAAGTACGGTATCGGCTTCGTCTTGTCCCAGCGAGGCTTGTTGAGGGGCGCGCCACGTTTGTTACGTGATTGCTTACAATTTGTAAGAGTTTTTTTGTTTGTTTCGAACTCGCAAAGTCAATGCCATTGATTAATTGCTCTGTATATATGTACATACATAAGATGAGAGAGAGAAAATATGCTTTCCTATGTATGAATTGCGTACCGTCATATGTTCAATGTCGCCTTTTGTTGGAAGGATGTCACCCTTAAAAAAGCTATTTTTATGATATTGTTCCTCAAAAAGCTTGTGTTTACAGTTAAAGCATGTAGAACATGACGGAGCATGATGAAAAAGCACAGTGACGAGGAAAGTGAACGAGAATGAGAGATATATAAAGGAGAAAGAAAGCAAGAGAGAGAAAGAGTTAGAGCGAGAGAGAAAGGGAGATATAGTTTAGTTATTTATTCAGACATCAATTTATGATGTGACAGCATATTCAAATAAATAAAATACCACGTCATGTTCAGTGCAGACTATATGAAAAAAGAGGGAGGGAGGGGGGGAATGGCTGGCAACGCTGATCCTGCTGGCATGTGACGTTAAAGGAGGCCTTAAGGGAAAAACTCCTACCACGAAGTCCCTAACGGATTTGGACGGAATGATAAAAAGAACGGAGTAAAGAATGAACAGAAATGGTGCTACAGCCCCTTGCCTCTCTCCCCAGAAACTTGTGGTTTGCACCACTGCCAGGTGAGCCAACGTGTTAAGAAAAACCCGGCCAATGTAGGTTGCGCGTACCACATGTATGCAATTAATACGCATAACACGGTTGGCCCCAGTGGCCGCAACGTTGCTCTGTTAAAAATTTTTGAAAATGGCGGGAAAATAAAATATTTGGGAATTAAAAAAAACAGTGTTAATTTCCTCAGGGCATGAAGGTTTTTGTGACTTCGGGATACTTGCAATCGAAGTTTCTAGCAAAACCCGACCATATAAGACGAAAAAACAAGACACTATTTATTCGCCTCGGACCTCCTTTAAGGGAGCGCGGGTAGCGACTTCCCGAGGGGTGGGCCAGGCCCCTTATAGCACTTGGGGAGAGTGCTGGCACCACACACCAAAAGGACCAGAGTGCAGGAGAAGGGAGTGAGTGAAAACAGGTGAGAGAAGCATGACTCACCTCAATTAGGTATACCAGAAAGTCTCGGTTGACGTCGAGAATGGAAGGCGGACCATCGATAGGCGGCAGATTCAGCGGCTCATTTTGAAGTGACGCTTGCTTTAATTAATTAAGTAATCAATTAATTTGACTCATATAACATTAGTCTTCAGATAACAATGCAGAGAGAGAGAGAGAGAGATTCATCTCAAATTAAGCCTTTTTTGGATTTTTCTCTCCTGATCGCACTCTTTGTTTTAAACTCGTAAAATAATTTCACATTTTTCATCTAACCCATTCTCCCTCTTTCTCTCTAATTTCTTCCTTTCGTCACTAACGAATGCAGGAGCTGTGTACGCCACTTTGGGACTGGCGGCCAGGGAAGCTTCTTCGCGAGCTCGCCGAAAAGCGTGCAGTTCATCCACCGTCAAGCCAGTGGCGCGCGAGAGCTGTTGCGTAGAGATTTGATACAATTTTAATACGGAATATGTATATTTTTTAAGCTTTAACATTACGTTATTATTTAACAACTAAAAAACTTTCTTTCTTTGAACCTTAATCTTGTCTCCTCTTCTTTTTCACCCAAAAATAGTACCTCATCGACGATTTGACGATCGCGTTCGGATGCGCTCGCCTCGCTTGCTCGCTTGAGCCGCGGAAGAGAGAAGGCGAACGATGGAAGAAGAACGCAGAAGACAACGACGACGAGGAGATTACTCACCATTTTGAAGAAACCCCAAAAGGCTGATGGTTTTCCCGTTGTGCAACAGGCAGCTTTTATGCTTGATGCATTCGGCCATGCTATTCCTAATGACATGAGCAAATTAATCTCAATCACTCATTGTCAGACGTGAAACTGCGTAGCTAAAATCGTATCACTCATTGTTGATGTTTCAGTTGGGCCATTTAGAAAATCCTTTGGTTTGCCCAAAATTCATTTGTTTCTGCCTAGTTTCATTTGTTGTCTACTTTATTTGCTCTGATAAATCAAAAAATCGCAATCCCCATTGACATTTTTGTGCTTCTCCTGCAATTCAATAATTAATCTCTTATTTCATATTGCATAAAAGATTGCTGGAGTAATTCTTTGGAACAAACAATAGTGTCCGGTGTAGAAAAAAATACTTTGAATGACTATGTCCACACTAATACTTACTGAAAGATTGTTTTTGTTTTGTCATTTCTTCGCTGATTGGATAAACCTTTACAGTCTAATACGTGTTCTATATATTTATGCCGATTATATCTACAAACTTTCGTCGTACTCAAGAAGTCTTCATCAAACGACAGATTTCAATGAACATTTTGCACGCATCTTTGAACGGTTTGCACACAAAAATAAGACAGAATTTTCAAATGTCGAGCAGCAGAACTGGAATGTTTGTTTTTCATATCAATCAAAAATGCATGTGAATTTCCATCCAAATTAAAGCATCTCCACTGTTCAGATGAGTTGTCAGAGTTGTCAATTGATTTATTGCGAAGGATAACAGCGATGATTAATTGGATTAGCATCATTCAAATTCTTATTTCATTGTAGACAGTATCAAAACTAACCCTCACGGAATAAAAAACCAATGCCTACGCAAACATTCATCTATGCATCAATAAGGTAACAATGCAAGAATGTCGAGACGGATTGCTTTTTATTAATTTATCAGCGAATTAGCAACTAGGCAGAAAACAAATGAATTTTGGACAAGCGAAAAGTTTTTCCAAATGGCCCATCTGAAACATTAATATGAGTGATGCGCCTGTAACTAGGAGGGGGAGTTTCACGCCTGAGTGATTGAGATTAATTTGTTCCTGCCATTAGTACTGGCATGGCCGAATTTATGAAGCATAAACGCTACTCGCAGCACAACGGGAAAACTAACGGCGTTTTGACTTGTCATCAAATAGGATCATGCTTCTAGTATTCAATGACTATTAGTGTTAAGTTCTCGTCAACCAGGTAAGACAAGTCTCAAAATGGTGAATTGTCGCCTTCTCGTCGTCGTTGTCTTCTGCGTTCGTTTTCCATCGTTCGCCTTCTCGCTCCCGCGGCTCAAGCGAGCAAGCGAGGACAGCTATTCCGAACGCGATCGTCAAATCGTCGAGTAGGTGCATACAGTACCGCTCAACGGTGATGGGTCAATGCTGCGTCGGCTATAGCGCGGCTAAATGGGGCCAAGTGGAATATCTCGCTGCAGAAAGAATTTTCAGGGAAATCACATATCAATATGAGATCCTTCAATTTTTCTTCGCTAATCACGTTAAACAATTCTTGAAAAATGCAGCAAAATAAATGCAGCAAAACATTTGCTCCGCTTGGGGTTCGAACCTGCTACACACCAAAAAGCATACGAGAACGCAACAATTATGTCACAGTACATCATGAAAATGCTAATTTCACAAATTTTCAAGATTTTTCTTGAAGGGAGTAGTGAAGAAAAATTCAGGGATCTCAAATTGATATGTGATTCGCCAGAAAACGCTTTCTGCAGCGAGATATTCCACTTGGCCCATTTGGCCGCATCCGCTATAGCCGACGCAGCTTTGACCCCTCGCCGTTGAGCGGTACTGTACATATTATTGTGTGAAGAAGAAGAGAGGGAAAAAATACACAACAGCTCTCGCGTGCCACTGGCTTGACCGTGGATGAACTGCACGCTTTTCGGCGAGCTCGCGAAGAAGCTTCCAAAGTGGCGTACTCAGCTCCTGCATTCGTTTGTGACGAGAGAAGGAAATTAGAGTGGAAAAAAGTGAATGGGATTGAAATTATTTTTACGAGATTAAAACAAAGAGTGTGATCAGGAGAGAAAAATCCAAACGAAAATCCAATTAGGAAATGAAGCTGATTGATTACAGATTGATTTAAGATGAATCTCTCTGTGCATTGCTATCTGAAATCATTGCATATTAATGTCTTGTAGCGCTTGCTGGAGTTCTTTTAATTATTTGCTAGTAAATAGCAAATAACTAATAGAACTCCAGCAAGCGCTACAAGAAAATGAGCCGCCGAATACTATGCCGCCTGTCGAAGTTGGGTCTGCCCTACCTAAGTCATGGTGAGTCATGCACTCGTTAAATTTTTGTTACTCACTCCATTTCTCTCTCTCTCTCTCTTTCGCTCTCTCTCTCTCTCTCTCTCTCTCTTTCAAGTTCCCTTCCAGGCGAAATCTGATAGCACAAATGTATTTGACTAATTCGAATCCCAAGCTTCTGAAGGAACAAGATCATAAAAAGCGTCGTTGTTTTAGGGTGACATCCTTCCAACCAAAGGCGACATTGAATATGACGGTACGCAAAGAATAGAAAAGAATGTTTTTCCTCTCTCTATATCTTGCGTATTTGTAAAAAAAAACAAATCAATTAATAGCATAACCTTTAAGAGATTAGTTTCGAAACTTTGAAAAGCGTCTTAAAAAATTGTAAGCAATCACGCAACAATATTGTTTTCGGTTTCTCTTGTGTTCATATATGAATGCAAATAAATCAAGTAATATCATGCACTTTGTAGTTCCGATATAAACTTCTTACAAATTGTAAGCAATCACGTAACAAGCGTGGCGCGCCCCTCAACAAGCCTCGCTGGGACAAGACGAAGCCGATACCGTACTTCTTCGAGGAGGGATATCGTAAGATCACCCATTATATAGCATTTTTGACTCTTTTTTTATAATTTCAATGTTATTCATATGACAGAAGTCTTCACGATGACACGTGGAAACGAGGCGCGTGCAGCTGTTGTCGCTTTCTAACGCCATTCAAAGAAGAAGAAGAAGCCATTTTGCTGTCCGAACAGTTGATTAAGAATCCCAAGTAATATAAATAAATGTACCATGCTGTATGAAGCGCCCTGTTAATCTAATCACCGCTGGCCACGAGCTATTCCATGCGCTTGGCTCGGGCCACGAACAGGTGACTTTTTTTAAATCGAGAACACGGAAATAGCTTGATCTTTTTTGCCTTTTTATTTTGTCGCTTCCATCGAGAACTGAGTTGCAAATAAAAATACTTATCTTTAAACGGACTTTATTGCAGTCACGCTACGACCGGGACAACTACGTCACCATAAATTTCGGTGCCATAAATCAAACCTACTTATCTGAATTCGACATGGTTTGAGAGCATCTTACGCTTTTAACCTTGCTCTTTTGGTTTGCTTTTTTTGTGCTGCTACTTATATTAATAACTCAAAATAATAATAAAAATAACAAATTTGCTTCCTTGAAATTAGTTGAAAGCCTTGGAGGACGACAACTACGACTACGGCAGCATGATGAATTACTCTGCAGGTATGCTATTATCCGTTGCAGAACATAGAGAAGGAGAAAGTGAGAGGAAAATAAAAATAAGATTGAGAACGAGTGAGCGACAGGTAAGGAACCACGTAAATTGAATTTTAAGAGAGCCTCTCTGTAAGGATCAAGCAGCCTTCCATGGGGGCCTGCCCCGGGGTAAAAAGTTTTGATTTGGCTATCCAAAATTTAATCAGGGGTACCTATGCGCACTATGAAGAAAATTAGAAGGTCAATTTTGTTATAAAATTTTTTCCTTGTCTGGGCATTCAAAAGTAAGGGAAATGTATTAGTCCCCATAACTTTCTTTAACATCAATATTTTTCAATTTTCTTTTATTTATTGGCGTCGCCGTTGGATTCTAAACAAAACTGCAAAGATATGTTGCAGTCAACTATTTCATTTTCACGTGGAAAACTTACTTTTAATATTTTAATTTTACGGTTAAGTACCTTATACTCATTTGTGTGTGGGTGTAATATCTCAAAATGTAGAGCATTAAAAACTGTATAACATACCTTCTAAAAATAACAGCCTCGGAAATGTATCCCCAAAAATTGACTTTTCAAAGGACTTCAGGGCAGTTTTTCGGTACTCCAGCCGAACAGCGAATAGTGACTGATAAAGAATGTCCTCTCTATTAATATGAATTCTGAAAAATTTTTGGGCCGGCCCATCCCAACGGGCCCAAGGTCTCGGCCGGGCCGGCCCGTTCCATTTCGGGGCCCTTGAATTGAGGGCCCGTAGGCCCTTTAAGCCCGATTTTCAAAATTCGTAGAGATGTTTCAACTATTTACCTTTAAAATCAGAATTTTTATTTTAAAAGTGATTTCATGTACCTCTGCACATTCCTTCTATTAAAATAAATGATCACATAGAAAACGAATTGTGCATCCGAATATGTTTTATATATTCGGATGCATAATTCATTGGCGGGGCATAGGTATGGAGGCAATAAAGCGACATTCTTTTCCATGAGAGAGGCTTCCATCTTCTGATCCGAAAACTGGATCTACAGCGGTTGAAGAAGTGAGGAGCTAGCTGGGCGAGTGGGCGGATAGCGGTGATATATGTCGACAACGAGAGTGCACCGGGGAGAGATCGAAGGAGAGGGCGGAGAACTTCCGTCTTCGAGTACCGGAGATGGACACGAGAGTGTGCCGGTCGTTCTCTGCTGTCATCTCTACTCTGTTCTTCTTGTCGAATCCGTCGAATGGCTCGGTTCAAGGGTGCGGTCCGCGGCCGAATCGACGGCGGCGTAGGAGAGAGTAGAGGGAATGAAACAGCAGGCATTTCGTGTTAGGAGTTAGCAACTTTCTAGCTCCTTAAAGGGACAGAGAGAAAAACAAATAAAAGAGAGTATCGTTTAACACCCGATGAGCAAATCATATTCATTTCTTACCATAAAGTAATGTTCCCGAGTTACGGTAAGTTTACCCCTCTTTTTGTTTCATACTTCGTGTAAATGGTCATGGTAAGAAATTATTATGATATTGGTGTTCACCGCACTTTAAATATCATGGGTTTGAATTTCAGTCAAAAAAAATATTCAAAACATTTGATCTCTGGGCTGGGAATAGTGCAAGGGTACCACAATATGCATCTAGGCAAATAAATCTTCTACTTCTTCGCATACACTCTTCTCTCATTGGAACATTAAAAAAATTTCGATTCCAATTTTTTATTCACTGTTACACAGTCCTACTTTATAAAAGAAATCATTGCAAAAATTTTGCCCGAATTGGGATTTGAACCCGAGCCTTGCAAAAGGAGCACAACCGCGTTAACCACTAGGCTACGCAGCTCTTGAAAATGTTCCAGTTGGAACTGCAGACAATCTTTGCCTTATCGGGATGTAGATTTTTATCGATTTTTTTCTGGGTTCTGAGATCGATTGGGCAAAATTTTTTCACTTTTTCAAATATTTTAGGACTGCAGCTTTCAGGAAAACCACATTTCGTTGCAATCCGCCACCCTATGGATAGACCATTCCCTTGTGAGAGTAAGAGGCAAATCCTCTAAATGGCCAACGTGGCAGAATAAAGTAAGTGAATACCGGAAAGTGTGACGATGTAAAATGATAAAAAAATCTATTAAAGAATAGGCAGTGAAACGCGCACAAAACATGCGACATGGATTAAAGAATTTTCAAATATTCAATGAAACTCACATTCATCTGTGGTGATAACGACACTCTGCGTCTTTCCGTCAATATGACGAGCAAAGAACTAACATGACCAATCCAATAAAATCGCCCATATTCATTTTTCCACTTGTTCTCTTGTTATAAAGTGAATGACAGGAGAATTTGTTTATTACTGACATAGGCATTGAAATGGAGATAGAATGCACAATCATTCTTCACATAAGAAAGTAAAAATTGCTTTTCTAGATCTATGTAGTACTAATTATGGCCCTTTATTATAGAGTTGAAATAAAGCTAGTGCATCTCGAAAATTGCGACATGGAAAAAAGGACAATGATCTCGCAAAAATGAAGTATTATTATTTCCTACCTTCTTGCCTTGCTCAGCGCATTGTAAGATTGCTTGCACCCGGTGTTTATTTGTATACATATATACAATGATATGTTGTGCTTTTCCTTTGAATAAAAAATAAAAAGATTATTCTCATTTTATATCGTCAAAATGATTCACGTAGATTGTTTAATGTGCCAGGTTGGCCCTTATTGTTAGAGGATTCGCCTCTTACTCTCCCTTCAGTTATATGCAGAAAAACACAAACACAGAACAACAAGATACTTTATTTGTCTGGCGGATACAAGGAACAGAAATAGAAGGCAGGCGGAGAAAACTCAGTAAGGAGTCGTAGTCAGTTCAGTGAGAAGTGAGAAAAGGAAAGAGGGTCAGAGGAGTAAGAAGGGAGCGGAGCCATGAAGAACACGTGCGTTCAGAGCACTTTTTTTTTATTTGTCATGCCACATTTCATGATGTCCAGACTGCTTTGACAGGGTATTCGACGTAGACTGCCATGTTCCACGACATCCAGGCGCGAATTCGTCGTCGACTCGATGGTGCGCTTGCCGTCCTCGTTGCAGCAGAATCTAGTGTAATATGCGAAATGGAATTGTTTTGGTGCATTCACTTTCCCAAGGATCTTTTCCTTTCTTTTTGTAATTACAACAATAAAATGGCGATTTGACCACATTTCATTATACATTTTTTTATTTTTTTTATTGTAAAAAAAAAGATTCCTGGAATTGCTGCCGATTAATGCCAGAAAGCTGACTTGTCGATGCCGTGCTTGAAATCGCTGCCATCGAAGAACTCGACGCCGTAGTCATGGCAGTCGTCGTAGCATTGACCGCTGTCAGGCACGCGATTGGCGGAGATGGTAAAATGGAGGCGAGTCCCTACCGGGCTCTGAACATTTGTATGTCGCAAAATGATATACATACATACATATGTATATTTAGGCTAAAGTCACGTACGCAAGTTAATTAAGCGTATACAAGGAAGGAAACACGCGTAACCTCATAAATTCTTTCCATGAACTCTTCCAGGTCGACAACGTCACGGTCTCCTATGGCGGTTCTATTGAAGTCAAGTATCTCCACGAATGTCATCTTCAATGGGTAAAATCAATAAAACTCTTTGTTTGAAGGAGAATAAGTCGCGCGTTCTAACAATAAAGTCCCTAATGTAAGGGACTTGAGAAAATACCTAATTGAAAGCTAGGCATTTGGAAAACAGCTAAAACGTGTTAAGACGTTACCCATTTCGGCACCGGCTCTGGTGATGTAAGGTTGGCGCACGTGTCGCCCCAGTAGAAGGCGGGGCAGACGCAGCTGCAGCCATCTTTGGGGTCAACGAAGCCGCCGTTCTCGCATGAAACACAGGAGCCGGGCGCAGCCTATAAGATGATTGGACTCGAAAAATTTTCATCATCAATAGTTGGGACTCATTTATTGATCGATGATGACGCCTCTAATTCGATGAGACTTCTACACTAGAAAAGAGCCTTAATTTTATCTCTTACATCATCGATGATTTGGCGATCGCGTTCGGATGCGCTCGCCTCGCTTGCTCGCTTGAGACGTGGAAGAGAGAAGGCGAACGATGGAAGAAGAACGGCGAAGAAAACGACGAGGAAAAGATTTTTCACCATATTGAGACTTGCGTTACCTGATGGACGGGAAGGGTACCAAGAGTCGGAGAATTCAATGATATTCCAGATACTCATTGTCAGGTAATACGAGAAGAAGCATGATTTTAAAATTCTATTTGAAGACAAAATAATGCCTTACAGCAACCAAAAGGCCGATAGTTTTCACATCGTGCTAGAGGTCGCTTTTATACGTGATGCATTCGGCCATGTTAGTCCGGATATGGCATCAGCGAATTAATCTCAATCACTCATTGTCAGATGTGAAAAGTCCACGAAAGGCTTACTGCCTTGAATTCAGGTTGATATTTCAGTTGGGCCATTGAGAAACATTTCTCGTTTGTCCAAAACTCATTACTTTTCTGCATAGTAGCAGTCATTACCTACTTAATATGCTCTGGTGAATCTAAAAATGAATTTCGGTTTCATGAGGAACAGTTTTGTTATGGTCTACAATGGAATAAGAATTTGAATGATGATGCTAATCCAAGTCTTCGTAATAAATTAATCGAGAACACTGACAGGTCACCTGAACAGTGGATGCTTTATTTTGGTTGGAAAAGCACATGCAATTTTTGATTGAAATTCTATATGATTCCAGTTCTGCTGTTCGGCATTTAGTTCAAATAAATTTAAAAAAATTGCATGTGATTTTTCATCCAATATAAAACATCCACTGTTCAAACAAAGTTGACAATTGATTTATTGCGCAGGATAATATATGCATGCTGACAAGATATGCGTCATTCAAATTCTTATTCCATTGTTGAGAATAACAAAACTAATCCTCACAAAAGGGGCACAAAAATGTCATGATTGATTACTTTTATCATAGATTTATCAGAGCGTATAAAGTAGATAACGAAAGCAACTTGGCAGAAAACAAATGAATTTTAGACAAACGACAATGTTTCCAAATTACCGAGCGGAAACATCAACATGAATTCTATGCTGTAAGCCTTTCGTGGGCGTTTCAGATATGAGTGATTGAGATTAATTCCGCCCCTGCCATAAGGACTGTCATGGCCGCATGCCTCTAGTTTAAAAGCTACCGGTAGCACTATGGGAATACCATCGGCCTTTTGGTAGCTTTTAGGTTTTATTTTGTCCTCAAAAGGAATCTTAAAGTCATGCTTCTCGTGTTACCTGATAGCAATGAGTGACTGTACTATTGAAGTCCTTTGAAAAACTTCACGTCCACCAGGTAACACAAAATGGTGAAAAATCTTCTCGTCGTCGTTGTCTTCGCCGTTCTTCTTCCATCGTTCGCCTTCTCGCTTCCACGGCTCACGCGAGCAAGCGAGAACAGCTATTCCGAACGCGATCGCCAAATCGTTGATGAGGTATTTTTTGTGAAAGAAGAAGGTATAAAGTAAAAGTTTTTTTTAAGTAATAACACAATCTTATGTGATATATATATATATATATATATATATACAGGTATATATTTCGGATTGAAATTCTACCGATCACTAAATATGCACACAACAGCTCTCGAGCGCAACCGGCTTGACGGTGGATGAACTGCACGCTTTTCGGCGAGCTCGCGAAGAAGCTTCCCTAGCCGCCCGACCCCAAGTGGTGCATTCGGCTCCTGCATTCGTTAGTGACGAGAGAAAGAAATTAGCGAGAGAACGGAATAAATGAAATAAAGAGTGAGACCCTTTTTGCGAGAGGCAGACAAATTGTGAGTTCGGGAGAGAAAAAGGCCAAATGGTTAGACAAGGAGGAAACGACGTCACACGCCTTGATTTAAGTAAGATCAGTCTCTTTTTGTATAGCTAGTATATATTCGAAATCTTTGCTTCGCACCAAATTGATGTCATGGGATTTAAAAAAAAGTATTTAATCAATTAATTAATGAATGAAACAACTGCAGCAAGCGCCATTTGTAAATGAGTCGCCGGATATTTCGCCAAGCAATGTTGTTCCTTCCATTCTCGACATCAACCGCGACTTCCTGCCCTACCTAATTGAGGTGCGTCAAACTTTCCCTCAGAAATTGCCACTCACTATCTCTTTCTCTCTCTCTCTCGATGTTTTCCCTCACCTATACCTCGGTCTCTTTCACTTTCCATGTCACTGTGTTTGTTCTTCATTCTCCGTCACGTTCTACAAGTTTTAATTAAAAACCCAACAAGATCGTAAAAGCGTTGTTATAGGGTGACATCCTTCCAACCAAAGGCGACATTGAACGAACGACGGTAAGCAATACGTAGGAAAGCATATTTTCTCTCTTGCTCTCTCTATCTTGTGTATATTCATACAGAGAAATTAATCCTTGATATAGACTTTACGAGTTCGAATATAAACAAAAAAAACCATAACAAATTGAAAGCAATCACGAAACAAGCGTGGCGCACCTGTGAACACTTATCGCTGGGACAAGACGAAGCCGATACCGTACTTCTTCGACCCCAACTATCGTAAGACTAAATGATTGTTGCATCATTCTAACTACCTCACAATTAGGCATGGCTTGCCAGAAAGATCGTAAATTGGCCCATAAACGAAATGTGACCACCAATTATTCAGTATATTTCAAATTTTGAATGGCATTCATGTGTCAGAAAACGTTTCTGACGAGCATAATATACACCAAACAAGTTAGAAGTTCGAAGACATCAAAGGGATCACTAGGATAAAAATCCACTTGCTTTATTTTCATTAATGATTTTCAGCCGAAAGCTATTATGCGCTCGTTGAGAAGGCAATGGAGCTTTTGACAAACTACAGCTGCATCTCGTTTAAGCGTAATGATGCTAAAGATTTTGGGGTTAGTACACGCTTCTTAAACGAACAATTTATGCACAAACTTGGCTAGTCTGGTCAAAATGATGTCATTGTAAACGTTTCTCTAAAACAACACTCAAAGAGCGAAGCAATGAAATATGTTTAGGATAAGGATCTACAACGGTGACGCATGCTTTTCGGCGCTCGGAGACTGGACAGGCATAGAACGCGTACAGAACTTGTCGCTTGGACATAACTGTCAAAATGTATGTATGTAGATAACTTTCAACTGGTAATATTGCACCTATTCAAAAACGAAGCATAATATTTAATTTTCATCTGGCAATCTTACACTCCTTCAAAGAAGAGGCAAAATAATGTTTGTTTCTACAATTTTGTGGCATCCTTTGTGATATGCGCATATTCCTTGTTTACATATACATATGTACATACATATGTATGTATATGCATGTGTATTTACATACATTCATTCGCAACAGATATTTCTCAGAAACAAATTATGATAGGTCTTCTAAGGTTGTTGGGATAAAGAGATGAAACATTATCCTCCTTTTTAAGCTAATCATCGCAGCGCATGAGCTATTCCATGCGCTTGGTTCGAATCACGAACAGGTGAGGTTGATCTAGAATGCGGAAATAGCTTACTCTTTTTTGCTTTAATTTTTTATTTTTCACGTTCTCTCTACCGCGACCATCGAGAATTGAGTAGGAAAGAAAAAGGCTTATGTATCAGCAAACATATTTGTCTTGCAGACACGATATGACCGGGACAACTACGTCACCGTAGATATTAATGCCATAAATCAAACCTACATATTTAATTTCATGCAGGTTTGTGCGTCTTACGCTTCTTTCCTTTCTTTGGCTTACATATATAAGCAGACAATATTATATGTATTAATTAAAATTCGAAAAAAAAACATTTTTGCTTCCTTGAAATTATAGTATACAAATGAATCGAACAACAACTATGGCGTCCCATACGACTATGGCAGCATGATGCAATACCCAGCAGGTACATATGCTATTATTAGAACATAGAGAAGGAGAAAGCGAGAGAAGAACAAAGAAAAACATATTGAGAACGTGTGAGCGAGAGGTTGATATGGGAACATTAAGGGACACGTTAATATTGGGAACATGTAAAACTAAGTAGTAAGCTCGTACATTATATTCTAAGGCGGAGTTTATGCTGCACAAAAAATATTGCGTTAATCGTTGAATTCTAGTCGCCTTTCCAAAGACTGGCGTGACGAGCTATACGATAATCCCAAAGGATCTACAATTCGTGAACACGATGGGCCAACGCCAAGTTGCTGGCTTCACCGATCTCAAGCAACTCAACCTCATGTACTCTTGTGCAGGTCGGATTTCTTCTTATCCGACATGCGTTAACGAATGGATAAAAACGATCTACTATTGATCTCGCTCTTCCCTTTGCAGACGCTTGCCCCATTCTTCCCGTCTGCGAGAATGGCGGCTTTCCGAATTCGCGCGCCTGCGGCCGCTGCATCTGTGCAGACTTCTTCACTGGCGACAACTGTGGAGTGGTGGTGGACCCGAGAGAAGTCACACAATCGGTAGTTAACAAATGTGCAAAATTCTTTTAAAAAAAAGTAAAACAAATGTACCTTCACACTTAGACCAACGGCAACCTTTGCGTCCTTTTTAGGAGAAAAATGTCATCGTTTGGTCGACGCCACTCAACCTTAATGAACGTTACAACAGTGATGTCAGAAACTTCGACGCTTACAGCAAGCGCCAGCCAACGATCATTTCTGTGGGCCTTTATGCCATTTTTTATTGAAAATTTTAAGGCGGCATTCCACTTGTCCTTCCTCTTCAATCATGAAAGCATTTTCATAAGTACATACTGAGCCAAGAACACGAGAATCTTTTCTACCTGCCACAGGGCCCCAAGGGCAGTCGCCTGAAACTCACCATCTATGTCGGCGTCAATACGACATCTGTAGATCCTGAATGCTATGAGAAGAATCAGTGCTTTAACGATGGCGTTGAGCTCGTAGACGGCGTCGACTGGACGCTCGGCGGAAAGAGGTATCTGATATCTGGGTGATTGATTTCGATCTTTAAAGTAGCGGTAAATTCATCTTGTTGGTTGTTTGCATGGGTGATGTAAGCAATCAGTGTGGTTTGCTTAAACTAAAACAGTACCGAAGCATGAAAAGGAATTTGCATTGGAATTCCTGACACAGTGGAATTAATGGTCTTGTTGGGCTTGCATATCTTTTCACTAGACTACACTACATTACGGAAGCTAGTTATAGTACAATCGTTTCGCTAAAATGCAGAGGACGCAATTAGGATGCAACAGGCGTGTCAAGGTTGCCGTGGTCGGATTTTTCGTATTCAAGGCTCCTTTATTCATGATATTAAGCCTGAGATAGGTTATACGAAAAGCTGCTTTTTAGAAAACAGTGTTTGTAAAGACGTTGAATTTCAAGATTTAAACACTTCTTTTTATACATATGAATACAACAGACATTTGCTTGTATTCTGAAAATATGTATGTGAGTGGCACATCTTTTTCAGCTCCTTCATCTCTTTACAGGTTCTGCTGCAGTCAATCTAAAAACACCATCCATACCATAGAGACGAGCTCGAATCGCGTTGGCGTGCGTGCGTGGTCAGCTCCTGGCTGGCCCATCAAGGTGACGATCAGTGTTGACGTCATCTCGGCACCAGCCACAACATCGACGACTACGCCCTCATCCCCGACTTCGATTACCACAACCACTGCTGCGCCCGGCTCGTGTGTCTCATGCGAGAACGACGGCTTCCCTGACCCCGCTGACGGCTGCCGCTGCGTCTGCCCCATCTTCTTCAAGGGCACCACGTGTGCCGAGCCTGTCTATTTGAGTATGGTGCCTGCGCCGGGAAAGGTGACCTCATAGCTTATTTTCCTTCCCTTTCTAAGCCAAATGCTTTGCTTACAATTGAGCATTGTCTGAATTAAATCATTCAGTTTTATCAGCATTTTATAATTGATGGAACTCCCATTAATATTGAATTCCCTTCCCTTTCAATCAATCAATCAATCAGTCATTTAGAAGGCTTATACTCCTTCAAGCGTCATTGATTTTGTCCATTTCAGCCCGGTGTCACGGTGAAACTAAATAATAAACGAGATAACTACGGTGTCGAGCCAAAGACTTTCTTTCATGCCATTTATGAGGTTACGCGTCTTTGCTTATCGTACATGAAGATCACTTTGGGGTTTGCAAACTTTCAGAGCCCGCCAGGGAGTCGTCTTCGTTTTAACATCTTCCCATGTCGCACGGACAGCGATGCATGCCACGACGACTGCCATGACTATGGCATCGAGTTCTTTGACGACAAAGACTGGGCGCACGGCGTCGAGAAGTCAGCTGTTTCTTTGCATTAATCGAGAGCAATTCCGGGCACTTTCATCAAAAGTATCACAATAATATACATACAAGGGAACGCGGTGAACAGCTATTGCAATTCCAAAAAGAAACGACGAAGATCGTTGACCAAGACAATTCGATTTCGCATATTACACTAGATTCTGCTGCAACGCGAAGGGAGTCCGCGAAATTGAGTCGACGGCGAACCGTGCGGGCATTCGCGCCTACATTTCGCGGAATATGGCAATCGACTTCAACTACACCATCGTCGCATTTTAGCCATCCAATGAATAAACGTGCTGAATGCATGTGTTCTTCATCTGTTCCGCCCCTCTTCTCTGTTCTGACTCCCTCTTCTCTTTTCTCACTTCCCACCGAACTGAACCTTGCAATGCCTACCTACTGGTCTTCCTGGGTCTTATATTTCTGTTCCTTCTAACCGCCAGACTAATAAAGTCTCTTGTTGATCTGCGTTTGTGTTTTTCTACATGTAACTGAACGCAAAGCATGAAGACGAGAGAAAGAAAATACAATAGAGAAATGGAGAGAGAGAGAACGAGAGACAGAGAAGGTGAGAGAGAGAGACAAGCCAAGGAAGTAGAAATCAATGCACTGCTTCGTCGACCTCGAGACTTAAAACGAAGACATAAAATCTTTATGAGATTCCACTATGATATTGCGAGATAGAAACAACTCGGCTAAATTCAGCCGATTTGACATCAATATAATTTTTTGTCTGAATTTATTATTTTCTGCAATTACATGACATCGAATGTATTTTAGTCATTCCATCATGTGATAAAGTTCAAAAATCATCGCAAGGAGTCAATGGGAAGGGAGAATTTTGAATGAGATAGACTGTGATTTGCTACTCACATATACATAGTATGTACATGCATACATACATACATGTACTACCTTCAAAAGTACACTTAAGACAGCTTATCTGTAAGGCTCGATCTGCACCTGTACTAGGAAATTTTTGATTTTTAAAATAGCTGAAAACTAGATCATTTGTACTACTCGACATGCTCTACAAAACTATATAGTTTTTAATTCGAAAAAAATTTTTTGTTCGAGTTAGCTGTATTTTTGTTCTAAAATTCACATGCCCATAAATCAGTTATTTCTTAATATTTTTGAAATCTCTTTTTTGCAATCCATAGATCTTGAAATCCTCTTTAAAACAGATGTTGGTGACGTTTTTGTGAAAAATTTTAAAGCTGCAAAAATCGCAAAAATAAATATTTAAAGATGGTTTTTCGAGGTTTTCAGGTCGAAAAGCCTCCGCGGGGTAGGTAAGCTGTTCATAGAAAGAAAGCCCATTAAATTTGCTACAAGGCTAGCTAACTTTAAAAAAAAATCGAAGGGTATGTATTTTGGGTATTTGCACTTAGGCAATTATACTCAACCTCCAACCATCCATGCAAGAGGTCCGGGTTCGAACCCGCTCGGGGCAAAGTTTTTGCAATGTTTTGCAAACAAGCAAAAAACATATTATCGGTCGGAAATTGATGGCTTTTCATCTCATTGGTCCATAATATTGGTCAAACTTTCGATTTTTTTTTATTCTGTTTTCACAAACTGACAATTTCTTCATAGTGAACTGTGCTCCACCTTAACAATGACTAAGTATTGTCGCGGAATTATAGAATGTCTATAGAAAGAATGCTCTTTTTATATAGAATTACAGAATGCTCTTTTTCGAGCAGAATTCTTTCGAAGTGACTGACGCAAGTGCGGAGTGTCTGGGTAATCTCCTCTTCCATGCTCGTTTTCAAGTAAAAAAGTCATGAAAAATAGAGACAAGGGAACGAGAAACAGGGAGGGGGGA
Source organism: Allodiplogaster sudhausi (assembly GCA_945643635.1). Classification (NCBI taxonomy): domain Eukaryota; kingdom Metazoa; phylum Nematoda; class Chromadorea; order Rhabditida; family Diplogasteridae; genus Allodiplogaster; species Allodiplogaster sudhausi. The sequence goes on along the minus strand of CALZFC010000027.1, from coordinate 176,420 downwards.
GATCCGTGCCCGGGAATAAAGAGGAAAGAGCAGAGATGAATCCTCCTCGGATGAAGAGCCTGAACTGATGGCGACTGGGCTCATATCTAGAAGTGAGGAGCACAAATCTCCTCCTTCTTTCTTCTTTTCGCTTTCTTTATGTCGCGTCTCTGGATCTTGTGTTTTCTTGGTATTCGGAGTGATGGGCTAATTAATGAGTAGGCCTGGGCTCTCTCTTTCTTGCTCTTTGCGGGTCTTTTTACACTGGAAGCATTAGAAGAGGAGAAGCTTCTAAGGCCAAAATTGCCGGAACAAGGAAGTATAATACATTCCTATTTGAAGAAAGGGCACTTCGAGTTCATCGATATTCTACTATCGGTATCGGCAAAGAGATCGACTACTCATCTCTACAACACAATGGAGGAGAGTTCATCACCGCTTCATCTGGAGGTTGCCTGGACACAACATCTGAACTCTGCTGGTTGGGGAGAGAAGGCCAACCAATCCGAGGCGAGGTCACGCCGGACCAAGGCCCTGATCGTACTGAAGAAATGGATGATGAGGCCTGCCGCGCTCCTGAAGATGCCGTATACACTCTCACGGGAAGTTGGCCTGAATATGGGTATCTTTACAGATGCCTAGAAGAAACATGTGTAGCTGAATTCTTGCAAGCCCACAATCTCGAGAGACATCTCCTTTTTGGCAAACATAGGGCAATTTCCGAGAGGCAGACTCTTCGGGGTTATGTTCTGAAGCGGTACGGCATGTGTCTAGAAGGAGAAAAGATTGAGCACGCATATTCCGAAGTCGACGAGGCAATCGAGTCTCTAGCAGAAGTGACAGATAGCGGGCTTCGTTTGCCACAAGGCTGGGCACTTCGCGAGAATAAGAAGGCCACTCGACATCCACCCAGGTCTAAGGCGTATGTGATCGAAGCGTTTAATGATTGCCTTCGTACGGGCACTAAACATGATCTTCGACAGCTGGAGAAGAAAATGCGCCAGGAAATCGACGCAGATGCAAAATTACTCTTCTCACAGCCAGAATTTCTCAATTACCAGCAGATAGCAAGTATTTTCGGAAATCTTGCCTCGAAGAAGAGACATGCTAATGTGCCCGACTTGGATCACTCAACAACTACTACGACACCGCAACCAACATCTGTGAAGGACGGAGACGAGCTTGATGAACTGTTCGATACGGAAGGTGATATCATTGAGGAGGCTCAATCGGAACCGCTTTTTGGGACTGACTTCGACGAATTTAGACAACTGATAGAGAATGACGTTGAGTACCCATCTGAGAAGGCAGATCCAAAAAGAAATCCCACAGCCACGCAAACGGAATCACCTGATGGGCTCTCGTATTTGAGCCTGTAGACATGAGCGGGTCTGTCCAGACAACACCCAGACGCGTCCACGATGAACTTTTCTGACCATAAGTCATGATAATCTCTACATATTATTCATTGATTAGCCCCTGCAAGTGATTTGAGAAACGCTTTGAACTTGTTGAATCACGTAGCTATAATGTTACTTAACCATTGTAAAGGTTTTGTTGGAATAAACATACATATGTTGACTGAGCACAGTTCACTATGAAGAAATTGTCAGTTTGTTAAAACAGAATAAAAAAAAATCGAAAGATTGACCAATATTATGGACCAATGAGATGAAAAGCCATCAATTTCCGACCGATAATATGTTTTTTGCTTGTTTGCAAAACATTGCAAAAACTTTGCCCCGAGCGGGGTTCGAACCCGGACCTCTTGCATGGATGGTTGGAGGTTGAGTATAATTGCCTAAGTGCAAATACCCAAAATACATACCCTTCGATTTTTTTTAAAGTTAGCTAGCCTTGTAGCAAATTTAATGGGCTTTCTTTCTATGAACAGCTTACCTACCCCGCGGGGGCTTTTCGACCTGAAAACCTCGAAAAATCATCTTTAAATATTTATTTTTGCGATTTTTGCAGCTTTAAAATTTTTCACAAAAACGTCACCAACATCTGTTTTAAAGAGGATTTCAAGATCTATGGATTGCAAAAAAGAGATTTCAAAAATATTAAGAAATAACTGATTTATGGGCATGTGAATTTTAAAACAAAAATACAGCTAACTCGAACAGACAGTTTTTTCGAATTCAAAACTATATAGTTTTGTAGAGCATGTCGAGTAGTACAAATGATCTAGTTTTCAGCTATTTTAAAAATCAAAAATTTCCTAGTACAGCACTGTATTGCGCCCTGCTCGAGCCTTACAGATAGGCTGTCCTAACAAAGTGCGCAGTCAATTTCCTAGAGCCTGTCATTCTCGTGGCCACTTCATCACATCGCACTCCTTCGAGTTGGTCGCTTCTCCTCGGCGTCCTATAATTCAGTGTTTCAATCTCTTCTGACTTTTCCCTTTCCCAACTGTGATATTTTAGAATATTTTCTTTGTTATTTTAAGCCTTTAAGCCTTTTCTTGATATACCAGGTGAAATTTCAATCTCGAAAACTGAACGCTTCAATTTAGAGTTTGTTCGATGTATTCGGGCAAGCAACTTCTTGGCAGTTGCCTTCTCGCAAAGGATAGGCGACGTGCCGAACAGGGACGAGAGGGGCCTGAAGGCTGGCTTAGGCCTAAGCCTCTCCTTTTTAACCTTCTCTCCTCTTCCCCCTCTTCCTCTTCTCTCTTTCCTTCTCTCCCTCTCTCTTTATATCTCGCCCATCCCTCCCACTCTCTTTTCTCTTCCTCTCCCGCTCTCCTCTTCTAATCCATGAATGCGCTGCCGTTATTCCCCGTTGCTGCGGAACTGGGCAGCGCACTGCTCGTTCCTTCAACTTACAAGGATGTTTAATATTCTTTAATGTTCTGCTCTTTTCTCTCTCTCTGTTTGTTTATCTGTGTCTTTTACTTTGCTTTCTACTCAGTGTCACTCACCTCTTAGAATTGCTTTCTGACCAATTCATTCTTTCTTTCTTCGGAATGTTATTGCGATCTGTGAACGACGTTTTCTCTGTTTTCAAGTGCTACCAATTTTCTCACGTCATCCAGAATTATTTCCGTTTTTAAATATATCTTTTTTATATTTCTTTTCCTCACCTTTCTTTTCTTTGAACTCTCTCGGCTCTTGTCCAGTTTCGCTCAGTTGTCATCGACAGTATGAAAAGCGCTCCTTTTCTAAGAGGCGTGCGTTCAATAACACTGGAGCGAGACTGGATGAAAAATAATACGAAAATATAAATAATAATGGATGACGTGGGAATCTTGGTAGCTATTCTGTTCGTTTTCCCTACTTTACTCTCATTCAGTCATAGATTATAAGAGAGAGAAAGACAATCTATCTCGGTGAGAGACATGTTGAGAAAGTGGAGAATGACGAACCATTGTAAGCAGTATTTTTCAATGAAAAATTGTAAAAAAAAAACCTGATTTATTTCCCATTCAATGTTCGGCATTACTTTCGCTGCTTTAGCTGTCTTCTACGTGCACGGATTATTAAATCAAACTTTAATTATCCCTACATTGCGGCGTTTGTGGGGGAGCTGAAGAATCATTTGATTGATGTGGCAAGTTAAAATTTTCATTCTTCATTATTAACTTCAGACTTTAACAAACTTCAGACTTTTTTTTACTATTATTGACTTTAGACATTTATTGCGGCGATTTGCGGTAATGTAATATTTAACGGAAGTGCCGCAGCCGTCGACAAATATGCAATGAAAGTTGCTGACGATGTGGCTCTAATTTTGTCACACACATCAAGATGGCTCAATGACTCACTTGTACGTCGCCTCTTTAAATATATTAATAAGATTTTTTACTTTCATATTGAAGTACATACATACATATATCAACGTTTCTGCCAATTATGTACGTGCCCATTTTTGTAGATATCAGCGTGGCCATCAGCACACAATCAGATTCTGAGGGAACAGATCAACATCCCAAAACCAGGATACGTCGATGACAGAAATTTAAAATAGTGGCCGATCTCACACATCCACTACTCATCAACACGGGACTGCCCAAGTCAGTATTTGTTTAGCTTTGGTTTAAATCATGCTCTTTTTATTAACTGTATTATTGTTCTGCTCTCACCGATTTATTTATTTGTATATATTATAACCAGCCGGTTCGCGCGCGCTTCGCGCGCGCTTCACCGGCTGGATGCTCGGCCGCTTCGCGGCCTCGCTATCTGACTTTTCTTCTTGGCTCTGTATACTACACCACATCATTTTAGCTGCGTAAACTCCTGAGAGAGCAATGGAAATGTATGTATTTGTTGGAGAATGAGAGAGAATATCTACAGGTAGCTATATCCATAGTGAAAGAATATGCTTTGGAAAGAAACAGGGCTGAACTCGGTTCCTTCCAGAATCTTCTGGAATGGTCCCAGTACCTGGGGGCAGACGTTTGCCCCTTCCGGAAAGTTCTGGAAAATTCCATGTCCCGGGGCCGAATTCGGTCCCTTCTAGAATCTTCTGGAGTGTTTCTAGTACCGTTGGCAGACGTTGGCCCCTTCCGGAATGTTCTAGAAAATTCCATGTCTCGGCGCAGATCTCGGCCCTTTCTGGAACTTTCTGGAATGTTCCAAGGACCGGAGGCAGTCACTGGCCCCTTCCGGAATGTTCTGGAAAATTTCATGTCCCGGGGCAGAATTTGTACCCTTCTGGAACCTTCTGGAATGTTCCCAGAATCGGGGGCAGACGTTGGCACCTTCCGGAATGTTCTGGAGAACGTTGTCCCTCTGGAACCTTCTGGAACATTCCCAGTATCGGGGGCAGACGTTGGCCCCTTCCGGAATGTTCTGGAGAACTTTGTCCCTCTGGAACATTCTGGAACATTCCCAGTATCGGGGGCAGACGTTGGCCCCTTCCGGAATGTTCTGGAAAATTCCATGCCCCGGGGCCAAACTCGTGCCCTTCTAGAACCTTCTAGCATGTTCGAAAGCATTGGCAGAAGTCAGCAGCTGGTGCAAAAGTTACCACGTTGGTAGTGGTAGGAAAGTCGCAACGTTCGTAGTGGTTTTTACAATTTGGACACTTCAAGGGAGGAGTATGGAAGGTTCCAGAAGAAATCCGTTACAAAGCCACGCTAAGCGCTTTATTATTAGTAAGATATCACGGCAGGTCGAATTTTTTTTGGTTATGTCTATGAGATGCTAATCGTCAGAGCTGAAGATGTGGAATACGAGCACTATGTTGATTGCATAGGCAACAATTGCTCTCTTAATAAGGGAGCATTCGGTTTTGCTACGGTTATCGGTCGAATAGCTCTCAACACAACGAATCAGCAGGAGACATGTAATAACTTTAAAACATTGTATAGACATCTATTCGAGAAAACACAAATATTCTTACAGTTCAAATCGAGGGAAGAATGCTTCGCTTGAGCAATGACGCAGAAGAATTGAATATTACCATTCAATATGAAATGAAGTAAGTTCTTCGTTAAAAAATAGTGTAATGGAAATTACAAATATGTTTCATACTTAAGAAAGAGAAGAAAAAAAATCAAACTGCAGTGAACTCTATGACGCATCAACTCTTCCACTGATTGCTGATACGCTGAAAAAGAAGATCGCTAATGGTAAGGAATTCATCACGCAACATGACTTTCATTGCTGGGCAATCGTACGTGAATGGTCACAGGCGTTTTGGAATCCATGTCCCACAATTGATTATTGGTCGTCCTCATACACTTCCGTTGATTTGAGCAGCATCACCTCTTTAAGTTATCGGAACAGAGGTACGATTTTCCAACATTGTGAGGAGTTCCGATTTTTTTTCCTAGAGTAGTTCTCAATACTTTTGTTCAATTGTTTTAAATGGAGTGTTATTTTGAACCGCTTAGTATTGTCGGTTTTCACAGTAACAATAGTTGCCACAATTGTATATTCTCTACAATTAATTTAAAAAACATTTGCACCCTCTCTTCATGACTAATGCAAGTACGCACGCGGCCCATCTCCCCGCGCGCCTATTCAGTTCCTCTGATATTTCCGCTGATTCGCTCTCCTGTTTTCCATCGACTAATTTCTGCTTCACGCCTCGTGCCCTCTTTATTCATTGTTTGTTGCTCGAGCGTGTAGTGTTTCTCGTTGTAGAACCCCCAGTTGTTTGCCTACCTTAGAGTAGGTTTTTTTTGCTGTGGTGATTGTTCGCCATTTTTGTAGCCTTACCACCAATGTTAAAATTGTACGGTGCTATACGGTGAAGCCTGATAACTGAAGTGTTAATCTACTGTGCCCCCAAGCAGCAAACGAGACTTTACAGACGGAACTTTATCTAAATTTTTTGAAACGAGTTATTTTGCAAGAGAAATCGCTGTCGAAAAAGTTAGATATGTGTTAAAGAACAATAAATAGCACAGAAGTCTAAAGAAATGAGATCATCAGAGACTTTGAATATACGACGTGCAATCTTTAAAAAAAAAAACGCTTTTTTTCCGCGCTTTCTATCCATTATGCACATTTGTGATAAAATGTACGAGTACTTTTTGACCAATTTGGCAAATTCGTGCAGCATATTCATAAAAGTACATGTACATTTTTGAGCAATTTTTTTCCCATAACGGGTGGAAAAACGTCCTTTTTTGTAGTTTGCGTCGTCATACATACATATATATATTTTTTTTTTAAAAGGTGAACTACGGATAATTCGTGATCTCCAATTCGATTTCAGTGCTAGTTGGGGTAGATCATTTGGTGACTCATGACTGCGGCAGGATTGTCAGGCTGACCACGGCCGATCCCGGATTGTGTAGCCGGATGTCGCAGAGCTAAGGCTGAACACAATTAAGCTCTTAACATTATCTTGTAATGCGCGATAACTGAGCGAGTTGGAGCATTGAAGTGTTCTCCTGCTCCTCCACCACAGAAATGGGAGTAGCGAACAAAGTCGTTGGTGGAGATCTCGATTGCAGACGCAGATGAGCGCTGGCGAGAGACACTTGACATCGCAGGCGATGGGCATCACGCGAAAGAGAATCGTCACCATTGGCCCCTCCGATGGGCAGATCAGAAAGAGAAACTACAACGGATTCGAGTTATTGATTAGTTCACTTGGCAAACATTGATTAGTTCATTGGCAAATATTGATTAGTTCACTTGGCAAACATTGATTAGTTCATTGGCAAATATTGATTAGTTCACTTGGCAAATATTGATTAGTTCACTTGGCAAATATTGAATTGTTCACTTTGAAAATACAGATTTGTTCACTTGGCAAACATTGATTAGTTCATTGGCAAATATTGATTAGTTCATTGGCAAATATTGATTAGTTCACTAGGCAAATATTGATTAGTTCACTTATCAAATAGCGATAAGTTCACTGGGCAAATATTATTGATTAGTTCACTTTGCAAATACTGATTACTTCACTTGGCAAATATTGAATTGTTCACTTTGAAAATACAGATTTGTTCACTTGGCAAATATTATTGATTAGTTCTTTTTCTCACTCAGCCAAAATTTTCTCTTAATTTTTTGATACATGTCACTCGGCTAAAGGAGCATAAAACACAAAAGTGATCTATTTCAATTTTCCTGACTATCGTCTCTCTAAATCATATGTAATTGTGTCGGGCAAAATGGCGCAGGTTTTTGGCTATTGAGGAGGGCGACCAAGAAGCGTCGGAGTCACACCTGCATGATGGCGGCCACGAAGTCCACGAGCATGATTGAGGCGCCGAGAAGCGCCAGCTGTTTCTGGTGACGCGAGCGGTCGCTACAAAAAACCGTTGAGTGAAAACCGTTGAATGAAAACCGTTGAGTGAAAACCGTTGAATGAAAACCGTTGAATGAAAGCCATTGAATGAAAACCGTTGAATGAAAACCATTGAATGAAAACCGTTGAGTGAAATCCGTTGAATGAAAACCGTTGAATGAAAACCGTTGAATGAAAACCATTGAGTGAAAACCGTTGAATGAAAACCGTTGAGTGAAAACCGTTGAATGAAAACCGTTGAGTGATAACCGTTGAATGAAAACCGTTGAATGAAAACCGCTCAAACCGTTGCATAAAAACCGTTAAATGTGACAACTGTCATTGAACAAAAGAAACAAAAGGATAAATTAGTGCAACCAAAAACTAATACACAATCTAATCGTTACTATAATTTCGCTTTGCCCCAGAGAGACTTTAAGAAAACACTCACGTGAAAAGGAGAGAGTGCGAGAGAATAGAGAGTAAAGTTGGTCTTGTTGGCTTCCGTTTTCATTATTCAAATTGGCGCGTTTTACCAAAGAAAGAGAGAGAGGGAGAGAGAGAGAGAGAGAGAGAGAGAGAGTTAGTCATACTTGAGCGTTATTGATCTCATTTTTAAGCCAATGTACGAGTAGATGCTCAGTGTGATTGTCGGTAGCGCCGTGTACACAACGATTGCTACGTGCGGAAGGACAATCTAAAATAAATTTGCTGAATTTAATACTCATTATTACTTTATTAGCGAGTAACTCATATTGAAGATTTAATCATTTATAAATAATTAATTAATTAGATATTTTCATAATGCTTCGTTCATATTTGTTCGCTCGCTCTCTATCGACATACTTGTCTATTTATATATTTTTCTCTCTCTCTTACATGTAAGCGAGCTTGGCGGTCGTAGAAGAAAAAGTAAACAGTTTCGCTCGCATCATCTCGCCAGTCCGCTACAAATCTCGCTTCGGTGTCCCAGAGAAACCACGAGAGACCGTAGGCAGCCAAGAAAACGACAAGAGGTGTCAGCGGCAGGAGATAACGCCAGATCTACATTTGTATCCTTTTTTCATATTTGTTTTAACTCAAAATATTATAAAATTTCTTATTTTGTAACAAGTTTGCACTTCAAAAGAGATATATGTGCCAGACCTAAGCGCTTGCATACATACATTTCTATTGCAATTTTTTTTTATCAATCTTATTCAAGACGTAATAAAGATCCCTTTCTGGTTCTAAAACAAATTTATAGATTGAAAGAGATATGTATGTACGTGAATGCACACCGTTTTATGATGAATTGGAGACGACACAGCCGTCAATCGATTGCAAGAAATGATGAAATTGAGCAGATCTTGCGAGTATGGAAGGAAGAATGTGAGGCTGAAAAGTATGCGGATTAGAAATTGTAGTCTTCCTTAACCGCAAGGAAGTTTCTCCAGCTGAATATGCTTTTTCAAAATTTCATTTTTCCGCATGAAAGAACCAACTAACGCATATAGCGCAGTCGTGATCCACGACGATTTTATGCCACCAAAGAACTTGTTTATTTCCGAAAGAAATGGCAGCTTGTAGACGAAGAGTACTTCGATGTAGAAGATGCAGTCCTGGTATAGGTTTTTTTTCGATTGCTATTTAGTACTTGATTCTTGCTTCTTTTTTTATCACATGCCTTTTTGTACCGATCTTGAAAGAAAATACGGTGATGTTATGCTTTCTCTTACCGTTTCACTAGTTCATTTTTCTTTTATGTTTTCATGTTTAATTGTGGTAAACACACCAGAATGCCGCCAAAAATGAAGAGAAAGTAAAAGGAAGACGTGAAGGGGTGGATCTTGCGTATTCGTGCCGTGGAAACGGCGAACAAGATGCAAATGTACAGCATGAAGAGCGGGAAGCTGGCCACGAGGTACGCCAAGTAGAAGAGGAAGTGCGTCATTCTAAAATTATTTATTTATACCACTTCACGGATTTTACATATTAAGTGTTGATTGATTGAACATTAGACAATAAAACATGAATTATTCTTGCCTCATGGTCAGCATTATGGAAAAAAAACGGAATTCTTGCTACAATAGCATGCACCTTATATAAACATAAAGTGTGTGAAACACATGTTATGATATCCGATGAAACCATATACATACGCATAAGGCATATTTATTCATACATCAATTAAAGATGTGGAAACACGTTCAGATAAGTAGAATACCACGTCAACCCTATCAGTGCAACTAGTGAAAAGGAAGAGGGGGGGGCAGTAGGGAATATGTTGTACCTGGAAACACTGAACCTCCTGGTTTGTTGCGTATAGAGAGCGGGGGGGGGGGGGGGGCAACCTTCCAAGGGGTTGGCCAAGCACCTTGCAGACTATCCTCGCTTATTTTGTAGGAGGCAATCTGAAACGTTTGATCATCAAGCAATGTATGTACAAATTGCCAAGTGGCGAGTCGTCAGTTGAATGCTCCGATTCGTTGAAACGCTTGGCCGATCGTTGGCCATTCCAAACGGATTATGTGCAGGCATAGATTTGAGAGGGCACAAAGAAGAACGTTTTCATTTCATAGGGAATGAAAGGCATTTCTCCTTGCAGTGAATGAAGAGAGCGATAATTTGCCAGCTAAATCTTCAGTTTCGTGAAAAACGAAAGTGAACCGTACACTCAATCCGAATATTCCTGCCAAGCCTTCATTCTATGGTAAAAGTTCCGGGAGCGGTCCGGGAACTTTCAGAATTCCCGCACCGGTCAAGGAAAGAAAGAAAATAAGAAGGAAAGAAAGAAAGTAAGTAGGAAACAAACCAAGAAACAAAGAAAGAAAGAAAGATGCCTAGAAAAAAATCTCCCTTACATAAACGCGACATGGGTTCGGGTGTCGGTGAGCGTTATTTCCCGGAAAGTGCTTTGACTGCGAGAGAAAACTAAAGATAACCACGAAATTAGAGAGGCCAGACAAACCATATCTCGAGTAGGTTTGTCTGCGCCTCCACTTTTACACGCTATTTCTCAACATTTCAAAGATGCGGGATCTTTCACGGAGTGCTGGGTACATTTCAGCAAAATCGGTCCGGTATCTTTCCCGGAGCGGTCGAGAAAACGAGGTTCCATGCTATAGCATAAAAAAAGTCCGGGAAAGTTCCCGCACACCTCAGAACAATTTTTTTCGAGTTTTGTGTTGGCAACAGATGAATGAAATGTGGATCAGGAGGCCTTTCCTGATACTATAAAGTCAAGTGCTCCAGCGCATTCTCCTTTACTTTTTTTTAAATTTATTTATTCAATACATTAATAATAATGTGGCAACACTTGAAGATATGTTCTCGACTAAGGAGAAATGCGATGAGAGAACTTGACGAGAGAGAGAGAGAGAGAGAGCGAAAGATCGGAGAGAAATACCCGAGAGGAACAGAAGAACTTATATTCCGTGACTGGAAAAAAATATAGCATTTATAGCAGATTAGATAGAGATCAGCTGACTTAATAGAAAAATGATGTATGTAGATGAAGAAATGAGAGATTTGGAGGTCTGTTCATTTTGTCGTTTCTCTCCTTTCATCTAACAATATATTCCTTATTGTCCACGGCTTATGGATCACTAATGGAGACTATACTGGAGAGATTTTGGATTTTAATATTCTGATCGTTTTGGCCGGAGTCCATGGTAATGAAGAAATTATTTCGTCATTAAGGCGCGGTTCAAATCAAATCAAATTAATGAAGAAATTATGCTATAAAACTTTGTGTAGTAAAATCGCCACAATATACAGCGTCGCTCATAGATACGTTAACCTTTGGTTTTTAACAAATATTTTTAAGGGACCGTGAATAGATGAGAATTCGCAGGATCTACTCGCTCACGTTTTCTCACTATTTCTACTTTCTCTTCATCTTTGACGGCATTCTGGTGTGTTTACCGGCTGACCATGGTGTCACGTGAGAGCAGAAGGGCGACTATTGCGAGGGTGAAGGCATGGCGGGCATCTGCTGCGCGCCCGAGTACAAAGCAAATCTGATTTACGATGTGTATGTGCATGATATATGGATGGGACGCATGTATTATTATTTTTTAATTCTTCACCAGGAAACTGACGTGAGTCAATTTTTATATGTAGATGAAGACTATCAATCTGGTCACTGAAAAAATCTTGTATTGTTCAGCGCACTAACATTCCATACTGGCACGCAAGTAACAAAAAGTTTAGTACTTTATCAGGAACTTAGTTATCAGGAATGTTTATCAAGGAAAAATGCTGTAGTCCAAATGATCTGAAAAGCACCGCCGTATCCCACATATGAAACTCATCGGTGATTGCACTTCTTTCGCTTTCCTTAATTTTTAACCTGCCGTATCCCACATATGAAACTCATCGGTGATTGCACTTCTTTCGCTTTCCTTAATTTTTAACCTATGTCTCTGGTTCAGATATTTACATATGCACATAGAAAAATTGTTTTCATTACAGAACATTAAAGTTGCATCATTCATCATTCTTTATCCAGTGCTAATTATTTTCCTATATTAAAGGTGCTACATACTTCTATTCCTAATTACTCTGCATGGTTGATTGTAGCAATAATTTTGTGATGCAAATAATAGTAGTAAAAATTCTTTAAATGCCTATTTACATATCTTCTTAATTTGGATATTGAAATGTAAGTAAATGCAAGGAGATGCAATGAAAGAGCAGTGAGAAAGTGTTTGTTACCTTAAAGAAGACAATAGGGGAAAATTCATACCACGAAGTCCTTGAGAAATTTGATAGATTTTTCAATCATAATTGGAACATCCGTTTTACTGTTGATTTTTAATGAATTTGCAAATCAGTTCATTGGGAAGTACATCCCATGCCTACTGGATCCATTCGATGAACAACACGAGCCACTCGGACATCGCTGCACATCTATACGAAAATTCAAACGCCCTTAGTCGACAGTGAATACGGAGTTGAGACCGCATTGTTTGCAGTGTTTCATAAATATGGAGCACAGCAGGCAAAAGACAAACTCTTTTTATCTTTGTATGAAATTGTCTGATCAGGTGGCCGAGTGGTTAAGGCGTTGGACTGCTAATCCAATGGGAATTTCCCGCGTGAGTTCGAATCTCATCCTGATCGAATTTTTGTTACACATGATTATTTTCATCTGACTTATTTACAATATTTTGATAAAATATCCGCAGCGAGCATTATTCGAACCTACGCGGGCAATGCCCATTGGATTTCAAGTCCAACTCCTTAACCACTCGGACATCGCTGCACATCTCTACGAAAATTCAAACGCCCTTAGTCGACAGTGAATACCGAGTTGAGACCGCATTGTTTGCAGTGTTTCATAAATATGGAGCACAGCAGGCAAAAGACAAACTCTTTTTATCTTTGTATGAAATTGTCTGATCAGGTGGCCGAGTGGTTAAGGCGTTGGACTGCTAATCCAATGGGAATTTCACGCGTGAGTTCGAATCTCATCCTGATCGAATTTTTGTTACACATGATTATTTTCATCTGATTTATTTACATAATTTTCAAAAAGATCCGCAGCGAGCAGGGTTCGAACCTACGCGGGCAATGCCCATTGGATTTCAAGTCCAACTCCTTAACCACTCGGACATCGCTGCACATCTGTACGAAAATTCAAACCCCCTTTATCGAAAGTCAATACAGAGTTGAGACCGCATTGTTTGCAGTGTTTCATAAATATGGAGCACAGCAGGCAAAAGACAAACTCCTTTTGTCTTTGTATGAAATTGTCTGATCAGGTGGCCGAGTGGTTAAGGCGTTGGACTGCTAATCCAATGGGAATTTCCCGCGTGAGTTCGAATCTCATCCTGATCGAATTTTTGTTACACATGATTATTTTCATCTGATTTATTTACATAATTTTCAAAAAGATCCGCAGCTAGCAGGGTTCGAACCTACGCGGGCAAAGCAAATTGGATTTCAAGTCCAACTCCTTAACCACTCTGACATCGCTGCACATCTGTACGAAAATTCAAACCCCCTTTATCGAAAGTCAATACGGAGTTGCGACCGCATTGTTAGCAGTGTTTCATAAATATTTAGCACAGCTTTCCAAAGACAAACTCCCTTTGTCTTTGTTAGAAGTTGTCTGATCAGGTGGCCGAGTGGTTAAGGCGTTGGACTGCTAATCCAATGGGAATTTCCCGCGTGAGTTCGAATCTCATCCTGATCGAATTTTTGTTACACATGATTATTTTCATCTGATTTATTTACATAATTTTCAAAAAGATCCGCAGCGAGCAGGGTTCGAACCTACGCGGGCAATGCCCATTGGATTTCAAGTCCAACTCCTTAACCACTCGCACATCGCTGCACATCTATACGAAAATTCAAACCCCCTTTATCGAAAGTGAATACGGAGTTGAGACCGCATTGTTCGCAGTGTTTCATAAGCATGGAGCACAGCAGGCAAAAGACAAACTCTTTTTATCTTTGTATGAAATTGTCTGATCAGGTGGCCGAGTGGTTAAAACGTTGGACTGCTAATCCAATGGGAATTTCCCGCGTGAGTTCGAATCTCATCCTGATCGAATTTTTGTTACACATGATTATTTTCATCTGACTTATTTACATAATTTTGAAAAAAGATCCGCAGCGAGCATTATTCGAACCTACGCGGGCAATGCCCATTGGATTTCAAGTCCAACTCCTTAACCACTCGGACATCGCTGCACATCTGTACGAAAATTCAAACCCCCTTTATCGAAAGTCAATACGGAGTTGAGACCGCATTGTTTGCAGTGTTTCATAAATATTTAGCACAGCTTTCCAAAGACAAACTCCTTTGTCTTTGTTAGAAGTTGTCTGATCAGGTGGCCGAGTGGTTAAGGCGTTGGACTGCTAATCCAATGGGAATTTCCCGCGTGAGTTCGAATCTCATCCTGATCGAATTTTTGTTACACATGATTATTTTCATCTGATTTATTTACATAATTTTCAAAAAGATCCGCAGCGAGCAGGGTTCGAACCTACGCGGGCAATGCCCATTGGATTTCAAGTCCAACTCCTTAACCACTCTAACATCGCTGCACATCAGTACGAAAATTCAAACCCCCTTTATCGAAAGTCAATACGGAGTTGCGACCGCATTGTTTGCAGTGTTTCATAAATATGGAGCACAGCAGGCAAAAGACAAACTCCTTTTGTCTTTGTATGAAATTGTCTGATCAGGTGGCCGAGTGGTTAAGGCGTTGGACTGCTAATCCAATGGGAATTTCCCGCGTGAGTTCGAATCTCATCCTGATCGAATTTTTGTTACACATGATTATTTTCATCTGATTTATTTACATAATTTTCAAAAAGATCCGCAGCTAGCAGGGTTCGAACCTACGCGGGCAAAGCCCATTGGATTTCAAGTCCAACTCCTTAACCACTCGGACATCGCTGCACATCTGTACGAAAATTCAAACCCCCTTTATCGAAAGTCAATACGGAGTTGCGACCGCATTGTTTGCAGTGTTTCATAAATATTTAGCACAGCTTTCCAAAGACAAACTCCCTTTGTCTTTGTTAGAAGTTGTCTGATCAGGTGGCCGAGTGGTTAAGGCGTTGGACTGCTAATCCAATGGGAATTTCCCGCGTGAGTTCGAATCTCATCCTGATCGAATTTTTGTTACACATGATTATTTTCATCTGATTTATTTACATAATTTTCAAAAAGATCCGCAGCGAGCAGGTGTTCGAACCTACGCGGGCAATGCCCATTGGATTTCAAGTCCAACTCCTTAACCACTCGGTCATCAATGCACATCTATACGAAAATTCAAACCCCCTTTATCGAAAGTGAATACGGAGTAGAGACCGCATTGTTTGCAGTGTTTAATAAATATGGAGCATAGCTGGCAAAAGACAAACTCTTTGTCTTTGTTGGAAATTGTCTGATCAGGTGGCCGAGTGGTTAAGGCGATGGACAGCTAATCCAATGGGAATTTCCCGCGTGAGTTCGAATCTCATCCTGATCGAATTTTTGTTACACATGATTATTTTCATCTGACTTATTTACAATATTTTGATAAAATATCCGCAGCGAGCATTATTCGAACCTACGCGGGCAATGCCCATTGGATTTCAAGTCCAACTCCTTAACCACTCGGACATCAATGCACATCTATACGAAAATTCAAACCCCCTTTATCGAAAGTGAATACGGAGTAGAGACCGCATTGTTTGCAGTGTTTCATAAATATGGAGCACAGCAGGCAAAAGACAAACTCTTTTTATCTTTGTATGAAATTGTCTGATCAGGTGGCCGAGTGGTTAAGGCGTTGGACTGCTAATCCAATGGGAATTTCCCGCGTGAGTTCGAATCTCATCCTGATCGAATTTTTGTTACACATGATTATTTTCATCTGATTTATTTACATAATTTTCAAAAAGATCCGCAGCTAGCAGGGTTCGAACCTACGCGGGCAAAGCAAATTGGATTTCAAGTCCAACTCCTTAACCACTCGGACATCGCTGCACATCTGTACGAAAATTCAAACCCCTTTATCGAAAGTCAATACGGAGTTGCGACCGCATTGTTTGCGTGTTTCATAAATATTTAGCACTGCTTTCCAAAGACAAACTCCCTTTGTCTTTGTTAGAAGTTGTCTGATCAGGTGGCCGATTGGTTAAGGCGTTGGACTGCTAATCCAATGGGAATTTCCCGCGTGAGTTCGAATCTCATCCTGATCGAATTTTTGTTACACATGATTATTTTCATCTGATTTATTTACATAATTTTCAAAAAGATCCGCAGCGAGCAGGGTTCGAACCTACGCGGGCAATGCCCATTGGATTTCAAGTCCAACTCCTTAACCACTCGCACATCGCTGCACATCTATACGAAAATTCAACCCCCTATATATATATATATATATATATATATCGAAAGTGAATACGGAGTTGAGACCGCATTGTTTGCAGTGTTTCATAAGCATGGAGCACATCAGGCAAAAGACAAACTCTTTTTATCTTTGTATGAAATTGTCTGATCAGGTGGCCGAGTGGTTAAAGCGTTGGACTGCTAATCCAATGGGAATTTCCCGCGTGAGTTCGAATCTCATCCTGATCGAATTTTTGTTACACATGATTATTTTCATCTGATTTATTTACATAATTTTCAAAAAGATCCGCAGCGAGCAGGGTTCGAACCTACGCGGGCAATGCCCATTGGATTTCAAGTCCAACTCCTTAACCACTCGCACATCGCTGCACATCTATACGAAAATTCAAACCCCCTTTATCGAAAGTGAATACGGAGTTGAGACCGCATTGTTTGCAGTGTTTCATAAGCATGGAGCACATCAGGCAAAAGACAAACTCTTTTTATCTTTGTATGAAATTGTCTGATCAGGTGGCTGAGTGGTTAAAGCGTTGGACTGCTAATCCAATGGGAATTTCCCGCGTGAGTTCGAATCTCATCCTGATCGAATTTTTGTTACACATGATTATTTTCATCTGATTTATTTACATAATTTTGAAAAAAGATCCGCAGCGAGCATTATTCGAACCTACGCGGGCAATGCCCATTGGATTTCAAGTCCAACTCCTTAACCACTCGGACATCGCTGCACATCTGTACGAAAATTCAAACCCCCTTTATCGAAAGTCAATACGGAGTTGAGACCGCATTGTTTGCAGTGTTTCATAAATATGGAGCACAGCAGGCAAAAGACAAACTCCTTTTGTCTTTGTATGAAATTGTCTGATCAGGTGGCCGAGTGGTTAAGGCGTTGGACTGCTAATCCAATGGGAATTTCCCGCGTGAGTTCGAATCTCATCCTGATCGAATTTTTGTTACACATGATTATTTTCATCTGATTTATTTACATAATTTTCAAAAAGATCCGCAGCTAGCAGGGTTCGAACCTACGCGGGCAAAGCCCATTGGATTTCAAGTCCAACTCCTTAACCACTCGGACATCGCTGCACATCTGTACGAAAATTCAAACCCCCTTTATCGAAAGTCAATACGGAGTTGCGACCGCATTGTTTGCAGTGTTTCATAAATATTTAGCACAGCTTTCCAAAGACAAACTCCCTTTGTCTTTGTTAGAAGTTGTCTGATCAGGTGGCCGAGTGGTTAAGGCGTTGGACTGCTAATCCAATGGGAATTTCCCGCGTGAGTTCGAATCTCATCCTGATCGAATTTTTGTTACACATGATTATTTTCATCTGATTTATTTACATAATTTTCAAAAAGATCCGCAGCGAGCAGGTGTTCGAACCTACGCGGGCAATGCCCATTGGATTTCAAGTCCAACTCCTTAACCACTCGGACATCGCTGCACGAAAATTTCAAACCCCCTTTATCGAAAGTGAATACGAAGTTGAGACCGCATTGTTTGCAGTGTTTCATAAATATGGAGCACAGCAGGCAAAAGACAAACTCCTTTTGTCTTTGTATGAAATTGTCTGATCAGGTGGCCGAGTGGTTAAGGCGTTGAACTGCTAATCCAATGGGAATTTCCCGCGTGAGTTCACATGATTATTTTCATCTGATTTATTTACATAATTTTGAAAAAAGATCCGCAGCGAGCATTATTCGAACCTACGCGGGCAATGCCCATTGGATTTCAAGTCCAACTCCTTAACCACTCGGACATCGCTGCACATCTGTACGAAAATTGAAACCCCCTTTATCGAAAGTCAAAACGGAGTTGCGACCGCATTGTTTGCAGTGTTTCATAAATATGGAGCACAGCTTTCCAAAGACAAACTCCCTTTGTCTTTGTTAGAAGTTGTCTGATCAGGTGGCCGAGTGGTTAAGGCGTTGGACTGCTAATCCAATGGGAATTTCCCGCGTGAGTTCGAATCTCATCCTGATCGAATTTTTGTTACACATGATTGTTTTCATCTGATTTATTTACATAATTTTCAAAAAGATCCGCAGCGAGCAGGTGTTCGAACCTACGCGGGCAATGCCCATTGGATTTCAAGTCCAACTCCTTAACCACTCGGACATCGCTGCACGAAAATTTCAAACCCCCTTTATCGAAAGTGAATACGGAGTTGAGACCGCATTGTTTGCAGTGTTTCATAAATATGGAGCACAGCAGGCAAAAGACAAACTCCTTTTGTCTTTGTATGAAATTGTCTGATCAGGTGGCCGAGTGGTTAAGGCGTTGAACTGCTAATCCAATGGGAATTTCCCGCGTGAGTTCACATGATTATTTTCATCTGATTTATTTACATAATTTTGAAAAAAGATCCGCAGCGAGCATTATTCGAACCTACGCGGGCAATGCCCATTGGATTTCAAGTCCAACTCCTTAACCACTCGGACATCGCTGCACATCTATACGAAAATTCAAACGCCCTTAGTCGACAGTGAATACGGAGCTGAGACCGCATTGTTTGCAGTGTTTCATAAATATGGAGCACAGCTTTCCAAAGACAAACTCCCTTTGTCTTTGTTAGAAGTTGTCTGATCAGGTGGCCGAGTGGTTAAGGCGTTGAACTGCTAATCCAATGGGAATTTCCCGCGTGAGTTCGAATCTCATCCTGATCGAATTTTTGTTACACATGATTATTTTCATCTGATTTATTTACATAATTTTCAAAAAGATCCGCAGCGAGCATTATTCGAACCTACGCGGGCAATGCCCATTGGATTTCAAGTCCAACTCCTTAACCACTCGGACATCGCTGCACATCTGTACGAAAATTCAAACCCCCTTTATCGAAAGTGAATACGGAGTTGAGACCGCATTGTTTGCAGTGTTTCATAAATATGGAGCACAGCAGGCAAAAGACAAACTCCTTTTGTCTTTGTATGAAATTGTCTGATCAGGTGGCCGAGTGGTTAAGGCGTTGAACTGCTAATCCAATGGGAATTTTGCGCGTGAGTTCGAATCTCATCCTGATCGAATTTTTGTTACACATGATTATTTTCATCTGACTTATTTACATAATTTGAAAAAAGATCCGCAGCGAGCATTATTCGAACCTACGCGGGCAATGCCCATTGGATTTCAAGTCCAACTCCTTAACCACTCGGACATCGCTGCACGAAAATTTCAAACCCCCTTTATCGAAAGTGAATACGAAGTTGAGACCGCATTGTTTGCAGTGTTTCATAAATATGGAGCACAGCAGGCAAAAGACAAACTCCTTTTGTCTTTGTATGAAATTGTCTGATCAGGTGGCTGAGTGGTTAAGGCGTTGGACTGCTAATCCAATGGGAATTTCCCGCGTGAGTTCGAATCTCATCCTGATCGAATTTTTGTTACACATGATTATTTTCATCTGATTTATTTACATAATTTTCAAAAAGATCCGCAGCGAGCAGGGTTCGAACCTACGCGGGCAATGCAAATTGGATTTCAAGTCCAACTCCTTAACCACTCGCACATCGCTGCACATCTATACGAAAATTCAAACCCCCTTTATCGAAAGTGAATACGGAGTAGAGACCGCATTGTTTGCAGCGTTTAATAAATATGGAGCATAGCTGGCAAAAGACAAACTCTTTTTATCTTTGTATGAAATTGTCTGATCAGGTGGCCGAGTGGTTAAGGCGTTGGACTGCTAATCCAATGGGAATTTCCCGCGTGAGTTCGAATCTCATCCTGATCGAATTTTTGTTACACATGATTATTTTCATCTGATTTATTTACATAATTTTCAAAAAGATCCGCAGCTAGCAGGGTTCGAACCTACGCGGGCAAAGCCCATTGGATTTCAAGTCCAACTCCCTAACACTCGGACATCGCTGCACATCTGTACGAAAATTCAAACCCCCTTTATCGAAAGTCAATACGGAGTTGAGACCGCATTGTTTGCAGTGTTTCATAAATATTAGCACAGCTTTATAAAGACAAACTCCCTTTGTCTTTGTTAGAAGTTGTCTGATCAGGTGGCCGAGTGGTTAAGGCGTTGGACTGCTAATCCAATGGGAATTTAACGCGTGAGTTCGAATCTCATCCTGATCGAATTTTGTTACACATGATTATTTTCATCTGATTTATTTACATAATTTTCAAAAAGATCCGCAGCGAGCAGGGTTCGAACCTACGCGGGCAATGCCCATTGGATTTCAAGTCCAACTCCTTAACCACTCGGACATCGCTGCACATCTATACGAAAATTCAAACGCCCTTAGTCGACAGTGAATACGGAGTTGAGACCGCATTGTTTGCAGTGTTTCATAAATATGGAGCACAGCAGGCAAAAGACAAACTCTTTTTATCTTTGTATGAAATTGTCTGATCAGGTGGCCGAGTGGTTAAGGCGTTGGACTGCTAATCCAATGGGAATTTCCCGCGTGAGTTCGAATCTCATCCTGATCGAATTTTTGTTACACATGATTATTTTCATCTGATTTATTTACATAATTTTCAAAAAGATCCGCAGCGAGCAGGGTTCGAACCTACGCGGGCAATGCCCATTGGATTTCAAGTCCAACTCCTTAACCACTCGGACATCAATGCACATCTATACGAAAATTCAAACCCCCTTTATCGAAAGTGAATACGGAGTAGAGACCGCATTGTTTGCAGTGTTTAATAAATATGGAGCATAGCTGGCAAAAGACAAACTCTTTGTCTTTGTTGGAAATTGTCTGATCAGGTGGCCGAGTGGTTAAGGCGATGGACAGCTAATCCAATGGGAATTTCCCGCGTGAGTTCGAATCTCATCCTGATCGAATTTTTGTTACACATGATTATTTTCATCTGATTTATTTACATAATTTTTAAAAAGATCCGCAGCGAGCAGGGTTCGAACCTACGCGGGCAATGCCCATTGGATTTCAAGTCCAACTCCTTAACCACTCGGACATCAATGCACATCTATACGAAAATTCAAACCCCCTTTATCGAAAGTGAATACGGAGTAGAGACCGCATTGTTTGCAGTGTTTAATAAATATGGAGCATAGCTGGCAAAAGACAAACTCTTTGTCTTTGTTGGAAATTGTCTGATCAGGTGGCCGAGTGGTTAAGGCGTTGGACTGCTAATCCAATGGGAATTTCCCGCGTGAGTTCGAATCTCATCCTGATCGAATTTTTGTTACACATGATTATTTTCATCTGATTTATTTACATAATTTTAAAAAGATCCGCAGCGAGCAGGGTTCGAACCTACGCGGGCAATGCCCATTGGATTTCAAGTCCAACTCCTTAACCACTCGGACATCAATGCACATCTATACGAAAATTCAAACCCCCTTTATCGAAAGTGAATACGGAGTAGAGACCGCATTGTTTGCAGTGTTTAATAAATATGGAGCACAGCTGGCAAAAGACAAACTCTTTTTATCTTTGTATGAAATTGTCTGATCAGGTGGCCGAGTGGTTAAGGCGTTGGACTGCTAATCCAATGGGAATTTCCCGCGTGAGTTCGAATCTCATCCTGATCGAATTTTTGTTACACATGATTATTTTCATCTGATTTATTTACATAATTTTCAAAAAGATCCGCAGCGAGCAGGGTTCGAACCTACGCGGGCAATGCCCATTGGATTTCAAGTCCAACTCCTTAACCACTCGCACATCGCTGCACATCTATACGAAAATTCAAACCCCTTTATCGAAAGTGAATACGGAGTAGAGACCGCATTGTTTGCAGTGTTTCATAAATATGGAGCACAGCAGGCAAAAGACAAACTCTTTTTATCTTTGTATGAAATTGTCTGATCAGGTGGCCGAGTGGTTAAGGCGTTGGACTGCTAATCCAATGGGAATTCCCGCGTGAGTTCGAATCTCATCCTGATCGAATTTTTGTTACACATGATTATTTTCATCTGATTTATTTACATAATTTTCAAAAAGATCCGCAGCGAGCAGGGTTCGAACCTACGCGGGCAATGCCCATTGGATTTCAAGTCCAACTCCTTAACCACTCGGACATCGCTGCACATCTATACGAAAATTCAAACCCCCTTTATCGAAAGTGAATACGGAGTAGAGACCGCATTGTTTGCAGTGTTTCATAAATATGGAGCATAGCTGGCAAAAGACAAACTCTTTGTCTTTGTTGGAAATTGTCTGATCAGGTGGCCGAGTGGTTAAGGCGTTGGACTGCTAATCCAATGGGAATTTCCCGCGTGAGTTCGAATCTCATCCTGATCGAATTTTTGTTACACATGATTATTTTCATCTGATTTATTTACATAATTTTAAAAAGATCCGCAGCGAGCAGGGTTCGAACCTACGCGGGCAATGCCCATTGGATTTCAAGTCCAACTCCTTAACCACTCGGACATCGCTGCACATCTATACGAAAATTCAAACCCCTTTATCGAAAGTGAATACGGAGTTGAGACCGCATTGTTTGCAGTGTTTCATAAATATGGAGCACAGCTGGCAAAAGACAAACTCTTTGTCTTTGTTGAAATTGTCTGATCAGGTGGCCGAGTGGTTAAGGCGTTGGACTGCTAATCCAATGGGAATTTCCCGCGTGAGTTCGAATCTCATCCTGATCGAATTTTTGTTACACATGATTATTTTCATCTGATTTATTTACATAATTTTTAAAAAGATCCGCAGCGAGCAGGGTTCGAACCTACGCGGGCAATGCCCATTGGATTTCAAGTCCAACTCCTTAACCACTCGGACATCAATGCACATCTATACGAAAATTCAAACCCCCTTTATCGAAAGTGAATACGGAGTAGAGACCGCATTGTTTGCAGTGTTTAATAAATATGGAGCATAGCTGGCAAAAGACAAACTCTTTTTATCTTTGTATGAAATTGTCTGATCAGGTGGCCGAGTGGTTAAGGCGTTGGACTGCTAATCCAATGGGAATTTCCCGCGTGAGTTCGAATCTCATCCTGATCGAATTTTTGTTACACATGATTATTTTCATCTGATTTATTTACATAATTTTCAAAAAGATCCGCAGCGAGCAGGGTTCGAACCTACGCGGGCAATGCCCATTGGATTTCAAGTCCAACTCCTTAACCACTCGCACATCGCTGCACATCTATACGAAAATTCAAACCCCTTTATCGAAAGTGAATACGGAGTAGAGACCGCATTGTTTGCAGTGTTTCATAAATATGGAGCACAGCTGGCAAAAGACAAACTCTTTTTATCTTTGTATGAAATTGTCTGATCAGGTGGCCGAGTGGTTAAGGCGTTGGACTGCTAATCCAATGGGAATTTCCCGCGTGAGTTCGAATCTCATCCTGATCGAATTTTTGTTACACATGATTATTTTCATCTGATTTATTTACATAATTTTCAAAAAGATCCGCAGCGAGCAGGGTTCGAACCTACGCGGGCAATGCCCATTGGATTTCAAGTCCAACTCCTTAACCACTCGGACATCGCTGCACGAAAATTTCAAACCCCCTTTATCGAAAGTGAATACGGAGTTGAGACCGCATTGTTTGCAGTGTTTCATAAATATGGAGCACAGCAGGCAAAAGACAAACTCTTTTGTCTTTGTATGAAATTGTCTGATCAGGTGGCCGAGTGGTTAAGGCGTTGGACTGCTAATCCAATGGGAATTTCCCGCGTGAGTTCGAATCTCATCCTGATCGAATTTTTGTTACACATGATTATTTTCATCTGATTTATTTACATAATTTTCAAAAAGATCCGCAGCGAGCAGGGTTCGAACCTACGCGGGCAATGCAAATTGGATTTCAAGTCCAACTCCTTAACCACTCGCACATCGCTGCACATCTATACGAAAATTCAAACCCCCTTTATCGAAAGTGAATACGGAGTTGAGACCGCATTGTTTGCAGTGTTTCATAAATATGGAGCATAGCAGGCAAAAGACAAACTCTTTTTATCTTTGTATGAAATTGTCTGATCAGGTGGCCGAGTGGTTAAGGCGTTGGACTGCTAATCCAATGGGAATTTCCCGCGTGAGTTCGAATCTCATCCTGATCGAATTTTTGTTACACATGATTATTTTCATCTGATTTATTTACATAATTTTCAAAAAGATCCGCAGCGAGCAGGGTTCGAACCTACGCGGGCAATGCCCATTGGATTTCAAGTCCAACTCCTTAACCACTCGGACATCGCTGCACATCTATACGAAAATTCAAACCCCCTTTATCGAAAGTGAATACGGAGTTGAGACCGCATTGTTTGCAGTGTTTCATAAATATGGAGCACAGCAGGCAAAAGACAAACTCTTTTTATCTTTGTATGAAATTGTCTGATCAGGTGGCCGAGTGGTTAAGGCGTTGGACTGCTAATCCAATGGGAATTTCCCGCGTGAGTTCACATGATTTTTTCATCTGATTTATTTACATAATTTTCAAAAAGATCCGCAGCGAGCAGGGTTCGAACCTACGCGGGCAATGCCCATTGGATTTCAAGTCCAACTCCTTAACCACTCGGACATCGCTGCACGAAAATTCAAACCCCCTTTATCGAAAGTGAATACGGAGTTGAGACCGCATTGTTTGCAGTGTTTCATAAATATGGAGCACAGCAGGCAAAAGACAAACTCCTTTTGTCTTTGTATGAAATTGTCTGATCAGGTGGCCGAGTGGTTAAGGCGTTGGACTGCTAATCCAATGGGAATTTCCCGCGTGAGTTCACATGATTATTTTCATCTGATTTATTTACATAATTTTCAAAAAGATCCGCAGCGAGCAGGGTTCGAACCTACGCGGGCAATGCCCATTGGATTTCAAGTCCAACTCCTTAACCACTCGGACATCGCTGCACATCTATACGAAAATTCAAAACCCCTTATCGACAGTGAATACGGAGTTGAGACCGCATTGTTTGCAGTGTTTCATAAATATGGAGCACAGCTTTCCAAAGACAAACTCCCTTTGTCTTTGTTAGAATTGTCTGATCAGGTGGCCGAGTGGTTAAGGCGTTGGACTGCTAATCCAATGGGAATTTCCCGCGTGAGTTCGAATCTCATCCTGATCGAATTTTTGTTACACATGATTATTTTCATCTGATTTATTTACATAATTTTCAAAAAGATCCGCAGCGAGCAGGGTTCGAACCTACGCGGGCAATGCCCATTGGATTTCAAGTCCAACTCCTTAACCACTCGGACATCGCTGCACATCTATACGAAAATTCAAACCCCCTTTATCGAAAGTGAATACGGAGTTGAGACCGCATTGTTTGCAGTGTTTCATAAATATGGAGCACAGCAGGCAAAAGACAAACTCTTTGTCTTTGTATGAAATTGTCTGATCAGGTGGCCGAGTGGTTAAGGCGTTGGACTGCTAATCCAATGGGAATTTCCCGCGTGAGTTCGAATCTCATCCTGATCGAATTTTTGTTACACATGATTATTTTCATCTGATTTATTTACATAATTTTCAAAAAGATCCGCAGCGAGCAGGGTTCGAACCTACGCGGGCAATGCCCATTGGATTTCAAGTCCAACTCCTTAACCACTCGGACATCGCTGCACGAAAATTCAAACCCCTTTATCGAAAGTGAATACGGAGTTGAGACCGCATTGTTTGCAGTGTTTCATAAATATGGAGCACAGCAGGCAAAAGACAAACTCTTTTGTCTTTGTATGAAATTGTCTGATCAGGTGGCCGAGTGGTTAAGGCGTTGGACTGCTAATCCAATGGGAATTTCCCGCGTGAGTTCGAATCTCATCCTGATCGAATTTTTGTTACACATGATTATTTTCATCTGATTTATTTACATAATTTTCAAAAAGATCCGCAGCGAGCAGGGTTCGAACCTACGCGGGCAATGCAAATTGGATTTCAAGTCCAACTCCTTAACCACTCGCACATCGCTGCACATCTATACGAAAATTCAAACCCCCTTTATCGAAAGTGAATACGGAGTAGAGACCGCATTGTTTGCAGTGTTTAATAAATATGGAGCATAGCTGGCAAAAGACAAACTCTTTTTATCTTTGTATGAAATTGTCTGATCAGGTGGCCGAGTGGTTAAGGCGTTGGACTGCTAATCCAATGGGAATTTCCCGCGTGAGTTCGAATCTCATCCTGATCGAATTTTTGTTACACATGATTATTTTCATCTGATTTATTTACATAATTTTCAAAAAGATCCGCAGCGAGCAGGGTTCGAACCTACGCGGGCAATGCCCATTGGATTTCAAGTCCAACTCCCTAACCACTCGGACATCGCTGCACATCTATACGAAAATTCAAACCCCCTTTATCGAAAGTGAATACGGAGTTGAGACCGCATTGTTTGCAGTGTTTCATAAATATGGAGCACAGCTTTAAAAGACAAACTCCCTTTGTCTTTGTTAGAAGTTGTCTGATCAGGTGGCCGAGTGGTTAAGGCGTTGGACTGCTAATCCAATGGGAATTTCCCGCGTGAGTTCGAATCTCATCCTGATCGAATTTTTGTTACACATGATTATTTTCATCTGATTTATTTACATAATTTTCAAAAAGATCCGCAGCGAGCAGGGTTCGAACCTACGCGGGCAATGCCCATTGGATTTCAAGTCCAACTCCTTAACCACTCGGACATCGCTGCACATCTATACGAAAATTCAAACGCCCTTAGTCGACAGTGAATACGGAGTTGAGACCGCATTGTTTGCAGTGTTTCATAAATATGGAGCACAGCAGGCAAAAGACAAACTCTTTTTATCTTTGTATGAAATTGTCTGATCAGGTGGCCGAGTGGTTAAGGCGTTGGACTGCTAATCCAATGGGAATTTCCCGCGTGAGTTCGAATCTCATCCTGATCGAATTTTTGTTACACATGATTATTTTCATCTGATTTATTTACATAATTTTCAAAAAGATCCGCAGCGAGCAGGGTTCGAACCTACGCGGGCAATGCCCATTGGATTTCAAGTCCAACTCCTTAACCACTCGGACATCAATGCACATCTATACGAAAATTCAAACCCCCTTTATCGAAAGTGAATACGGAGTAGAGACCGCATTGTTTGCAGTGTTTAATAAATATGGAGCATAGCTGGCAAAAGACAAACTCTTTGTCTTTGTTGGAAATTGTCTGATCAGGTGGCCGAGTGGTTAAGGCGTGGACAGCTAATCCAATGGGAATTTCCCGCGTGAGTTCGAATCTCATCCTGATCGAATTTTTGTTACACATGATTATTTTCATCTGATTTATTTACATAATTTTCAAAAAGATCCGCAGCGAGCAGGGTTCGAACCTACGCGGGCAATGCCCATTGGATTTCAAGTCCAACTCCTTAACCACTCGCACATCGCTGCACATCTATACGAAAATTCAAACCCCCTTTATCGAAAGTGAATACGGAGTAGAGACCGCATTGTTTGCAGTGTTTAATAAATATGGAGCATAGCTGGCAAAAGACAAACTCTTTTTATCTTTGTATGAAATTGTCTGATCAGGTGGCCGAGTGGTTAAGGCGTTGGACTGCTAATCCAATGGGAATTCCCGCGTGAGTTCGAATCTCATCCTGATCGAATTTTTGTTACACATGATTATTTTCATCTGATTTATTTACATAATTTTCAAAAAGATCCGCAGCGAGCAGGGTTCGAACCTACGCGGGCAATGCCCATTGGATTTCAAGTCCAACTCCTTAACCACTCGGACATCGCTGCACGAAAATTCAAACCCCTTTATCGAAAGTGAATACGGAGTTGAGACCGCATTGTTTGCAGTGTTTCATAAATATGGAGCACAGCAGGCAAAAGACAAACTCTTTTGTCTTTGTATGAAATTGTCTGATCAGGTGGCCGAGTGGTTAAGGCGTTGGACTGCTAATCCAATGGGAATTTCCCGCGTGAGTTCGAATCTCATCCTGATCGAATTTTTGTTACACATGATTATTTTCATCTGATTTATTTACATAATTTTCAAAAAGATCCGCAGCGAGCAGGGTTCGAACCTACGCGGGCAATGCAAATTGGATTTCAAGTCCAACTCCTTAACCACTCGCACATCGCTGCACATCTATACGAAAATTCAAACCCCCTTTATCGAAAGTGAATACGGAGTAGAGACCGCATTGTTTGCAGCGTTTCATAAATATGGAGCATAGCTGGCAAAAGACAAACTCTTTTTATCTTTGTATGAAATTGTCTGATCAGGTGGCCGAGTGGTTAAGGCGTTGGACTGCTAATCCAATGGGAATTTCCCGCGTGAGTTCGAATCTCATCCTGATCGAATTTTTGTTACACATGATTATTTTCATCTGATTTATTTACATAATTTTCAAAAAGATCCGCAGCGAGCAGGGTTCGAACCTACGCGGGCAATGCCCATTGGATTTCAAGTCCAACTCCTTAACCACTCGGACATCGCTGCACATCTATACGAAAATTCAAACCCCCTTTATCGAAAGTGAATACGGAGTTGAGACCGCATTGTTTGCAGTGTTTCATAAATATGGAGCACAGCAGGCAAAAGACAAACTCTTTTTATCTTTGTATGAAATTGTCTGATCAGGTGGCCGAGTGGTTAAGGCGTTGGACTGCTAATCCAATGGGAATTTCCCGCGTGAGTTCGAATCTCATCCTGATCGACTTTTGTTACACATGATTATTTTCATCTGATTCATTTACATAATTTCAAAAAGATCCGCAGCGAGCAGGGTTCGAACCTACGCGGGCAATGCCCATTGGATTTCAAGTCCAACTCCTTAACCACTCGGACATCAATGCACATCTATACGAAAATTCAAACCCCCTTTATCGAAAGTGAATACGGAGTTGAGACCGCATTGTTTGCAGTGTTTCATAAGCATGGAGCACAGCAGGTTTATCTTTGTATGAAATTGTCTGATCAGGTGGCCGAGTGGTTAAGGCGTTGGACTGCTAATCCAGTGGGAATTTCCCGCGTGAGTTCGAATCTCATCCTGATCGACTTTTGTTACACATGATTATTTCGAAAGTGAATACGGAGTAGAGACCGCATTGTTTGCAGTGTTTAATAAATATGGAGCATAGCTGGCAAAAGACAAACTCTTTGTCTTTGTTGGAAATTGTCTGATCAGGTGGCTGAGTGGTTAAGGCGTTGGACTGCTAATCCAATGGGAATTTCCCGCGTGAGTTCGAATCTCATCCTGATCGAATTTTTGTTACACATGATTATTTTCATCTGATTTATTTACATAATTTTTAAAAAGATCCGCAGCGAGCAGGGTTCGAACCTACGCGGGCAATGCCCATTGGATTTCAAGTCCAACTCCTTAACCACTCGGACATCGCTGCACATCTATACGAAAATTCAAACCCCCTTTATCGAAAGTGAATACGGAGTAGAGACCGCATTGTTTGCAGTGTTTCATAAATATGGAGCACAGCTGGCAAAAGACAAACTCTTTTTATCTTTGTATGAAATTGTCTGATCAGGTGGCCGAGTGGTTAAGGCGTTGGACTGCTAATCCAATGGGAATTTCCCGCGTGAGTTCGAATCTCATCCTGATCGAATTTTTGTTACACATGATTATTTTCATCTGATTTATTTACATAATTTTCAAAAAGATCCGCAGCGAGCAGGGTTCGAACCTACGCGGGCAATGCAAATTGGATTTCAAGTCCAACTCCTTAACCACTCGCACATCGCTGCACATCTATACGAAAATTCAAACCCCCTTTATCGAAAGTGAATACGGAGTAGAGACCGCATTGTTTGCAGTGTTTCATAAATATGGAGCACAGCTGGCAAAAGACAAACTCTTTTTATCTTTGTATGAAATTGTCTGATCAGGTGGCCGAGTGGTTAAGGCGTTGGACTGCTAATCCAATGGGAATTTCCCGCGTGAGTTCGAATCTCATCCTGATCGAATTTTTGTTACACATGATTATTTTCATCTGATTTATTTACATAATTTTCAAAAAGATCCGCAGCGAGCAGGGTTCGAACCTACGCGGGCAATGCCCATTGGATTTCAAGTCCAACTCCTTAACCACTCGGACATCGCTGCATCGCTGACGAAAATTCAAACCCCCTTTATCGAAAGTGAATACGGAGTAGAGACCGCATTGTTTGCAGTGTTTCATAAATATGGAGCATAGCAGGCAAAAGACAAACTCTTTGTCTTTGTTGGAAATTGTCTGATCAGGTGGCCGAGTGGTTAAGGCGTTGGACTGCTAATCCAATGGGAATTTCCCGCGTGAGTTCGAATCTCATCCTGATCGAATTTTTGTTACACATGATTATTTTCATCTGATTTATTTACATAATTTTCAAAAAGATCCGCAGCGAGCAGGGTTCGAACCTACGCGGGCAATGCAAATTGGATTTCAAGTCCAACTCCTTAACCACTCGCACATCGCTGCACATCTATACGAAAATTCAAACCCCCTTTATCGAAAGTGAATACGGAGTAGAGACCGCATTGTTTGCAGTGTTTAATAAATATGGAGCATAGCTGGCAAAAGACAAACTCTTTTTATCTTTGTATGAAATTGTCTGATCAGGTGGCCGAGTGGTTAAGGCGTTGGACTGCTAATCCAATGGGAATTTCCCGCGTGAGTTCGAATCTCATCCTGATCGAATTTTTGTTACACATGATTATTTTCATCTGATTTATTTACATAATTTTCAAAAAGATCCGCAGCGAGCAGGGTTCGAACCTACGCGGGCAATGCCCATTGGATTTCAAGTCCAACTCCTTAACCACTCGGACATCGCTGCACATCTATACGAAAATTCAAACCCCCTTTATCGAAAGTGAATACGGAGTTGAGACCGCATTGTTTGCAGTGTTTCATAAATATGGAGCACAGCTTTAAAAGACAAACTCCCTTTGTCTTTGTTAGAAATTGTCTGATCAGGTGGCCGAGTGGTTAAGGCGTTGGACTGCTAATCCAATGGGAATTTCCCGCGTGAGTTCGAATCTCATCCTGATCGAATTTTTGTTACACATGATTATTTTCATCTGATTTATTTACATAATTTTCAAAAAGATCCGCAGCGAGCAGGGTTCGAACCTACGCGGGCAATGCCCATTGGATTTCAAGTCCAACTCCTTAACCACTCGGACATCGCTGCACATCTATACGAAAATTCAAACCCCCTTAGTCGACAGTGAATACGGAGTTGAGACCGCATTGTTTGCAGTGTTTCATAAATATGGAGCACAGCAGGCAAAAGACAAACTCTTTTTATCTTTGTATGAAATTGTCTGATCAGGTGGCCGAGTGGTTAAGGCGTTGGACTGCTAATCCAATGGGAATTTCCCGCGTGAGTTCGAATCTCATCCTGATCGAATTTTTGTTACACATGATTATTTTCATCTGATTTATTTACATAATTTTCAAAAAGATCCGCAGCGAGCAGGGTTCGAACCTACGCGGGCAATGCCCATTGGATTTCAAGTCCAACTCCTTAACCACTCGGACATCGCTGCACATCTATACGAAAATTCAAACCCCCTTTATCGAAAGTGAATACGGAGTTGAGACCGCATTGTTTGCAGTGTTTCATAAATATGGAGCATAGCTGGCAAAAGACAAACTCTTTGTCTTTGTTGGAAATTGTCTGATCAGGTGGCCGAGTGGTTAAGGCGTTGGACTGCTAATCCAATGGGAATTTCCCGCGTGAGTTCGAATCTCATCCTGATCGAATTTTTGTTACACATGATTATTTTCATCTGATTTATTTACATAATTTTTAAAAAGATCCGCAGCGAGCAGGGTTCGAACCTACGCGGGCAATGCCCATTGGATTTCAAGTCCAACTCCTTAACCACTCGGACATCGCTGCACATCTATACGAAAATTCAAACCCCCTTTATCGAAAGTGAATACGGAGTAGAGACCGCATTGTTTGCAGTGTTTCATAAATATGGAGCATAGCTGGCAAAAGACAAACTCTTTGTCTTTGTTGAAATTGTCTGATCAGGTGGCCGAGTGGTTAAGGCGTTGGACTGCTAATCCAATGGGAAATTCCCGCGTGAGTTCGAATCTCATCCTGATCGAATTTTTGTTACACATGATTATTTTCATCTGATTTATTTACATAATTTTCAAAAAGATCCGCAGCGAGCAGGGTTCGAACCTACGCGGGCAATGCCCATTGGATTTCAAGTCCAACTCCTTAACCACTCGGACATCGCTGCACATCTATACGAAAATTCAAACCCCTTTATCGAAAGTGAATACGGAGTTGAGACCGCATTGTTTGCAGTGTTTAATAAATATGGAGCATAGCTGGCAAAAGACAAACTCTTTTTATCTTTGTATGAAATTGTCTGATCAGGTGGCCGAGTGGTTAAGGCGTTGGACTGCTAATCCAATGGGAATTTCCCGCGTGAGTTCGAATCTCATCCTGATCGAATTTTTGTTACACATGATTATTTTCATCTGATTTATTTACATAATTTTCAAAAAGATCCGCAGCGAGCAGGGTTCGAACCTACGCGGGCAATGCAAATTGGATTTCAAGTCCAACTCCTTAACCACTCGCACATCGCTGCACATCTATACGAAAATTCAAACCCCCTTTATCGAAAGTGAATACGGAGTAGAGACCGCATTGTTTGCAGTGTTTAATAAATATGGAGCATAGCTGGCAAAAGACAAACTCTTTTTATCTTTGTATGAAATTGTCTGATCAGGTGGCCGAGTGGTTAAGGCGTTGGACTGCTAATCCAATGGGAATTTCCCGCGTGAGTTCGAATCTCATCCTGATCGAATTTTTGTTACACATGATTATTTTCATCTGATTTATTTACATAATTTTCAAAAAGATCCGCAGCGAGCAGGGTTCGAACCTACGCGGGCAATGCCCATTGGATTTCAAGTCCAACTCCTTAACCACTCGGACATCGCTGCACATCTATACGAAAATTCAAACCCCCTTTATCGAAAGTGAATACGGAGTTGAGACCGCATTGTTTGCAGTGTTTCATAAATATGGAGCACAGCAGGCAAAAGACAAACTCTTTTTATCTTTGTATGAAATTGTCTGATCAGGTGGCCGAGTGGTTAAGGCGTTGGACTGCTAATCCAATGGGAATTTCCCGCGTGAGTTCGAATCTCATCCTGATCGACTTTTGTTACACATGATTATTTTCATCTGATTCATTTACATAATTTTCAAAAAGATCCGCAGCGAGCAGGGTTCGAACCTACGCGGGCAATGCCCATTGGATTTCAAGTCCAACTCCTTAACCACTCGGACATCAATGCACATCTATACGAAAATTCAAACCCCCTTTATCGAAAGTGAATACGGAGTTGAGACCGCATTGTTTGCAGTGTTTCATAAGCATGGAGCACAGCAGGTTTATCTTTGTATGAAATTGTCTGATCAGGTGGCCGAGTGGTTAAGGCGTTGGACTGCTAATCCAGTGGGAATTTCCCGCGTGAGTTCGAATCTCATCCTGATCGACTTTTGTTACACATGATTATTTCGAAAGTGAATACGGAGTAGAGACCGCATTGTTTGCAGTGTTTAATAAATATGGAGCATAGCTGGCAAAAGACAAACTCTTTGTCTTTGTTGGAAATTGTCTGATCAGGTGGCTGAGTGGTTAAGGCGTTGGACTGCTAATCCAATGGGAATTTCCCGCGTGAGTTCGAATCTCATCCTGATCGAATTTTTGTTACACATGATTATTTTCATCTGATTTATTTACATAATTTTCAAAAAGATCCGCAGCGAGCAGGGTTCGAACCTACGCGGGCAATGCAAATTGGATTTCAAGTCCAACTCCTTAACCACTCGCACATCGCTGCACATCTATACGAAAATTCAAACCCCCTTTATCGAAAGTGAATACGGAGTAGAGACCGCATTGTTTGCAGCGTTTAATAAATATGGAGCATAGCTGGCAAAAGACAAACTCTTTTTATCTTTGTATGAAATTGTCTGATCAGGTGGCCGAGTGGTTAAGGCGTTGGACTGCTAATCCAATGGGAATTTCCCGCGTGAGTTCGAATCTCATCCTGATCGAATTTTTGTTACACATGATTATTTTCATCTGATTTATTTACATAATTTTCAAAAAGATCCGCAGCGAGCAGGGTTCGAACCTACGCGGGCAATGCCCATTGGATTTCAAGTCCAACTCCCTAACAACTCGGACATCGCTGCACATCTGTACGAAAATTCAAACCCCCTTTATCGAAAGTCAATACGGAGTTGAGACCGCATTGTTTGCAGTGTTTCATAAATATGGAGCACAGCTTTAAAAGACAAACTCCTTTGTCTTTGTTAGAAGTTGTCTGATCAGGTGGCCGAGTGGTTAAGGCGTTGGACTGCTAATCCAATGGGAATTTCCCGCGTGAGTTCGAATCTCATCCTGATCGAATTTTTGTTACACATGATTATTTTCATCTGATTTATTTACATAATTTTCAAAAAGATCCGCAGCGAGCAGGTGTTCGAACCTACGCGGGCAATGCCCATTGGATTTCAAGTCCAACTCCTTAACCACTCGGACATCGCTGCACATCTATACGAAAATTCAAACGCCCTTAGTCGACAGTGAATACGGAGTTGAGACCGCATTGTTTGCAGTGTTTCATAAATATGGAGCACAGCAGGCAAAAGACAAACTCTTTTTATCTTTGTATGAAATTGTCTGATCAGGTGGCCGAGTGGTTAAGGCGTTGGACTGCTAATCCAATGGGAATTTCCCGCGTGAGTTCGAATCTCATCCTGATCGAATTTTTGTTACACATGATTATTTTCATCTGATTTATTTACATAATTTTCAAAAAGATCCGCAGCGAGCAGGGTTCGAACCTACGCGGGCAATGCCCATTGGATTTCAAGTCCAACTCCTTAACCACTCGGACATCAA
Organism: Allodiplogaster sudhausi; assembly: GCA_945643635.1. Lineage (NCBI taxonomy): Eukaryota > Metazoa > Nematoda > Chromadorea > Rhabditida > Diplogasteridae > Allodiplogaster > Allodiplogaster sudhausi. The sequence goes on along the minus strand of CALZFC010000027.1, from coordinate 141,114 downwards.
TGCACATCTATACGAAAATTCAAACCCCCTTTATCGAAAGTGAATACGGAGTAGAGACCGCATTGTTTGCAGTGTTTAATAAATATGGAGCATAGCTGGCAAAAGACAAACTCTTTGTCTTTGTTGGAAATTGTCTGATCAGGTGGCCGAGTGGTTAAGGCGATGGACTGCTAATCCAATGGGAATTTCCCGCGTGAGTTCGAATCTCATCCTGATCGAATTTTTGTTACACATGATTATTTTCATCTGATTTATTTACATAATTTTTAAAAAGATCCGCAGCGAGCAGGGTTCGAACCTACGCGGGCAATGCCCATTGGATTTCAAGTCCAACTCCTTAACCACTCGGACATCAATGCACATCTATACGAAAATTCAAACCCCCTTTATCGAAAGTGAATACGGAGTTAGAGACCGCATTGTTTGCAGTGTTTCATAAATATGGAGCATAGCTGGCAAAAGACAAACTCTTTGTCTTTGTTTGAAATTGTCTGATCAGGTGGCCGAGTGGTTAAGGCGTTGGACTGCTAATCCAATGGGAATTTCCCGCGTGAGTTCGAATCTCATCCTGATCGAATTTTTGTTACACATGATTATTTTCATCTGATTTATTTACATAATTTTTAAAAAGATCCGCAGCGAGCATTGTTCGAACCTACGCGGGCAATGCCCATTGGATTTCAAGTCCAACTCCTTAACCACTCGGACATCAATGCACATCTATACGAAAATTCAAACCCCCTTTATCGAAAGTGAATACGGAGTTGAGACCGCATTGTTTGCAGTGTTTCATAAATATGGAGCATAGCTGGCAAAAGACAAACTCTTTTTATCTTTGTATGAAATTGTCTGATCAGGTGGCCGAGTGGTTAAGGCGTTGGACTGCTAATCCAATGGGAATTTCCCGCGTGAGTTCGAATCTCATCCTGATCGAATTTTTGTTACACATGATTATTTTCATCTGATTTATTTACATAATTTTCAAAAAGATCCGCAGCGAGCAGGGTTCGAACCTACGCGGGCAATGCCCATTGGATTTCAAGTCCAACTCCTTAACCACTCGGACATCGCTGCACATCTATACGAAAATTCAAACCCCCTTATCGAAAGTGAATACGGAGTTGAGACCGCATTGTTTGCAGTGTTTCATAAATATGGAGCACAGCAGGCAAAAGACAAACTCTTTTTATCTTTGTATGAAATTGTCTGATCAGGTGGCCGAGTGGTTAAGGCGTTGGACTGCTAATCCAATGGGAATTTCCCGCGTGAGTTCGAATCTCATCCTGATCGAATTTTTGTTACACATGATTATTTTCATCTGATTTATTTACATAATTTTCAAAAAGATCCGCAGCGAGCAGGGTTCGAACCTACGCGGGCAATGCCCATTGGATTTCAAGTCCAACTCCTTAACCACTCGGACATCGCTGCACGAAAATTCAAACCCCCTTTATCGAAAGTGAATACGGAGTTGAGACCGCATTGTTTGCAGTGTTTCATAAATATGGAGCACAGCAGGCAAAAGACAAACTCCTTTTGTCTTTGTATGAAATTGTCTGATCAGGTGGCCGAGTGGTTAAGGCGTTGGACTGCTAATCCAATGGGAATTTCCCGCGTGAGTTCGAATCTCATCCTGATCGAATTTTTGTTACACATGATTATTTTCATCTGATTTATTTACATAATTTTTAAAAAGATCCGCAGCGAGCAGGGTTCGAACCTACGCGGGCAATGCCCATTGGATTTCAAGTCCAACTCCTTAACCACTCGGACATCGCTGCACATCTATACGAAAATTCAAACCCCCTTAGTCGACAGTGAATACGGAGTTGAGACCGCATTGTTTGCAGTGTTTCATAAATATGGAGCATAGCTGGCAAAAGACAAACTCTTTGTCTTTGTTGGAAATTGTCTGATCAGGTGGCCGAGTGGTTAAGGCGTTGGACTGCTAATCCAATGGGAATTTCCCGCGTGAGTTCGAATCTCATCCTGATCGAATTTTTGTTACACATGATTATTTTCATCTGATTTATTTACATAATTTTTAAAAAGATCCGCAGCGAGCAGGGTTCGAACCTACGCGGGCAATGCCCATTGGATTTCAAGTCCAACTCCTTAACCACTCGGACATCAATGCACATCTATACGAAAATTCAAACCCCCTTTATCGAAAGTGAATACGGAGTAGAGACCGCATTGTTTGCAGTGTTTAATAAATATGGAGCATAGCTGGCAAAAGACAAACTCTTTTTATCTTTGTATGAAATTGTCTGATCAGGTGGCCGAGTGGTTAAGGCGTTGGACTGCTAATCCAATGGGAATTTCCCGCGTGAGTTCGAATCTCATCCTGATCGAATTTTTGTTACACATGATTATTTTCATCTGATTTATTTACATAATTTTCAAAAAGATCCGCAGCGAGCAGGGTTCGAACCTACGCGGGCAATGCCCATTGGATTTCAAGTCCAACTCCTTAACCACTCGGACATCGCTGCACGAAAATTCAAACCCCCTTTATCGAAAGTGAATACGGAGTTGAGACCGCATTGTTTGCAGTGTTTCATAAATATGGAGCACAGCAGGCAAAAGACAAACTCTTTTTATCTTTGTATGAAATTGTCTGATCAGGTGGCCGAGTGGTTAAGGCGTTGGACTGCTAATCCAATGGGAATTTCCCGCGTGAGTTCGAATCTCATCCTGATCGACTTTTGTTACACATGATTATTTTCATCTGATTTATTTACATAATTTTCAAAAAGATCCGCAGCGAGCAGGGTTCGAACCTACGCGGGCAATGCCCATTGGATTTCAAGTCCAACTCCTTAACCACTCGGACATCAATGCACATCTATACGAAAATTCAAACCCCCTTTATCGAAAGTGAATACGGAGTTGAGACCGCATTGTTTGCAGTGTTTCATAAGCATGGAGCACAGCAGGTTTATCTTTGTATGAAATTGTCTGATCAGGTGGCCGAGTGGTTAAGGCGTTGGACTGCTAATCCAGTGGGAATTTCCCGCGTGAGTTCGAATCTCATCCTGATCGACTTTTGTTACACATGATTATTTCGAAAGTGAATACGGAGTAGAGACCGCATTGTTTGCAGTGTTTAATAAATATGGAGCATAGCTGGCAAAAGACAAACTCTTTGTCTTTGTTGGAAATTGTCTGATCAGGTGGCCGAGTGGTTAAGGCGTTGGACTGCTAATCCAATGGGAATTTCCCGCGTGAGTTCGAATCTCATCCTGATCGAATTTTTGTTACACATGATTATTTTCATCTGATTTATTTACATAATTTTCAAAAAGATCCGCAGCGAGCAGGGTTCGAACCTACGCGGGCAATGCAAATTGGATTTCAAGTCCAACTCCTTAACCACTCGCACATCGCTGCACATCTATACGAAAATTCAAACCCCCTTTATCGAAAGTGAATACGGAGTAGAGACCGCATTGTTTGCAGTGTTTAATAAATATGGAGCATAGCTGGCAAAAGACAAACTCTTTTTATCTTTGTATGAAATTGTCTGATCAGGTGGCCGAGTGGTTAAGGCGTTGGACTGCTAATCCAATGGGAATTTCCCGCGTGAGTTCGAATCTCATCCTGATCGAATTTTTGTTACACATGATTATTTTCATCTGATTTATTTACATAATTTTCAAAAAGATCCGCAGCGAGCAGGGTTCGAACCTACGCGGGCAATGCCCATTGGATTTCAAGTCCAACTCCCTAACCACTCGGACATCGCTGCACATCTATACGAAAATTCAAACCCCCTTTATCGAAAGTGAATACGGAGTTGAGACCGCATTGTTTGCAGTGTTTCATAAATATGGAGCACAGCTTTAAAAGACAAACTCCCTTTGTCTTTGTTAGAAATTGTCTGATCAGGTGGCCGAGTGGTTAAGGCGTTGGACTGCTAATCCAATGGGAATTTCCCGCGTGAGTTCGAATCTCATCCTGATCGAATTTTTGTTACACATGATTATTTTCATCTGATTTATTTACATAATTTTCAAAAAGATCCGCAGCGAGCAGGGTTCGAACCTACGCGGGCAATGCCCATTGGATTTCAAGTCCAACTCCTTAACCACTCGGACATCGCTGCACATCTATACGAAAATTCAAACCCCCTTATCGAAAGTGAATACGGAGTTGAGACCGCATTGTTTGCAGTGTTTCATAAATATGGAGCACAGCAGGCAAAAGACAAACTCTTTTTATCTTTGTATGAAATTGTCTGATCAGGTGGCCGAGTGGTTAAGGCGTTGGACTGCTAATCCAATGGGAATTTCCCGCGTGAGTTCGAATCTCATCCTGATCGAATTTTTGTTACACATGATTATTTTCATCTGATTTATTTACATAATTTTCAAAAAGATCCGCAGCGAGCAGGGTTCGAACCTACGCGGGCAATGCCCATTGGATTTCAAGTCCAACTCCTTAACCACTCGGACATCGCTGCACATCTATACGAAAATTCAAACCCCCTTTATCGAAAGTGAATACGGAGTAGAGACCGCATTGTTTGCAGTGTTTAATAAATATGGAGCATAGCTGGCAAAAGACAAACTCTTTGTCTTTGTTGAAATTGTCTGATCAGGTGGCCGAGTGGTTAAGGCGTTGGACTGCTAATCCAATGGGAATTTCCCGCGTGAGTTCGAATCTCATCCTGATCGAATTTTTGTTACACATGATTATTTTCATCTGATTTATTTACATAATTTTCAAAAAGATCCGCAGCGAGCAGGGTTCGAACCTACGCGGGCAATGCCCATTGGATTTCAAGTCCAACTCCTTAACCACTCGGACATCAATGCACATCTATACGAAAATTCAAACCCCCTTTATCGAAAGTGAATACGGAGTAGAGACCGCATTGTTTGCAGTGTTTCATAAATATGGAGCATAGCTGGCAAAAGACAAACTCTTTGTCTTTGTTGGAAATTGTCTGATCAGGTGGCCGAGTGGTTAAGGCGTTGGACTGCTAATCCAATGGGAATTTCCCGCGTGAGTTCGAATCTCATCCTGATCGAATTTTTGTTACACATGATTATTTTCATCTGATTTATTTACATAATTTTTAAAAAGATCCGCAGCGAGCAGGGTTCGAACCTACGCGGGCAATGCCCATTGGATTTCAAGTCCAACTCCTTAACCACTCGGACATCGCTGCACATCTATACGAAAATTCAAACCCCCTTTATCGAAAGTGAATACGGAGTAGAGACCGCATTGTTTGCAGTGTTTAATAAATATGGAGCATAGCTGGCAAAAGACAAACTCTTTTTATCTTTGTATGAAATTGTCTGATCAGGTGGCCGAGTGGTTAAGGCGTTGGACTGCTAATCCAATGGGAATTTCCCGCGTGAGTTCGAATCTCATCCTGATCGAATTTTTGTTACACATGATTATTTTCATCTGATTTATTTACATAATTTTCAAAAAGATCCGCAGCGAGCAGGGTTCGAACCTACGCGGGCAATGCCCATTGGATTTCAAGTCCAACTCCTTAACCACTCGGACATCGCTGCACATCTATACGAAAATTCAAACCCCCTTATCGAAAGTGAATACGGAGTTGAGACCGCATTGTTTGCAGTGTTTCATAAATATGGAGCACAGCAGGCAAAAGACAAACTCTTTTTATCTTTGTATGAAATTGTCTGATCAGGTGGCCGAGTGGTTAAGGCGTTGGACTGCTAATCCAATGGGAATTTCCCGCGTGAGTTCGAATCTCATCCTGATCGAATTTTTGTTACACATGATTATTTTCATCTGATTTATTTACATAATTTTCAAAAAGATCCGCAGCGAGCAGGGTTCGAACCTACGCGGGCAATGCCCATTGGATTTCAAGTCCAACTCCTTAACCACTCGGACATCGCTGCACATCTATACGAAAATTCAAACCCCCTTATCGACAGTGAATACGGAGTTGAGACCGCATTGTTTGCAGTGTTTCATAAATATGGAGCACAGCAGGCAAAAGACAAACTCTTTTTGTCTTTGTATGAAATTGTCTGATCAGGTGGCCGAGTGGTTAAGGCGTTGGACTGCTAATCCAATGGGAATTTCCCGCGTGAGTTCGAATCTCATCCTGATCGAATTTTTGTTACACATGATTATTTTCATCTGATTTATTTACATAATTTTCAAAAAGATCCGCAGCGAGCAGGGTTCGAACCTACGCGGGCAATGCCCATTGGATTTCAAGTCCAACTCCTTAACCACTCGGACATCGCTGCACATCTATACGAAAATTCAAACCCCTTATCGACAGTGAATACGGAGTTGAGACCGCATTGTTTGCAGTGTTTAATAAATATGGAGCATAGCTGGCAAAAGACAAACTCTTTGTCTTTGTTGAAATTGTCTGATCAGGTGGCCGAGTGGTTAAGGCGTTGGACTGCTAATCCAATGGGAATTTCCCGCGTGAGTTCGAATCTCATCCTGATCGAATTTTTGTTACACATGATTATTTTCATCTGATTTATTTACATAATTTTTAAAAAGATCCGCAGCGAGCAGGGTTCGAACCTACGCGGGCAATGCCCATTGGATTTCAAGTCCAACTCCTTAACCACTCGGACATCAATGCACATCTATACGAAAATTCAAACCCCCTTTATCGAAAGTGAATACGGAGTAGAGACCGCATTGTTTGCAGTGTTTCATAAATATGGAGCATAGCTGGCAAAAGACAAACTCTTTTTATCTTTGTATGAAATTGTCTGATCAGGTGGCCGAGTGGTTAAGGCGTTGGACTGCTAATCCAATGGGAATTTCCCGCGTGAGTTCGAATCTCATCCTGATCGAATTTTTGTTACACATGATTATTTTCATCTGATTTATTTACATAATTTTCAAAAAGATCCGCAGCGAGCAGGGTTCGAACCTACGCGGGCAATGCCCATTGGATTTCAAGTCCAACTCCTTAACCACTCGGACATCGCTGCACGAAAATTCAAACCCCCTTTATCGAAAGTGAATACGGAGTTGAGACCGCATTGTTTGCAGTGTTTCATAAATATGGAGCACAGCAGGCAAAAGACAAACTCTTTTGTCTTTGTATGAAATTGTCTGATCAGGTGGCCGAGTGGTTAAGGCGTTGGACTGCTAATCCAATGGGAATTTCCCGCGTGAGTTCGAATCTCATCCTGATCGAATTTTTGTTACACATGATTATTTTCATCTGATTTATTTACATAATTTTCAAAAAGATCCGCAGCGAGCAGGGTTCGAACCTACGCGGGCAATGCAAATTGGATTTCAAGTCCAACTCCTTAACCACTCGCACATCGCTGCACATCTATACGAAAATTCAAACCCCCTTTATCGAAAGTGAATACGGAGTAGAGACCGCATTGTTTGCAGTGTTTAATAAATATGGAGCATAGCTGGCAAAAGACAAACTCTTTTTATCTTTGTATGAAATTGTCTGATCAGGTGGCCGAGTGGTTAAGGCGTTGGACTGCTAATCCAATGGGAATTTCCCGCGTGAGTTCGAATCTCATCCTGATCGAATTTTTGTTACACATGATTATTTTCATCTGATTTATTTACATAATTTTCAAAAAGATTCGCAGCGAGCAGGGTTCGAACCTACGCGGGCAATGCCCATTGGATTTCAAGTCCAACTCCTTAACCACTCGGACATCGCTGCACATCTATACGAAAATTCAAACCCCCTTTATCGAAAGTGAATACGGAGTTGAGACCGCATTGTTTGCAGTGTTTCATAAATATGGAGCACAGCAGGCAAAAGACAAACTCTTTTTATCTTTGTATGAAATTGTCTGATCAGGTGGCCGAGTGGTTAAGGCGTTAGACTGCTAATCCAATGGGAATTTCCCGCGTGAGTTCGAATCTCATCCTGATCGACTTTTGTTACACATGATTATTTTCATCTGATTCATTTACATAATTTCAAAAAGATCCGCAGCGAGCAGGGTTCGAACCTACGCGGGCAATGCCCATTGGATTTCAAGTCCAACTCCTTAACCACTCGGACATCAATGCACATCTATACGAAAATTCAAACCCCCTTTATCGAAAGTGAATACGGAGTTGAGACCGCATTGTTTGCAGTGTTTCATAAGCATGGAGCACAGCAGGTTTATCTTTGTATGAAATTGTCTGATCAGGTGGCCGAGTGGTTAAGGCGTTGGACTGCTAATCCAGTGGGAATTTCCCGCGTGAGTTCGAATCTCATCCTGATCGACTTTTGTTACACATGATTATTTCGAAAGTGAATACGGAGTAGAGACCGCATTGTTTGCAGTGTTTAATAAATATGGAGCATAGCTGGCAAAAGACAAACTCTTTGTCTTTGTTGGAAATTGTCTGATCAGGTGGCTGAGTGGTTAAGGCGTTGGACTGCTAATCCAATGGGAATTTCCCGCGTGAGTTCGAATCTCATCCTGATCGAATTTTTGTTACACATGATTATTTTCATCTGATTTATTTACATAATTTTCAAAAAGATCCGCAGCGAGCAGGGTTCGAACCTACGCGGGCAATGCAAATTGGATTTCAAGTCCAACTCCTTAACCACTCGCACATCGCTGCACATCTATACGAAAATTCAAACCCCCTTTATCGAAAGTGAATACGGAGTAGAGACCGCATTGTTTGCAGTGTTTAATAAATATGGAGCATAGCTGGCAAAAGACAAACTCTTTGTCTTTGTTGAAATTGTCTGATCAGGTGGCCGAGTGGTTAAGGCGTTGGACTGCTAATCCAATGGGAATTTCCCGCGTGAGTTCGAATCTCATCCTGATCGAATTTTTGTTACACATGATTATTTTCATCTGATTTATTTACATAATTTTCAAAAAGATCCGCAGCGAGCAGGGTTCGAACCTACGCGGGCAAAGCCCATTGGATTTCAAGTCCAACTCCCTAACAACTCGGACATCGCTGCACATCTGTACGAAAATTCAAACCCCCTTTATCGAAAGTCAATACGGAGTTGAGACCGCATTGTTTGCAGTGTTTCATAAATATGGAGCACAGCTTTAAAAGACAAACTCCCTTTGTCTTTGTTAGAAGTTGTCTGATCAGGTGGCCGAGTGGTTAAGGCGTTGGACTGCTAATCCAATGGGAATTTCCCGCGTGAGTTCGAATCTCATCCTGATCGAATTTTTGTTACACATGATTATTTTCATCTGATTTATTTACATAATTTTCAAAAAGATCCGCAGCGAGCAGGGTTCGAACCTACGCGGGCAATGCCCATTGGATTTCAAGTCCAACTCCTTAACCACTCGGACATCGCTGCACATCTATACGAAAATTCAAACGCCCTTAGTCGACAGTGAATACGGAGTTGAGACCGCATTGTTTGCAGTGTTTCATAAATATGGAGCACAGCAGGCAAAAGACAAACTCTTTTTATCTTTGTATGAAATTGTCTGATCAGGTGGCCGAGTGGTTAAGGCGTTGGACTGCTAATCCAATGGGAATTTCCCGCGTGAGTTCGAATCTCATCCTGATCGAATTTTTGTTACACATGATTATTTTCATCTGATTTATTTACATAATTTTCAAAAAGATCCGCAGCGAGCAGGGTTCGAACCTACGCGGGCAATGCCCATTGGATTTCAAGTCCAACTCCTTAACCACTCGGACATCAATGCACATCTATACGAAAATTCAAACCCCCTTTATCGAAAGTGAATACGGAGTAGAGACCGCATTGTTTGCAGTGTTTAATAAATATGGAGCATAGCTGGCAAAAGACAAACTCTTTGTCTTTGTTGGAAATTGTCTGATCAGGTGGCCGAGTGGTTAAGGCGTTGGACTGCTAATCCAATGGGAATTTCCCGCGTGAGTTCGAATCTCATCCTGATCGAATTTTTGTTACACATGATTATTTTCATCTGATTTATTTACATAATTTTAAAAAGATCCGCAGCGAGCAGGGTTCGAACCTACGCGGGCAATGCCCATTGGATTTCAAGTCCAACTCCTTAACCACTCGGACATCAATGCACATCTATACGAAAATTCAAACCCCCTTTATCGAAAGTGAATACGGAGTAGAGACCGCATTGTTTGCAGTGTTTAATAAATATGGAGCATAGCTGGCAAAAGACAAACTCTTTGTCTTTGTTGGAAATTGTCTGATCAGGTGGCCGAGTGGTTAAGGCGTTGGACTGCTAATCCAATGGGAATTTCCCGCGTGAGTTCGAATCTCATCCTGATCGAATTTTTGTTACACATGATTATTTTCATCTGATTTATTTACATAATTTTTAAAAAGATCCGCAGCGAGCATTGTTCGAACCTACGCGGGCAATGCCCATTGGATTTCAAGTCCAACTCCTTAACCACTCGGACATCAATGCACATCTATACGAAAATTCAAACCCCCTTTATCGAAAGTGAATACGGAGTAGAGACCGCATTGTTTGCAGTGTTTAATAAATATGGAGCATAGCTGGCAAAAGACAAACTCTTTTTATCTTTGTATGAAATTGTCTGATCAGGTGGCCGAGTGGTTAAGGCGTTGGACTGCTAATCCAATGGGAATTCCCGCGTGAGTTCGAATCTCATCCTGATCGAATTTTTGTTACACATGATTATTTTCATCTGATTTATTTACATAATTTTCAAAAAGATCCGCAGCGAGCAGGGTTCGAACCTACGCGGGCAATGCCCATTGGATTTCAAGTCCAACTCCTTAACCACTCGGACATCGCTGCACGAAAATTCAAACCCCCTTTATCGAAAGTGAATACGGAGTTGAGACCGCATTGTTTGCAGTGTTTCATAAATATGGAGCACAGCAGGCAAAAGACAAACTCCTTTTGTCTTTGTATGAAATTGTCTGATCAGGTGGCCGAGTGGTTAAGGCGTTGGACTGCTAATCCAATGGGAATTTCCCGCGTGAGTTCGAATCTCATCCTGATCGAATTTTTGTTACACATGATTATTTTCATCTGATTTATTTACATAATTTTCAAAAAGATCCGCAGCGAGCAGGGTTCGAACCTACGCGGGCAATGCAAATTGGATTTCAAGTCCAACTCCTTAACCACTCGCACATCGCTGCACATCTATACGAAAATTCAAACCCCCTTTATCGAAAGTGAATACGGAGTTGAGACCGCATTGTTTGCAGTGTTTCATAAATATGGAGCATAGCTGGCAAAAGACAAACTCTTTTTATCTTTGTATGAAATTGTCTGATCAGGTGGCCGAGTGGTTAAGGCGTTGGACTGCTAATCCAATGGGAATTTCCCGCGTGAGTTCGAATCTCATCCTGATCGAATTTTTGTTACACATGATTATTTTCATCTGATTTATTTACATAATTTTCAAAAAGATCCGCAGCGAGCAGGGTTCGAACCTACGCGGGCAATGCCCATTGGATTTCAAGTCCAACTCCTTAACCACTCGGACATCGCTGCACATCTATACGAAAATTCAAACCCCCTTTATCGAAAGTGAATACGGAGTTGAGACCGCATTGTTTGCAGTGTTTCATAAATATGGAGCACAGCAGGCAAAAGACAAACTCTTTTTATCTTTGTATGAAATTGTCTGATCAGGTGGCCGAGTGGTTAAGGCGTTAGACTGCTAATCCAATGGGAATTTCCCGCGTGAGTTCGAATCTCATCCTGATCGACTTTTGTTACACATGATTATTTTCATCTGATTTATTTACATAATTTTCAAAAAGATCCGCAGCGAGCAGGGTTCGAACCTACGCGGGCAATGCCCATTGGATTTCAAGTCCAACTCCTTAACCACTCGGACATCAATGCACATCTATACGAAAATTCAAACCCCCTTTATCGAAAGTGAATACGGAGTTGAGACCGCATTGTTTGCAGTGTTTCATAAGCATGGAGCACAGCAGGTTTATCTTTGTATGAAATTGTCTGATCAGGTGGCCGAGTGGTTAAGGCGTTGGACTGCTAATCCAGTGGGAATTTCCCGCGTGAGTTCGAATCTCATCCTGATCGACTTTTGTTACACATGATTATTTCGAAAGTGAATACGGAGTAGAGACCGCATTGTTTGCAGTGTTTAATAAATATGGAGCATAGCTGGCAAAAGACAAACTCTTTTTATCTTTGTATGAAATTGTCTGATCAGGTGGCCGAGTGGTTAAGGCGTTGGACTGCTAATCCAATGGGAATTTCCCGCGTGAGTTCGAATCTCATCCTGATCGAATTTTTGTTACACATGATTATTTTCATCTGATTTATTTACATAATTTTCAAAAAGATCCGCAGCGAGCAGGGTTCGAACCTACGCGGGCAATGCCAATTGGATTTCAAGTCCAACTCCTTAACCACTCGGACATCGCTGCACATCTATACGAAAATTCAAACCCCCTTTATCGAAAGTGAATACGGAGTTGAGACCGCATTGTTTGCAGTGTTTCATAAATATGGAGCACAGCAGGCAAAAGACAAACTCTTTTTATCTTTGTATGAAATTGTCTGATCAGGTGGCCGAGTGGTTAAGGCGTTGGACTGCTAATCCAATGGGAATTTCCCGCGTGAGTTCGAATCTCATCCTGATCGAATTTTTGTTACACATGATTATTTTCATCTGATTTATTTACATAATTTTCAAAAAGATCCGCAGCGAGCAGGGTTCGAACCTACGCGGGCAATGCCATTGGATTTCAAGTCCAACTCCTTAACCACTCGCACATCGCTGCACATCTATACGAAAATTCAAACCCCCTTTATCGAAAGTGAATACGGAGTTGAGACCGCATTGTTTGCAGTGTTTCATAAGCATGGAGCACAGCAGGTTTATCTTTGTATGAAATTGTCTGATCAGGTGGCCGAGTGGTTAAGGCGTTGGACTGCTAATCCAATGGGAATTTCCCGCGTGAGTTCGAATCTCATCCTGATCGACTTTTGTTACACATGATTATTTTCATCTGATTTATTTACATAATTTTCAAAAAGATCCGCAGCGAGCAGGGTTCGAACCTACGCGGGCAATGCCCATTGGATTTCAAGTCCAACTCCTTAACCACTCGGACATCAATGCACATCTATACGAAAATTCAAACCCCCTTTATCGAAAGTGAATACGGAGTTGAGACCGCATTGTTTGCAGTGTTTCATAAGCATGGAGCACAGCAGGTTTATCTTTGTATGAAATTGTCTGATCAGGTCGCCGAGTGGTTAAGGCGTTGGACTGCTAATCCAGTGGGAATTTCCCGCGTGAGTTCGAATCTCATCCTGATCGACTTTTGTTACACATGATTATTTCGAAAGTGAATACGGAGTAGAGACCGCATTGTTTGCAGTGTTTAATAAATATGGAGCATAGCTGGCAAAAGACAAACTCTTTGTCTTTGTTGGAAATTGTCTGATCAGGTGGCTGAGTGGTTAAGGCGTTGGACTGCTAATCCAATGGGAATTTCCCGCGTGAGTTCGAATCTCATCCTGATCGAATTTTTGTTACACATGATTATTTTCATCTGATTTATTTACATAATTTTCAAAAAGATCCGCAGCGAGCAGGGTTCGAACCTACGCGGGCAATGCAAATTGGATTTCAAGTCCAACTCCTTAACCACTCGCACATCGCTGCACATCTATACGAAAATTCAAACCCCCTTTATCGAAAGTGAATACGGAGTAGAGACCGCATTGTTTGCAGTGTTTAATAAATATGGAGCATAGCTGGCAAAAGACAAACTCTTTTTATCTTTGTATGAAATTGTCTGATCAGGTGGCCGAGTGGTTAAGGCGTTGGACTGCTAATCCAATGGGAATTTCCCGCGTGAGTTCGAATCTCATCCTGATCGAATTTTTGTTACACATGATTATTTTCATCTGATTTATTTACATAATTTTCAAAAAGATCCGCAGCGAGCAGGGTTCGAACCTACGCGGGCAATGCCCATTGGATTTCAAGTCCAACTCCTTAACCACTCGGACATCGCTGCACATCTGTACGAAAATTCAAACCCCCTTTATCGAAAGTCAATACGGAGTTGAGACCGCATTGTTTGCAGTGTTTCATAAATATGGAGCACAGCAGGCAAAAGACAAACTCTTTTTATCTTTGTATGAAATTGTCTGATCAGGTGGCCGAGTGGTTAAGGCGTTGGACTGCTAATCCAATGGGAATTTCCCGCGTGAGTTCGAATCTCATCCTGATCGAATTTTTGTTACACATGATTATTTTCATCTGATTTATTTACATAATTTTCAAAAAGATCCGCAGCGAGCAGGGTTCGAACCTACGCGGGCAATGCAAATTGGATTTCAAGTCCAACTCCTTAACCACTCGCACATCGCTGCACATCTATACGAAAATTCAAACCCCCTTTATCGAAAGTGAATACGGAGTTGAGACCGCATTGTTTGCAGTGTTTCATAAGCATGGAGCACAGCAGGTTTATCTTTGTATGAAATTGTCTGATCAGGTGGCCGAGTGGTTAAGGCGTTGGACTGCTAATCCAATGGGAATTTCCCGCGTGAGTTCGAATCTCATCCTGATCGACTTTTGTTACACATGATTATTTTCATCTGATTTATTTACATAATTTTCAAAAAGATCCGCAGCGAGCAGGGTTCGAACCTACGCGGGCAATGCAAATTGGATTTCAAGTCCAACTCCTTAACCACTCGCACATCGCTGCACATCTATACGAAAATTCAAACCCCCTTTATCGAAAGTGAATACGGAGTTGAGACCGCATTGTTTGCAGTGTTTCATAAATATGGAGCACAGCAGGCAAAAGACAAACTCTTTTTATCTTTGTATGAAATTGTCTGATCAGGTGGCCGAGTGGTTAAGGCGTTGGACTGCTAATCCAATGGGAATTTCCCGCGTGAGTTCGAATCTCATCCTGATCGACTTTTGTTACACATGATTATTTTCATCTGATTTATTTACATAATTTTCAAAAAGATCCGCAGCGAGCAGGGTTCGAACCTACGCGGGCAATGCCCATTGGATTTCAAGTCCAACTCCTTAACCACTCGGACATCAATGCACATCTATACGAAAATTCAAACCCCCTTTATCGAAAGTGAATACGGAGTTGAGACCGCATTGTTTGCAGTGTTTCATAAGCATGGAGCACAGCAGGTTTATCTTTGTATGAAATTGTCTGATCAGGTGGCCGAGTGGTTAAGGCGTTGGACTGCTAATCCAATGGGAATTTCCCGCGTGAGTTCGAATCTCATCCTGATCGAAGTTTTGTTACACATGATTATTTTCATCTGATTTATTTAAATAATTTTCAAAAAAGTTCCGCAGCAAGCAGGGTTCCAATCTACGTTGGCAATGCACATTGGATTTCAAGTCCAACTCCTTAACCACTCGAACATCGCTGCACATCTATACGAAAATTCAAACCCCCTTAGTCGACCGTGAATACGGAGTTGAGACCGCATTGTTTGCAGTGTTTCATAAGCATGGAGCAAAGCATTCAAAAGACAAACTCTTTTTATCTTTGTATGAAATTGTCTGATCAGGTGGCCGAGTGGTTAAGGCGTTGGACTGCTAATCCAATGGGAATTTTTCGCGTGAGTTCGAATCTCATCCTGATCGAATTTTTGTTACACATGATTATTTTCATCTGATTTATTTACATAATTTTCAAAAAGATCCGCAGCGAGCAGGGTTCGAACCTACGCGGGCAATGCCCATTGGATTTCAAGTCCAACTCCCTAACCACTCGCACATCGCTGCACATCTATACGAAAATTCAAACCCCCTTTATCGAAAGTGAATACGGAGTTGAGACCGCATTGTTTGCAGTGTTTCATAAATATGGAGCACAGCAGGCAAAAGACAAACTCTTTTTATCTTTGTATGAAATTGTCTGATCAGGTGGCCGAGTGGTTAAGGCGTTGGACTGCTAATCCAATGGGAATTTCCCGCGTGAGTTCGAATCTCATCCTGATCGAATTTTTGTTACACATGATTATTTTCATCTGATTTATTTACATAATTTTCAAAAAGATCCGCAGCGAGCAGGGTTCGAACCTACGCGGGCAATGCAAATTGGATTTCAAGTCCAACTCCTTAACCACTCGCACATCGCTGCACATCTATACGAAAATTCAAACCCCCTTTATCGAAAGTGAATACGGAGTTGAGACCGCATTGTTTGCAGTGTTTCATAAGCATGGAGCACAGCAGGTTTATCTTTGTATGAAATTGTCTGATCAGGTGGCCGAGTGGTTAAGGCGTTGGACTGCTAATCCAATGGGAATTTCCCGCGTGAGTTCGAATCTCATCCTGATCGACTTTTGTTACACATGATTATTTTCATCTGATTTATTTACATAATTTTCAAAAAGATCCGCAGCGAGCAGGGTTCGAACCTACGCGGGCAATGCAAATTGGATTTCAAGTCCAACTCCTTAACCACTCGCACATCGCTGCACATCTATACGAAAATTCAAACCCCCTTTATCGAAAGTGAATACGGAGTTGAGACCGCATTGTTTGCAGTGTTTCATAAATATGGAGCACAGCAGGCAAAAGACAAACTCTTTTTATCTTTGTATGAAATTGTCTGATCAGGTGGCCGAGTGGTTAAGGCGTTGGACTGCTAATCCAATGGGAATTTCCCGCGTGAGTTCGAATCTCATCCTGATCGACTTTTGTTACACATGATTATTTTCATCTGATTTATTTACATAATTTCAAAAAGATCCGCAGCGAGCAGGGTTCGAACCTACGCGGGCAATGCCCATTGGATTTCAAGTCCAACTCCTTAACCACTCGGACATCAATGCACATCTATACGAAAATTCAAACCCCCTTATCGAAAGTGAATACGGAGTTGAGACCGCATTGTTTGCAGTGTTTCATAAGCATGGAGCACAGCAGGTTTATCTTTGTATGAAATTGTCTGATCAGGTGGCCGAGTGGTTAAGGCGTTGGACTGCTAATCCAATGGGAATTTCCCGCGTGAGTTCGAATCTCATCCTGATCGAAGTTTTGTTACACATGATTATTTTCATCTGATTTATTTACATAATTTTCAAAAAGTTCCGCAGCGAGCAGGGTTCCAACCTACGCGGGCAATGCACATTGGATTTCAAGTCCAACTCCTTAACCACTCGAACATCGCTGCACATCTATACGAAAATTCAAACCCCCTTATCGAAAGTGAATACGGAGTTGAGACCGCATTGTTTGCAGTGTTTCATAAATATGGAGCACAGCATTCAAAAGACAAACTCTTTTTATCTTTGTATGAAATTGTCTGATCAGGTGGCCGAGTGGTTAAGGCGTTGGACTGCTAATCCAATGGGAATTTTTCGCGTGAGTTCGAATCTCATCCTGATCGAATTTTTGTTACACATGATTATTTTCATCTGATTTATTTACATAATTTTCAAAAAGATCCGCAGCGAGCAGGGTTCGAACCTACGCGGGCAATGCCCATTGGATTTCAAGTCCAACTCCTTAACCACTCGCACATCGCTGCACATCTATACGAAAATTCAAACCCCTTTATCGAAAGTGAATACGGAGTTGAGACCGCATTGTTTGCAGTGTTTCATAAATATGGAGCACAGCAGGCAAAAGACAAACTCTTTTTATCTTTGTATGAAATTGTCTGATCAGGTGGCCGAGTGGTTAAGGCGTTGGACTGCTAATCCAATGGGAATTTCCCGCGTGAGTTCGAATCTCATCCTGATCGAATTTTTGTTACACATGATTATTTTCATCTGATTTATTTACATAATTTTCAAAAAGATCCGCAGCGAGCAGGGTTCGAACCTACGCGGGCAATGCCCATTGGATTTCAAGTCCAACTCCTTAACCACTCGCACATCGCTGCACATCTATACGAAAATTCAAACCCCCTTTATCGAAAGTGAATACGGAGTTGAGACCGCATTGTTTGCAGTGTTTCATAAGCATGGAGCACAGCAGGTTTATCTTTGTATGAAATTGTCTGATCAGGTGGCCGAGTGGTTAAGGCGTTGGACTGCTAATCCAGTGGGAATTTCCCGCGTGAGTTCGAATCTCATCCTGATCGACTTTTGTTACACATGATTATTTCGAAAGTGAATACGGAGTAGAGACCGCATTGTTTGCAGTGTTTAATAAATATGGAGCATAGCTGGCAAAAGACAAACTCTTTGTCTTTGTTGGAAATTGTCTGATCAGGTGGCTGAGTGGTTAAGGCGTTGGACTGCTAATCCAATGGGAATTTCCCGCGTGAGTTCGAATCTCATCCTGATCGAATTTTTGTTACACATGATTATTTTCATCTGATTTATTTACATAATTTTCAAAAAGATCCGCAGCGAGCAGGGTTCGAACCTACGCGGGCAATGCAAATTGGATTTCAAGTCCAACTCCTTAACCACTCGCACATCGCTGCACATCTATACGAAAATTCAAACCCCCTTTATCGAAAGTGAATACGGAGTAGAGACCGCATTGTTTGCAGCGTTTAATAAATATGGAGCATAGCTGGCAAAAGACAAACTCTTTTTATCTTTGTATGAAATTGTCTGATCAGGTGGCCGAGTGGTTAAGGCGTTGGACTGCTAATCCAATGGGAATTTCCCGCGTGAGTTCGAATCTCATCCTGATCGAATTTTTGTTACACATGATTATTTTCATCTGATTTATTTACATAATTTTCAAAAAGATCCGCAGCGAGCAGGGTTCGAACCTACGCGGGCAATGCCCATTGGATTTCAAGTCCAACTCCTTAACCACTCGGACATCGCTGCACATCTGTACGAAAATTCAAACCCCCTTTATCGAAAGTCAATACGGAGTTGAGACCGCATTGTTTGCAGTGTTTCATAAATATGGAGCACAGCAGGCAAAAGACAAACTCTTTTTATCTTTGTATGAAATTGTCTGATCAGGTGGCCGAGTGGTTAAGGCGTTGGACTGCTAATCCAATGGGAATTTCCCGCGTGAGTTCGAATCTCATCCTGATCGAATTTTTGTTACACATGATTATTTTCATCTGATTTATTTACATAATTTTCAAAAAGATCCGCAGCGAGCAGGGTTCGAACCTACGCGGGCAATGCCCATTGGATTTCAAGTCCAACTCCTTAACCACTCGCACATCGCTGCACATCTATACGAAAATTCAAACCCCCTTTATCGAAAGTGAATACGGAGTTGAGACCGCATTGTTTGCAGTGTTTCATAAGCATGGAGCACAGCAGGTTTATCTTTGTATGAAATTGTCTGATCAGGTGGCCGAGTGGTTAAGGCGTTGGACTGCTAATCCAATGGGAATTTCCCGCGTGAGTTCGAATCTCATCCTGATCGACTTTTGTTACACATGATTATTTTCATCTGATTTATTTACATAATTTTCAAAAAGATCCGCAGCGAGCAGGGTTCGAACCTACGCGGGCAATGCAAATTGGATTTCAAGTCCAACTCCTTAACCACTCGCACATCGCTGCACATCTATACGAAAATTCAAACCCCCTTTATCGAAAGTGAATACGGAGTTGAGACCGCATTGTTTGCAGTGTTTCATAAATAAGCATGGAGCACAGCAGGTTTATCTTTGTATGAAATTGTCTGATCAGGTGGCCGAGTGGTTAAGGCGTTGGACTGCTAATCCAATGGGAATTTCCCGCGTGAGTTCGAATCTCATCCTGATCGATTTTTGTTACACATGATTATTTTCATCTGATTTATTTACATAATTTTCAAAAAGATCCGCAGCGAGCAGGGTTCGAACCTACGCGGGCAATGCCATTGGATTTCAAGTCCAACTCCTTAACCACTCGGACATCAATGCACATCTATACGAAAATTCAAACCCCCTTTATCGAAAGTGAATACGGAGTTGAGACCGCATTGTTTGCAGTGTTTCATAAGCATGGAGCACAGCAGGTTTATCTTTGTATGAAATTGTCTGATCAGGTGGCCGAGTGGTTAAGGCGTTGGACTGCTAATCCAATGGGAATTTCCCGCGTGAGTTCGAATCTCATCCTGATCGAAGTTTTGTTACACATGATTATTTTCATCTGATTTATTTAAATAATTTTCAAAAAGATCCGCAGCAAGCAGGGTTCCAATCTACGTTGGCAATGCCCATTGGATTTCAAGTCCAACTCCTTATCCACTCGAACATCGCTGCACATCTATACGAAAATTCAAACCCCCTTAGTCGACCGTGAATACGGAGTTGAGACCGCATTGTTTGCAGTGTTTCATAAGCATGGAGCAAAGCATTCAAAAGACAAACTCTTTTTATCTTTGTATGAAATTGTCTGATCAGGTGGCCGAGTGGTTAAGGCGTTGGACTGCTAATCCAATGGGAATTTTTCGCGTGAGTTCGAATCTCATCCTGATCGAATTTTTGTTACACATGATTATTTTCATCTGATTTATTTACATAATTTTCAAAAAGATCCGCAGCGAGCAGGGTTCGAACCTACGCGGGCAATGCCCATTGGATTTCAAGTCCAACTCCCTAACCACTCGCACATCGCTGCACATCTATACGAAAATTCAACCCCCTTTATCGAAAGTGAATACGGAGTTGAGACCGCATTGTTTGCAGTGTTTCATAAATATGGAGCACAGCAGGCAAAAGACAAACTCTTTTTATCTTTGTATGAAATTGTCTGATCAGGTGGCCGAGTGGTTAAGGCGTTGGACTGCTAATCCAATGGGAATTTCCCGCGTGAGTTCGAATCTCATCCTGATCGAATTTTTGTTACACATGATTATTTTCATCTGATTTATTTACATAATTTTCAAAAAGATCCGCAGCGAGCAGGGTTCGAACCTACGCGGGCAATGCAAATTGGATTTCAAGTCCAACTCCTTAACCACTCGCACATCGCTGCACATCTATACGAAAATTCAAACCCCCTTTATCGAAAGTGAATACGGAGTTGAGACCGCATTGTTTGCAGTGTTTCATAAGCATGGAGCACAGCAGGTTTATCTTTGTATGAAATTGTCTGATCAGGTGGCCGAGTGGTTAAGGCGTTGGACTGCTAATCCAATGGGAATTTCCCGCGTGAGTTCGAATCTCATCCTGATCGACTTTTGTTACACATGATTATTTTCATCTGATTTATTTACATAATTTTCAAAAAGATCCGCAGCGAGCAGGGTTCGAACCTACGCGGGCAATGCCAAATTGGATTTCAAGTCCAACTCCTTAACCACTCGACATCGCTGCACATCTATACGAAAATTCAAACCCCCTTTATCGAAAGTCAATACGGAGTTGAGACCGCATTGTTTGCAGTGTTTCATAAATATGGAGCACAGCAGGCAAAAGACAAACTCTTTTTATCTTTGTATGAAATTGTCTGATCAGGTGGCCGAGTGGTTAAGGCGTTAGACTGCTAATCCAATGGGAATTTCCCGCGTGAGTTCGAATCTCATCCTGATCGACTTTTGTTACACATGATTATTTTCATCTGATTCATTTACATAATGTTCAAAAAGATCCGCAGCGAGCAGGGTTCGAACCTACGCGGGCAATGCCCATTGGATTTCAAGTCCAACTCCTTAACCACTCGGACATCAATGCACATCTATACGAAAATTCAAACCCCCTTTATCGAAAGTGAATACGGAGTTGAGACCGCATTGTTTGCAGTGTTTCATAAGCATGGAGCACAGCAGGTTTATCTTTGTATGAAATTGTCTGATCAGGTGGCCGAGTGGTTAAGGCGTTGGACTGCTAATCCAATGGGAATTTCCCGCGTGAGTTCGAATCTCATCCTGATCGAAGTTTTGTTACACATGATTATTTTCATCTGATTTATTTACATAATTTTCAAAAAAGTTCCGCAGCAAGCAGGGTTCCAACCTACGCGGGCAATGCACATTGGATTTCAAGTAAAACTCCTTAACCACTCGAACATCGCTGCACATCTATACGAAAATTCAAACCCCCTTAGTCGAAAGTGAATACGGAGTTGAGACCGCATTGTTTGCAGTGTTTCATAAATATGGAGCAAAGCAGGCAAAAGACAAACTCTTTTTATCTTTGTATGAAATTGTCTGATCAGGTGGCCGAGTGGTTAAGGCGTTGGACTGCTAATCCAATGGGAATTTCCCGCGTGAGTTCGAATCTCATCCTGATCGAATTTTTGTTACACATGATTATTTTCATCTGATTTATTTACATAATTTTCAAAAAGATCCGCAGCGAGCAGGGTTCGAACCTACGCGGGCAATGCCCATTGGATTTCAAGTCCAACTCCTTAACCACTCGCACATCGCTGCACATCTATACGAAAATTCAAACCCCCTTTATCGAAAGTGAATACGGAGTTGAGACCGCATTGTTTGCAGTGTTTCATAAGCATGGAGCACAGCAGGCAAAAGACAAACTCTTTTTATCTTTGTATGAAATTGTCTGATCAGGTGGCCGAGTGGTTAAGGCGTTGGACTGCTAATCCAATGGGAATTTCCCGCGTGAGTTCGAATCTCATCCTGATCGAATTTTTGTTACACATGATTATTTTCATCTGATTTATTTACATAATTTTCAAAAAGATCCGCAGCGAGCAGGGTTCGAACCTACGCGGGCAATGCAAATTGGATTTCAAGTCCAACTCCTTAACCACTCGCACATCGCTGCACATCTATACGAAAATTCAAACCCCCTTTATCGAAAGTGAATACGGAGTTGAGACCGCATTGTTTGCAGTGTTTCATAAGCATGGAGCACAGCAGGTTTATCTTTGTATGAAATTGTCTGATCAGGTGGCCGAGTGGTTAAGGCGTTGGACTGCTAATCCAGTGGGAATTTCCCGCGTGAGTTCGAATCTCATCCTGATCGACTTTTGTTACACATGATTATTTCGAAAGTGAATACGGAGTAGAGACCGCATTGTTTGCAGTGTTTAATAAATATGGAGCATAGCTGGCAAAAGACAAACTCTTTGTCTTTGTTGGAAATTGTCTGATCAGGTGGCTGAGTGGTTAAGGCGTTGGACTGCTAATCCAATGGGAATTTCCCGCGTGAGTTCGAATCTCATCCTGATCGAATTTTTGTTACACATGATTATTTTCATCTGATTTATTTACATAATTTTCAAAAAGATCCGCAGCGAGCAGGGTTCGAACCTACGCGGGCAATGCAAATTGGATTTCAAGTCCAACTCCTTAACCACTCGCACATCGCTGCACATCTATACGAAAATTCAAACCCCCTTTATCGAAAGTGAATACGGAGTAGAGACCGCATTGTTTGCAGCGTTTAATAAATATGGAGCATAGCTGGCAAAAGACAAACTCTTTTTATCTTTGTATGAAATTGTCTGATCAGGTGGCCGAGTGGTTAAGGCGTTGGACTGCTAATCCAATGGGAATTTCCCGCGTGAGTTCGAATCTCATCCTGATCGAATTTTTGTTACACATGATTATTTTCATCTGATTTATTTACATAATTTTCAAAAAGATTCGCAGCGAGCAGGGTTCGAACCTACGCGGGCAATGCCAATTGGATTTCAAGTCCAACTCCTTAACCACTCGGACATCGCTGCACATCTGTACGAAAATTCAAACCCCCTTTATCGAAAGTCAATACGGAGTTGAGACCGCATTGTTTGCAGTGTTTCATAAATATGGAGCACAGCAGGCAAAAGACAAACTCTTTTTATCTTTGTATGAAATTGTCTGATCAGGTGGCCGAGTGGTTAAGGCGTTGGACTGCTAATCCAATGGGAATTTCCCGCGTGAGTTCGAATCTCATCCTGATCGAATTTTTGTTACACATGATTATTTTCATCTGATTTATTTACATAATTTTCAAAAAGATCCGCAGCGAGCAGGGTTCGAACCTACGCGGGCAATGCAAATTGGATTTCAAGTCCAACTCCTTAACCACTCGCACATCGCTGCACATCTATACGAAAATTCAAACCCCTTTATCGAAAGTGAATACGGAGTTGAGACCGCATTGTTTGCAGTGTTTCATAAGCATGGAGCACAGCAGTTTATCTTTGTATGAAATTGTCTGATCAGGTGGCCGAGTGGTTAAGGCGTTGGACTGCTAATCCAGTGGGAATTTCCCGCGTGAGTTCGAATCTCATCCTGATCGAATTTTGTTACACATGATTATTTTCATCTGATTTATTTACATAATTTTCAAAAAGATCCGCAGCGAGCAGGGTTCGAACCTACGCGGGCAATGCAAATTGGATTTCAAGTCCAACTCCTTAACCACTCGCACATCGCTGCACATCTATACGAAAATTCAAACCCCCTTTATCGAAAGTGAATACGGAGTTGAGACCGCATTGTTTGCAGTGTTTCATAAATATGGAGCACAGCAGGCAAAAGACAAACTCTTTTTATCTTTGTATGAAATTGTCTGATCAGGTGGCCGAGTGGTTAAGGCGTTGGACTGCTAATCCAATGGGAATTTCCCGCGTGAGTTCGAATCTCATCCTGATCGACTTTTGTTACACATGATTATTTTCATCTGATTTATTTACATAATTTTCAAAAAGATCCGCAGCGAGCAGGGTTCGAACCTACGCGGGCAATGCCCATTGGATTTCAAGTCCAACTCCTTAACCACTCGGACATCAATGCACATCTATACGAAAATTCAAACCCCCTTTATCGAAAGTGAATACGGAGTTGAGACCGCATTGTTTGCAGTGTTTCATAAGCATGGAGCACAGCAGGTTTATCTTTGTATGAAATTGTCTGATCAGGTGGCCGAGTGGTTAAGGCGTTGGACTGCTAATCCAGTGGGAATTTCCCGCGTGAGTTCGAATCTCATCCTGATCGAAGTTTTGTGGCACATGATTATTTTCATCTGATTTATTTAAATAATTTTCAAAAAAGTTCCGCAGCAAGCAGGGTTCCAATCTACGTTGGCAATGCACATTGGATTTCAAGTAAAACTCCTTATCCACTCGAACATCGCTGCACATCTATACGAAAATTCAAACCCCTTAGTCGACCGTGAATACGGAGTTGAGACCGCATTGTTTGCAGTGTTTCATAAGCATGGAGCAAAGCATTCAAAAGACAAACTCTTTTTATCTTTGTATGAAATTGTCTGATCAGGTGGCCGAGTGGTTAAGGCGTTGGACTGCTAATCCAATGGGAATTTTTCGCGTGAGTTCGAATCTCATCCTGATCGAATTTTTGTTACACATGATTATTTTCATCTGATTTATTTACATAATTTTCAAAAAGATCCGCAGCGAGCATGGTTCGAACCTACGCGGGCAATGCCCATTGGATTTCAAGTCCAACTCCCTAACCACTCGCACATCGCTGCACATCTATACGAAAATTCAAACCCCCTTTATCGAAAGTGAATACGGAGTTGAGACCGCATTGTTTGCAGTGTTTCATAAGCATGGAGCACAGCAGGCAAAAGACAAACTCTTTTTATCTTTGTATGAAATTGTCTGATCAGGTGGCCGAGTGGTTAAGGCGTTGGACTGCTAATCCAATGGGAATTTCCCGCGTGAGTTCGAATCTCATCCTGATCGAATTTTTGTTACACATGATTATTTTCATCTGATTTATTTACATAATTTTCAAAAAGATTCGCAGCGAGCAGGGTTCGAACCTACGCGGGCAATGCCAATTGGATTTCAAGTCCAACTCCTTAACCACTCGGACATCGCTGCACATCTATACGAAAATTCAAACCCCCTTTATCGAAAGTGAATACGGAGTTGAGACCGCATTGTTTGCAGTGTTTCATAAATATGGAGCACAGCAGGCAAAAGACAAACTCTTTTTATCTTTGTATGAAATTGTCTGATCAGGTGGCCGAGTGGTTAAGGCGTTGGACTGCTAATCCAATGGGAATTTCCCGCGTGAGTTCGAATCTCATCCTGATCGAATTTTTGTTACACATGATTATTTTCATCTGATTTATTTACATAATTTTCAAAAAGATCCGCAGCGAGCAGGGTTCGAACCTACGCGGGCAATGCAAATTGGATTTCAAGTCCAACTCCTTAACCACTCGCACATCGCTGCACATCTATACGAAAATTCAAACCCCCTTTATCGAAAGTGAATACGGAGTTGAGACCGCATTGTTTGCAGTGTTTCATAAGCATGGAGCACAGCAGGTTTATCTTTGTATGAAATTGTCTGATCAGGTGGCCGAGTGGTTAAGGCGTTGGACTGCTAATCCAATGGGAATTTCCCGCGTGAGTTCGAATCTCATCCTGATCGACTTTTGTTACACATGATTATTTTCATCTGATTTATTTACATAATTTTCAAAAAGATCCGCAGCGAGCAGGGTTCGAACCTACGCGGGCAATGCCATTGGATTTCAAGTCCAACTCCTTAACCACTCGCACATCGCTGCACATCTATACGAAAATTCAAACCCCTTTATCGAAAGTGAATACGGAGTTGAGACCGCATTGTTTGCAGTGTTTCATAAATATGGAGCACAGCAGGCAAAAGACAAACTCTTTTTATCTTTGTATGAAATTGTCTGATCAGGTGGCCGAGTGGTTAAGGCGTTGGACTGCTAATCCAATGGGAATTTCCCGCGTGAGTTCGAATCTCATCCTGATCGAATTTTGTTACACATGATTATTTTCATCTGATTCATTTACATAATTTTCAAAAAGATCCGCAGCGAGCAGGGTTCGAACCTACGCGGGCAATGCCCATTGGATTTCAAGTCCAACTCCTTAACCACTCGGACATCAATGCACATCTATACGAAAATTCAAACCCCCTTTATCGAAAGTGAATACGGAGTTGAGACCGCATTGTTTGCAGTGTTTCATAAGCATGGAGCACAGCAGGTTTATCTTTGTATGAAATTGTCTGATCAGGTGGCCGAGTGGTTAAGGCGTTGGACTGCTAATCCAATGGGAATTTCCCGCGTGAGTTCGAATCTCATCCTGATCGAAGTTTTGTGGCACATGATTATTTTCATCTGATTTATTTAAATAATTTTCAAAAAGTTCCGCAGCGAGCAGGGTTCCAATCTACGTTGGCAATGCACATTGGATTTCAAGTCCAACTCCTTAACCACTCGAACATCGCTGCACATCTATACGAAAATTCAAACCCCTTAGTCGAAAGTGAATACGGAGTTGAGACCGCATTGTTTGCAGTGTTTCATAAGCATGGAGCAAGCATTCAAAAGACAAACTCTTTTTATCTTTGTATGAAATTGTCTGATCAGGTGGCCGAGTGGTTAAGGCGTTGGACTGCTAATCCAATGGGAATTTTCGCGTGAGTTCGAATCTCATCCTGATCGAATTTTTGTTACACATGATTATTTTCATCTGATTTATTTACATAATTTTCAAAAAGATCCGCAGCGAGCAGGGTTCGAACCTACGCGGGCAATGCCCATTGGATTTCAAGTCCAACTCCCTAACCACTCGCACATCGCTGCACATCTATACGAAAATTCAAACCCCCTTTATCGAAAGTGAATACGGAGTTGAGACCGCATTGTTTGCAGTGTTTCATAAGCATGGAGCACAGCAGGCAAAAGACAAACTCTTTTTATCTTTGTATGAAATTGTCTGATCAGGTGGCCGAGTGGTTAAGGCGTTGGACTGCTAATCCAATGGGAATTTCCCGCGTGAGTTCGAATCTCATCCTGATCGAATTTTTGTTACACATGATTATTTTCATCTGATTTATTTACATAATTTTCAAAAAGATCCGCAGCGAGCAGGGTTCGAACCTACGCGGGCAATGCAAATTGGATTTCAAGTCCAACTCCTTAACCACTCGCACATCGCTGCACATCTATACGAAAATTCAAACCCCCTTTATCGAAAGTGAATACGGAGTTGAGACCGCATTGTTTGCAGTGTTTCATAAGCATGGAGCACAGCAGGTTTATCTTTGTATGAAATTGTCTGATCAGGTGGCCGAGTGGTTAAGGCGTTGGACTGCTAATCCAATGGGAATTTCCCGCGTGAGTTCGAATCTCATCCTGATCGATTTTTGTTACACATGATTATTTTCATCTGATTTATTTACATAATTTTCAAAAAGATCCGCAGCGAGCAGGGTTCGAACCTACGCGGGCAATGCAAATTGGATTTCAAGTCCAACTCCTTAACCACTCGCACATCGCTGCACATCTATACGAAAATTCAAACCCCCTTTATCGAAAGTGAATACGGAGTTGAGACCGCATTGTTTGCAGTGTTTCATAAATATGGAGCACAGCTGGCAAAAGACAAACTCTTTGTCTTTGTTGGAAATTGTCTGATCAGGTGGCCGAGTGGTTAAGGCGTTGGACTGCTAATCCAATGGGAATTTCCCGCGTGAGTTCGAATCTCATCCTGATCGATTTTTGTTACACATGATTATTTTCATCTGATTTATTTACATAATTTTCAAAAAGATCCGCAGCGAGCAGGGTTCGAACCTACGCGGGCAATGCCCATTGGATTTCAAGTCCAACTCCTTAACCACTCGGACATCGCTGCACATCTATACGAAAATTCAAACCCCCTTTATCGAAAGTGAATACGGAGTTGAGACCGCATTGTTTGCAGTGTTTAATAAATATGGAGCACAGCTGGCAAAAGACAAACTCTTTGTCTTTGTTGGAAATTGTCTGATCAGGTGGCCGAGTGGTTAAGGCGTTGGACTGCTAATCCAATGGGAATTTCCCGCGTGAGTTCGAATCTCATCCTGATCGACTTTTGTTACACATGATTATTTTCATCTGATTTATTTACATAATTTTCAAAAAGATCCGCAGCGAGCAGGGTTCGAACCTACGCGGGCAATGCCCATTGGATTTCAAGTCCAACTCCTTAACCACTCGGACATCAATGCACATCTATACGAAAATTCAAACCCCCTTTATCGAAAGTGAATACGGAGTTGAGACCGCATTGTTTGCAGTGTTTCATAAGCATGGAGCACAGCAGGTTTATCTTTGTATGAAATTGTCTGATCAGGTGGCCGAGTGGTTAAGGCGTTGGACTGCTAATCCAATGGGAATTTCCCGCGTGAGTTCGAATCTCATCCTGATCGAATTTTGTTACACATGATTATTTTCATCTGATTTATTTACATAATTTCAAAAAAGATCCGCAGCGAGCAGGGTTCGAACCTACGCGGGCAATGCCCATTGGATTTCAAGTCCAACTCCTAACCACTCGCACATCGCTGCACATCTATACGAAAATTCAACCCCCTTTATCGAAAGTGAATACGGAGTTGAGACCGCATTGTTTGCAGTGTTTCATAAGCATGGAGCACAGCAGGCAAAAGACAAACTCTTTTTATCTTTGTATGAAATTGTCTGATCAGGTGGCCGAGTGGTTAAGGCGTTGGACTGCTAATCCAATGGGAATTTCCCGCGTGAGTTCGAATCTCATCCTGATCGAAGTTTTGTTACACATGATTATTTTCATCTGATTTATTTACATAATTTTCAAAAAAGTTCCGCAGCGAGCAGGGTTCCAATCTACGCGGGCAATGCCATTGGATTTCAAGTCCAACTCCTTAACCACTCGAACATCGCTGCACATCTATACGAAAATTCAAACCCCCTTTATCGAAAGTGAATACGGAGTTGAGACCGCATTGTTTGCAGTGTTTAATAAATATGGAGCATAGCTGGCAAAAGACAAACTCTTTTTATCTTTGTATGAAATTGTCTGATCAGGTGGCCGAGTGGTTAAGGCGTTGGACTGCTAATCCAATGGGAATTTCCCGCGTGAGTTCGAATCTCATCCTGATCGAATTTTTGTTACACATGATTATTTTCATCTGATTTATTTACATAATTTTCAAAAAGATCCGCAGCGAGCAGGGTTCGAACCTACGCGGGCAATGCCCATTGGATTTCAAGTCCAACTCCTTAACCACTCGCACATCGCTGCACATCTATACGAAAATTCAAACCCCTTTATCGAAAGTGAATACGGAGTAGAGACCGCATTGTTTGCAGTGTTTAATAAATATGGAGCATAGCTGGCAAAAGACAAACTTTTTATCTTTGTATGAAATTGTCTGATCAGGTGGCCGAGTGGTTAAGGCGTTGGACTGCTAATCCAATGGGAATTTCCCGCGTGAGTTCGAATCTCATCCTGATCGAAGTTTTGTTACACATGATTATTTTCATCTGATTTATTTACATAATTTTCAAAAAAGTTCCGCAGCGAGCAGGGTTCCAACCTACGCGGGCAATGCCCATTGGATTTCAAGTCCAACTCCTTAACCACTCGCACATCGCTGCACATCTATACGAAAATTCAAACCCCCTTTATCGAAAGTGAATACGGAGTTGAGACCGCATTGTTTGCAGTGTTTCATAAATATGGAGCACAGCAGGCAAAAGACAAACTCTTTTTATCTTTGTATGAAATTGTCTGATCAGGTGGCCGAGTGGTTAAGGCGTTGGACTGCTAATCCAATGGGAATTTCCCGCGTGAGTTCGAATCTCATCCTGATCGATTTTTGTTACACATGATTATTTTCATCTGATTTATTTACATAATTTTCAAAAAGATCCGCAGCGAGCAGGGTTCGAACCTACGCGGGCAATGCCCATTGGATTTCAAGTCCAACTCCTTAACCACTCGGACATCGCTGCACATCTATACGAAAATTCAAACCCCCTTTATCGAAAGTGAATACGGAGTTGAGACCGCATTGTTTGCAGTGTTTCATAAGCATGGAGCACAGCAGGTTTATCTTTGTATGAAATTGTCTGATCAGGTGGCCGAGTGGTTAAGGCGTTGGACTGCTAATCCAATGGGAATTTCCCGCGTGAGTTCGAATCTCATCCTGATCGACTTTTGTTACACATGATTATTTTCATCTGATTTATTTACATAATTTTCAAAAAGATCCGCAGCGAGCAGGGTTCGAACCTACGCGGGCAATGCCAAATTGGATTTCAAGTCCAACTCCTTAACCACTCGCACATCGCTGCACATCTATACGAAAATTCAAACCCCTTTATCGAAAGTGAATACGGAGTTGAGACCGCATTGTTTGCAGTGTTTCATAAATATGGAGCACAGCAGGCAAAAGACAAACTCTTTTATCTTTGTATGAAATTGTCTGATCAGGTGGCCGAGTGGTTAAGGCGTTGGACTGCTAATCCAATGGGAATTTCCCGCGTGAGTTCGAATCTCATCCTGATCGACTTTTGTTACACATGATTATTTTCATCTGATTCATTTACATAATGTTCAAAAAGATCCGCAGCGAGCAGGGTTCGAACCTACGCGGGCAATGCCCATTGGATTTCAAGTCCAACTCCTTAACCACTCGGACATCAATGCACATCTATACGAAAATTCAAACCCCCTTTATCGAAAGTGAATACGGAGTTGAGACCGCATTGTTTGCAGTGTTTCATAAGCATGGAGCACAGCAGGTTTATCTTTGTATGAAATTGTCTGATCAGGTGGCCGAGTGGTTAAGGCGTTGGACTGCTAATCCATGGGAATTTCCCGCGTGAGTTCGAATCTCATCCTGATCGAATTTTTGTTACACATGATTATTTTCATCTGATTTATTTAAATAATTTTCAAAAAAGTTCCGCAGCAAGCAGGGTTCCAATCTACGTTGGCAATGCCATTGGATTTCAAGTCCAACTCCCTAACCACTCGCACATCGCTGCACATCTATACGAAAATTCAACCCCCTTATCGAAAGTGAATACGGAGTTGAGACCGCATTGTTTGCAGTGTTTCATAAATATGGAGCACAGCAGGCAAAAGACAAACTCTTTTTATCTTTGTATGAAATTGTCTGATCAGGTGGCCGAGTGGTTAAGGCGTTGGACTGCTAATCCAATGGGAATTTCCCGCGTGAGTTCGAATCTCATCCTGATCGAAGTTTTGTTACACATGATTATTTTCATCTGATTTATTTACATAATTTTCAAAAAGTTCCGCAGCGAGCAGGGTTCCAATCTACGCGGGCAATGCCCATTGGATTTCAAGTCCAACTCCTTAACCACTCGAACATCGCTGCACATCTATACGAAAATTCAAACCCCCTTTATCGAAAGTGAATACGGAGTTGAGACCGCATTGTTTGCAGTGTTTCATAAATATGGAGCACAGCTGGCAAAAGACAAACTCTTTTTATCTTTGTATGAAATTGTCTGATCAGGTGGCCGAGTGGTTAAGGCGTTGGACTGCTAATCCAATGGGAATTTCCCGCGTGAGTTCGAATCTCATCCTGATCGAATTTTTGTTACACATGATTATTTTCATCTGATTTATTTACATAATTTTCAAAAAGATCCGCAGCGAGCAGGGTTCGAACCTACGCGGGCAATGCCCATTGGATTTCAAGTCCAACTCCTTAACCACTCGCACATCGCTGCACATCTATACGAAAATTCAAACCCCCTTTATCGAAAGTGAATACGGAGTTGAGACCGCATTGTTTGCAGTGTTTATAAATATGGAGCATAGCTGGCAAAAGACAAACTCTTTTTATCTTTGTATGAAATTGTCTGATCAGGTGGCCGAGTGGTTAAGGCGTTGGACTGCTAATCCAATGGGAATTTCCCGCGTGAGTTCGAATCTCATCCTGATCGAATTTTTGTTACACATGATTATTTTCATCTGATTTATTTACATAATTTTCAAAAAGTTCCGCAGCGAGCAGGGTTCGAACCTACGCGGGCAATGCCCATTGGATTTCAAGTCCAACTCCTTAACCACTCGCACATCGCTGCACATCTATACGAAAATTCAAACCCCCTTTATCGAAAGTGAATACGGAGTTGAGACCGCATTGTTTGCAGTGTTTCATAAATATGGAGCACAGCAGGCAAAAGACAAACTCTTTTTATCTTTGTATGAAATTGTCTGATCAGGTGGCCGAGTGGTTAAGGCGTTGGACTGCTAATCCAATGGGAATTTCCCGCGTGAGTTCGAATCTCATCCTGATCGATTTTTGTTACACATGATTATTTTCATCTGATTTATTTACATAATTTTCAAAAAGATCCGCAGCGAGCAGGGTTCGAACCTACGCGGGCAATGCCCATTGGATTTCAAGTCCAACTCCTTAACCACTCGGACATCGCTGCACATCTATACGAAAATTCAAACCCCCTTTATCGAAAGTGAATACGGAGTTGAGACCGCATTGTTTGCAGTGTTTCATAAGCATGGAGCACACAGCAGGTTTATCTTTGTATGAAATTGTCTGATCAGGTGGCCGAGTGGTTAAGGCGTTGGACTGCTAATCCAATGGGAATTTCCCGCGTGAGTTCGAATCTCATCCTGATCGACTTTTGTTACACATGATTATTTTCATCTGATTTATTTACATAATTTTCAAAAAGATCCGCAGCGAGCAGGGTTCGAACCTACGCGGGCAATGCCCATTGGATTTCAAGTCCAACTCCTTAACCACTCGACATCGCTGCACATCTATACGAAAATTCAAACCCCCTTTATCGAAAGTGAATACGGAGTTGAGACCGCATTGTTTGCAGTGTTTCATAAATATGGAGCACAGCAGGCAAAAGACAAACTCTTTTTATCTTTGTATGAAATTGTCTGATCAGGTGGCCGAGTGGTTAAGGCGTTGGACTGCTAATCCAATGGGAATTTCCCGCGTGAGTTCGAATCTCATCCTGATCGAATTTTGTTACACATGATTATTTTCATCTGATTTATTTACATAATTTTCAAAAAGATCCGCAGCGAGCAGGGTTCGAACCTACGCGGGCAATGCCCATTGGATTTCAAGTCCAACTCCTTAACCACTCGGACATCGCTGCACATCTATACGAAAATTCAAACCCCCTTTATCGAAAGTGAATACGGAGTTGAGACCGCATTGTTTGCAGTGTTTCATAAGCATGGAGCACAGCAGGTTTATCTTTGTATGAAATTGTCTGATCAGGTGGCCGAGTGGTTAAGGCGTTGGACTGCTAATCCAATGGGAATTTCCCGCGTGAGTTCGAATCTCATCCTGATCGAAGTTTTGTTACACATGATTATTTTCATCTGATTTATTTACATAATTTTCAAAAAAGTTCCGCAGCAAGCAGGGTTCCAATCTACGCGGGCAATGCCCATTGGATTTCAAGTCCAACTCCTTAACCACTCGAACATCGCTGCACATCTATACGAAAATTCAAACCCCCTTTATCGACAGTGAATACGGAGTTGAGACCGCATTGTTTGCAGTGTTTCATAAATATGGAGCAAAGCAGGCAAAAGACAAACTCTTTTTATCTTTGTATGAAATTGTCTGATCAGGTGGCCGAGTGGTTAAGGCGTTGGACTGCTAATCCAATGGGAATTTCCCGCGTGAGTTCGAATCTCATCCTGATCGAATTTTTGTTACACATGATTATTTTCATCTGATTTATTTACATAATTTTCAAAAAGATCCGCAGCGAGCAGGGTTCGAACCTACGCGGGCAATGCCCATTGGATTTCAAGTCCAACTCCTTAACCACTCGGACATCGCTGCACATCTATACGAAAATTCAACCCCCTTTATCGAAAGTGAATACGGAGTTGAGACCGCATTGTTTGCAGTGTTTCATAAATATGGAGCACAGCAGGCAAAAGACAAACTCTTTTTATCTTTGTATGAAATTGTCTGATCAGGTGGCCGAGTGGTTAAGGCGTTGGACTGCTAATCCAATGGGAATTTCCCGCGTGAGTTCGAATCTCATCCTGATCGAATTTTTGTTACACATGATTATTTTCATCTGATTTATTTACATAATTTTCAAAAAGATCCGCAGCGAGCAGGGTTCGAACCTACGCGGGCAATGCCCATTGGATTTCAAGTCCAACTCCTTAACCACTCGGACATCGCTGCACATCTATACGAAAATTTCAAACCCCCTTTATCGAAAGTGAATACGGAGTTGAGACCGCATTGTTTGCAGTGTTTCATAAATATGGAGCACAGCAGGCAAAAGACAAACTCTTTGTCTTTGTATGAAATTGTCTGATCAGGTGGCCGATGGTTAAGGCGTTGGACTGCTAATCCAATGGGAATTTCCCGCGTGAGTTCGAATCTCATCCTGATCGACTTTTGTTACACATGATTATTTTCATCTGATTTATTTACATAATTTTCAAAAAGATCCGCAGCGAGCAGGGTTCGAACCTACGCGGGCAATGCCCATTGGATTTCAAGTCCAACTCCTTAACCACTCGGACATCGCTGCACATCTATACGAAAATTCAAACCCCCTTTATCGAAAGTGAATACGGAGTTGAGACCGCATTGTTTGCAGTGTTTCATAAATATGGAGCACAGCAGGCAAAAGACAAACTCTTTTATCTTTGTATGAAATTGTCTGATCAGGTGGCCGAGTGGTTAAGGCGTTGGACTGCTAATCCAATGGGAATTTCCCGCGTGAGTTCGAATCTCATCCTGATCGAATTTTTGTTACACATGATTATTTTCATCTAATTTATTTACATAATTTTCAAAAAGATCCGCAGCGAGCAGGGTTCGAACCTACGCGGGCAATGACCATAGGATTTCAAGTACAACTCCTTAACCACTCGCACATGCTGCACATCATACCGGGCATGCCCATTGGATTTCAAGTCCAACTCCTTAACCACTCGGACATCAATGCACATCTATACGAAAATTCAAACCCCCTTTATCGAAAGTGAATACGGAGTTGAGACCGCATTGTTTGCAGTGTTTCATAAATATGGAGCACAGCAGGCAAAAGACAAACTCTTTTTATCTTTGTATGAAATTGTCTGATCAGGTGGCCGAGTGGTTAAGGCGTTGGACTGCTAATCCAATGGGAATTTCCCGCGTGAGTTCGAATCTCATCCTGATCGAAGTTTTGTTACACATGATTATTTTCATCTGATTTATTTACATAATTTTCAAAAAAGTTCCGCAGCGAGCAGGGTTCGAACCTACGCGGGCAATGCCCATTGGATTTCAAGTCCAACTCCTTAACCACTCGAACATCGCTGCACATCTATACGAAAATTCAAACCCCTTATCGAAAGTGAATACGGAGTTGAGACCGCATTGTTTGCAGTGTTTCATAATATGGAGCACAGCAGGCAAAAGACAAACTCTTTTTATCTTTGTATGAAATTGTCTGATCAGGTGGCCGAGTGTTAAGGCGTTGGACTGCTAATCCAATGGGAATTTCCCGCGTGAGTTCGAATCTCATCCTGATCGAATTTTTGTTACACATGATTATTTTCATCTAATTTATTTACATAATTTTCAAAAAGATTCGCAGCGAGCAGGGTTCGAACCTACGCGGGCAATGCCCATTGGATTTCAAGTCCAACTCCTTAACCACTCGAACATCGCTGCACATCTATACGAAAATTCAAACGCCCTTAGTCGACAGTGAATACGGAGTTGAGACCGCATTGTTTGCAGTGTTTCATAAATATGGAGCACAGCAGGCAAAAGACAAACTCTTTTTATCTTTGTATGAAATTGTCTGATCAGGTGGCCGAGTGGTTAAGGCGTTGGACTGCTAATCCAATGGGAATTTCCCGCGTGAGTTCGAATCTCATCCTGATCGAATTTTTGTTACACATGATTATTTTCATCTGATTTATTTACATAATTTTCAAAAAAATCCGCAGCGAGCAGGGTTCGAACCTACGCGGGCAATGCCCATTGGATTTCAAGTCCAACTCCTTAACCACTCGCACATCGCTGCACATCTATACGAAAATTCAAACCCCCTTTATCGAAAGTGAATACGGAGTAGAGACCGCATTGTTTGCAGTGTTTAATAAATATGGAGCATAGCTGGCAAAAGACAAACTCTTTGTCTTTGTTGGAAATTGTCTGATCAGGTGGCCGAGTGGTTAAGGCGTTGGACTGCTAATCCAATGGGAATTTCCCGCGTGAGTTCGAATCTCATCCTGATCGACTTTTGTTACACATGATTATTTTCATCTGATTTATTTACATAATTTTCAAAAAGATCCGCAGCGAGCAGGGTTCGAACCTACGCGGGCAATGCCCATTGGATTTCAAGTCCAACTCCTTAACCACTCGGACATCAATGCACATCTATACGAAATTCAAACCCCCTTTATCGAAAGTGAATACGGAGTTGAGACCGCATTGTTTGCAGTGTTTCATAAATATGGAGCACAGCAGGCAAAAGACAAACTCTTTTTATCTTTGTATGAAATTGTCTGATCAGGTGGCCGAGTGGTTAAGGCGTTGGACTGCTAATCCAATGGGAATTTCCCGCGTGAGTTCGAATCTCATCCTGATCGAATTTTGTTACACATGATTATTTTCATCTAATTTATTTACATAATTTTCAAAAAGATTCGCAGCGAGCAGGGTTCGAACCTACGCGGGCAATGACCATAGGATTTCAAGTACAACTCCTTAACCACTCGCACATGGCTGCACATCTATACCTACGCGGGCAATGCCCATTGGATTTCAAGTCCAACTCCTTAACCACTCGGACATCAATGCACATCTATACGAAAATTCAAACCCCCTTTATCGAAAGTGAATACGGAGTTGAGACCGCATTGTTTGCAGTGTTTCATAAGCATGGAGCACAGCCGGCAAAAGACAAACTCTTTTATCTTTGTATGAAATTGTCTGATCAGGTGGCCGAGTGGTTAAGGCGTTGGACTGCTAATCCAATGGGAATTTCCCGCGTGAGTTCGAATCTCATCCTGATCGAATTTTGTTACACATGATTATTTTCATCTGATTTATTTAAATAATTTTCAAAAAGTTCCGCAGCGAGCAGGGTTCGAATCTACGTTGGCAATGCACATTGGATTTCAAGTCCAACTCCTTAACCACTCGAACATCGCTGCACATCTATACGAAAATTCAAACCCCCTTAGTCGACCGTGAATACGGAGTTGAGACCGCATTGTTTGCAGTGTTTCATAAGCATGGAGCACAGCAGGCAAAAGACAAACTCTTTTTATCTTTGTATGAAATTGTCTGATCAGGTGGCCGATTGATTAAGGCGTTGGACTGCTAATCCAATGGGAATTTCCCGCGTGAGTTCGAATCTCATCCTGATCGAATTTTTGTTACACATGATTATTTTCATCTAATTTATTTACATAATTTTCAAAAAGATTCGCAGCGAGCAGGGTTCGAACCTACGCGGGCAATGCCCATTGGATTTCAAGTCCAACTCCTTAACCACTCGAACATCGCTGCACATCTATACGAAAATTCAAACGCCCTTAGTCGACAGTGAATACGGAGTTGAGACCGCATTGTTTGCAGTGTTTCATAAATATGGAGCACAGCAGGCAAAAGACAAACTCTTTTTATCTTTGTATGAAATTGTCTGATCAGGTGGCCGAGTGGTTAAGGCGTTGGACTGCTAATCCAATGGGAATTTCCCGCGTGAGTTCGAATCTCATCCTGATCGAATTTTTGTTACACATGATTATTTTCATCTAATTTATTTACATAATTTTCAAAAAGATTCGCAGCGAGCAGGGTTCGAACCTACGCGGGCAATGCCCATTGGATTTCAAGTCCAACTCCTTAACCACTCGGACATCGCTGCACGAAAATTTCAAACCCCCTTTATCGAAAGTGAATACGGAGTTGAGACCGCATTGTTTGCAGTGTTTCATAAATATGGAGCACAGCAGGCAAAAGACAAACTCTTTTGTCTTTGTATGAAATTGTCTGATCAGGTGGCCGAGTGGTTAAGCGTTGGACTGCTAATCCAATGGGAATTTCCCGCGTGAGTTCGAATCTCATCCTGATCGAAGTTTTGTTGCACATGATTATTTTCATCTGATTTATTTAAATAATTTTCAAAAAAGTTCCGCAGCAAGCAGGGTTCCAATCTACGTTGGCAATGCACATTGGATTTCAAGTCCAACTCCTTTTCCACTCGAACATCGCTGCACATCTATACGAAAATTCAAACCCCCTTAGTCGACAGTGAATATAGAGTTGAGACCGCATTGTTTGCAGTGTTTCATAAATATGGAGCACAGCAGGCAAAAGACAAACTCTTTTTATCTTTGTATGAAATTGTCTGATCAGGTGGCCGAGTGGTTAAGGCGTTGGACTGCTAATCCAATGGGAATTTCCCGCGTGAGTTCGAATCTCATCCTGATCGAATTTTTGTTACACATGATTATTTTCATCTTATTTATTTACATAATTTTCAAAAAGATCCGCAGCGAGCAGGGTTCGAACCTACGCGGGCAATGCCCATTGGATTTCAAGTCCAACTCCTTATCCACTCGAACATCGCTGCACATCTATACGAAAATTCAAACCCCCTTATCGACAGTGAATACGGAGTTGAGACCGCATTGTTTGCAGTGTTTCATAAATATGGAGCACAGCAGGCAAAAGACAAACTCTTTTTATCTTTGTATGAAATTGTCTGATCAGGTGGCCGAGTGGTTAAGGCGTTGGACTGCTAATCCAATGGGAATTTCCCGCGTGAGTTCGAATCTCATCCTGATCGAATTTTTGTTACACATGATTATTTTCATCCAATTTATTTACATAATTTTCAAAAAGATTCGCAGCGAGCAGGGTTCGAACCTACGCGGGCAATGCCCATAGGATTTCAAGTCCAACTCCTTAACCACTCGCACATCGCTGCACATCTATACGAAAATTCAAACCCCCTTTATCGAAAGTGAATACGGAGTTGAGACCGCATTGTTTGCAGTGTTTCATAAGCATGGAGCACAGCAGGCAGAAGACAAACTCTTTTTATCTTTGTATGAAATTGTCTGATCAGGTGGCCGAGTGGTTAAGGCGTTGGACTGCTAATCCAATGGGAATTTCCCGCGTGAGTTCGAATCTCATCCTGATCGAATTTTTGTTACACATGATTATTTTCATCTAATTTATTTACATAATTTTCAAAAAGATCCGCAGCGAGCAGGGTTCGAACCTACGCGGGCAATGCCCATTGGATTTCAAGTCCAACTCCTTATCCACTCGAACATCGCTGCACATCTATACGAAAATTCAAACGCCCTTATCGACAGTGAATACGGAGTTGAGACCGCATTGTTTGCAGTGTTTCATAAATATGGAGCACAGCAGGCAAAAGACAAACTATTTTTATCTTTGTATGAAATTGTCTGATCAGGTGGCCGAGTGGTTAAGGCGTTGGACTGCTAATCCAATGGGAATTTCCCGCGTGAGTTCGAATCTCATCCTGATCGAATTTTTGTAACACATGATTATTTTCATCTAATTTATTTACATAATTTTCAAAAAGATTCGCAGCGAGCAGGGTTCGAACCTACGCGGGCAATGCCCATTGGATTTCAAGTCCAACTCCTTAACCACTCGCACATCGCTGCACATCTATACGAAAATTCAAACCCCCTTTATCGAAAGTGAATACGGAGTTGAGACCGCATTGTTTGCAGTGTTTCATAAGCATGGAGCACAGCAGGCAAAAGACAAACTCTTTTTATCTTTGTATGAAATTGTCTGATCAGGTGGCCGAGTGGTTAAGGCGTTGGACTGCTAATCCAATGGGAATTTCCCGCTTGAGTTCGAATCTCATCCTGATCGAAGTTTTGTTACACATGATTATTTTCATCTGATTTATTTAATAATTTTCAAAAAAGTTCCGCAGCAAGCAGGGTTCCAATCTACGTTGGCAATGCACATTGGATTTCAAGTCCAACTCCTTATCCACTCGAACATCGCTGCACATCTATACGAAAATTCAAACGCCCTTAGTCGACAGAGAATACGGAGTTGAGACCGCATTGTTTGCAGTGTTTCATAAATATGGAGCACAGCAGGCAAAAGACAAACTCTTTTTATCTTTGTATGAAATTGTCTGATCAGGTGGCCGAGTGGTTAAGGCGTTGGACTGCTAATCCAATGGGAATTTCCCGCGTGAGTTCGAATCTCATCCTGATCGAATTTTTGTTACACATGATTATTTTCATCTTATTTATTTACATAATTTTCAAAAAGATCCGCAGCGAGCAGGGTTCCAACCTACGCGGGCAATGCCCATTGGATTTCAAGTCCAACTCCTTAACCACTCGAACATCGCTGCACATCTATACGAAAATTCAAACGCCCTTAGTCGACAGTGAATACGGAGTTGAGACCGCATTGTTTGCAGTGTTTCATAAATATGGAGCACAGCAGGCAAAAGACAAACTCTTTTTATCTTTGTATGAAATTGTATGATCAGGTGGCCGAGTGGTTAAGGCGTTGGACTGCTAATCCAATGGGAATTTCCCGCGTGAGTTCGAATCTCATCCTGATCGAATTTTTGTTACACATGATTATTTTCATCTAATTTATTTACATAATTTTCAAAAAGATCCGCAGCGAGCAGGGTTCGAACCTACGCGGGCAATGCCCATTGGATTTCAAGTACAACTCCTTAACCACTCGCACATCGCTGCACATCTATACGAAAATTCAAACCCCCTTTATCGAAAGTGAATACGGAGTTGAGACCGCATTGTTTGCAGTGTTTCATAAGCATGGAGCACAGCAGGCAAAAGACAAACTCTTTTTATCTTTGTATGAAATTGTCTGATCAGGTGGCCGAGTGGTTAAGGCGTTGGACTGCTAATCCAATGGGAATTTCCCGCGTGAGTTCGAATCTCATCCTGATCGAAGTTTTGTTGCACATGATTATTTTCATCTGATTTATTTAAATAATTTTCAAAAAGTTCCGCAGCAAGCAGGGTTCCAATCTACGTTGGCAATGCACATTGGATTTCAAGTCCAACTCCTTATCCACTCGAACATCGCTGCACATCTATACGAAAATTCAAACGCCCTTATCGACAGTGAATACGGAGTTGAGACCGCATTGTTTGCAGTGTTTCATAAATATGGAGCACAGCAGGCAAAAGACAAACTCTTTTTATCTTTGTATGAAATTGTCTGATCAGGTGGCCGAGTGGTTAAGGCGTTGGACTGCTAATCCAATGGGAATTTCCCGCGTGAGTTCGGATCTCATCCTGATCGAATTTTTGTTACACATGATTATTTTCATCTTATTTATTTACATAATTTTCAAAAAGATCCGCAGCGAGCAGGGTTCGCTCGGACATCGCTGCACATCTATACGAAAATGCAAACCTCCTTAATCGACAGTGAATACATAGTTGAGACCGCATTGTTTGCAGTGTTTCATAAATATGGAGCACAGCAGGCAAAAGACAAACTCTTTTTGTCTTTGTATGAAATTGTCTGATCAGGTGGCCGAGTGGTTAAGGCGTTGGACTGCTAATCCAATGGGAATTTCCCGCGTGAGTTCGAATCTCATCCTGATCGAATTTTTGTTACACATGATTATTTTCATCTAATTTATTTACATAATTTTCAAAAAGATTCGCAGCGAGCAGGGTTCGAACCTACGTGGGCAATGCCCATTGGATTTCAAGTCCAACTCCTTATCCACTCGAACATCGCTGCACATCTATACGAAAATTCAAACGCCCTTAGTCGACAGAGAATACGGAGTTGAGACCGCATTGTTTGCAGTGTTTCATAAATATGGAGCACAGCAGGCAAAAGACAAACTATTTTTATCTTTGTATGAAATTGTCTGATCAGGTGGCCGAGTGGTTAAGGCGTTGGACTGCTAATCCAATGGGAATTTCCCGCGTGAGTTCGAATCTCATCCTGATCGAATTTTTGTTACACATGATTATTTTCATCTAATTTATTTACATAATTTTCAAAAAGATTCGCAGCGAGCAGGGTTCGAACCTACGCGGGCAATGCCCATAGGATTTCAAGTCCAACTCCTTAACCACTCGCACATCGCTGCACATCTATACGAAAATTCAAACCCCCTTTATCGAAAGTGAATACGGAGTTGAGACCGCATTGTTTGCAGTGTTTCATAAGCATGGAGCACAGCAGGCAAAAGACAAACTCTTTTTATCTTTGTATGAAATTGTCTGATCAGGTGGCCGAGTGGTTAAGGCGTTGGACTGCTAATCCAATGGGAATTTCCCGCGTGAGTTCGAATATCATCCTGATCGAAGTTTTGTTGCACATGATTATTTTCATCTGATTTATTTAAATAATTTTCAAAAAGTTCCGCAGCAAGCAGGGTTCCAATCTACG
The DNA here is from genome assembly GCA_945643635.1 of Allodiplogaster sudhausi. NCBI lineage: Eukaryota > Metazoa > Nematoda > Chromadorea > Rhabditida > Diplogasteridae > Allodiplogaster > Allodiplogaster sudhausi. The sequence goes on along the minus strand of CALZFC010000027.1, from coordinate 98,145 downwards.
TTGGCAATGCCCATTGGATTTCAAGTCCAACTCCTTATCCACTCGAACATCGCTGCACATCTATACGAAAATTCAACACGCCCTTAGTCGACAGTGAATATGGAGTTGAGACCGCATTGTTTGCAGTGTTTCATAAATATGGAGCACAGCAGGCAAAAGACAAACTCTTTTTATCTTTGTATGAAATTGTCTGATCAGGTGCCGAGTGGTTAAGGTGTTGGACTGCTAATCCAATGGGAATTTCCCGCGTGAGTTCGAATCTCATCCTGATCGAATTTTTGTTACACATGATTATTTTCATCTTATTTATTTACATAATTTTCAAAAAGATCCGCAGCGAGCAGGGTTCGCTCGGACATCGCTGCACATCTATACGAAATGCAAACCTCCTTAATCGACAGTGAATACATAGTTGAGACCGCATTGTTTGCAGTGTTTCATAAATATGGAGCACAGCAGGCAAAAGACAAACTCTTTTTGTCTTTGTATGAAATTGTCTGATCAGGTGGCCGAGTGGTTAAGGCGTTGGACTGCTAATCCAATGGGAATTTCCCGCGTGAGTTCGAATCTCATCCTGATCGAATTTTTGTTACACATGATTATTTTCATCTCATTTATTTACATAATTTTCAAAAAGATCCGCAGCGAGCAGGGTTCGAACCTACGCGGGCAATGCCCATTGGATTTCAAGTCCAACTCCTTAACCACTCGGACATCGCTGCACATCTATACGAAAATTCAAACCCCCTTTATCGAAAGTGAATACGGAGTTGAGACCGCATTGTTTGCAGTGTTTCATAAGCATGGAGCAAAGCATTCAAAAGACAAACTCTTTTTATCTTTGTATGAAATTGTCTAATCAGGTGGCCGAGTGGTTAAGGCGTTGGACTGCTAATCCAATGGAATTTCCCGCGTGAGTTCGAATCTCATCCTGATCGAATTTTTGTTACACATGATTATTTTCATACATTTATTTACATAATTTTCAAAAAGATCCGCAGCGAGCAGGGTTCGAACCTACGCGGGCAATGCCCATTGGATTTCAAGTCCAACTCCTTAACCACTCGTACATCGCTGCACATCTATACGAAAATGCAAACCTCCTTAATCGACAGTGAATACGGAGTTGAGACCGCATTGTTTGCAGTGTTTCATAAGCATGGAGCAAAGCATTCAAAAGACAAACTCTTTTTATCTTTGTATGAAATTGTCTGATCAGGTGGCCGAGTGGTTAAGGCGTTGGACTGCTAATCCAATGGGAATTTCCCGCGTGAGTTCGAATCTCATCCTGATCGAATTTTTGTTACACATGATTATTTTCATACATTTATTTACATAATTTTCAAAAAGATCCGCAGCGAGCAGGGTTCGAACCTACGCGGGCAATGCCCATTGGATTTCAAGTCCAACTCCTTAACCACTCGGACATCGCTGCACATCTATACGAAAATTCAAACCCCCTTTATCGAAAGTGAATACGGAGTTGAGACCGCATTGTTTGCAGTGTTTCATAAGCATGGAGCACAGCATTCAAAAGACAAACTCTTTTTATCTTTGTATGAAATTGTCTGATCAGGTGCCCGAGTGGTTAAGGCGTTGGACTGCTAATCCAATGGGAATTTCCCGCGTGAGTTCGAATCTCATCCTGATCGAATTTTTGTTACACATGATTATTTTCATCTTATTTATTTACATAATTTTCAAAAAGATCCGCAGCGAGCAGGGTTCGCTCGGACATCGCTGCACATCTATACGAAAATGCAAACCTCCTTATCGAAAGTGAATACGGAGTTGAGACCGCATTGTTTGCAGTGTTTCATAAATATGGAGCACAGCAGGCAAAAGACAAACTATCCGCAGCGAGCAGGGTTCGAACCTACGCGGGCAATGCCATTGGATTTCAAGTCCAACTCCTTAACCACTCGGACATCGCTGCACATCTATACGAAAATTCAAACCCCTTTATCGAAAGTGAACACGGAGTTGAGACCGCATTGTTTGCAGTGTTTCATAAATATGGAGCACAGCAGGCAAAAGACAAACTATCCGCAGCGAGCAGGGTTCGAACCTACGCGGGCAATGCCCATTGGATTTCAAGTCCAACTCCTTATCCACTCGAACATCGCTGCACATCTATACGAAAATTCAAACGCCCTTAGTCGACAGTGAATACGGAGTTGAGACCGCATTGTTTGCAGTGTTTCATAAATATGGAGCACAGCAGGCAAAAGACAAACTCTTTTTATCTTTGTATGAAATTGTCTGATAAGGTGCCCGAGTGGTTAAGGCGTTGGACTGCTAATCCAATGGGAATTTCCCGCGTGAGTTCGAATCTCATCCTGATCGAATTTTTGTTTCACATGATTATTTTCATCTTATTTATTTACATAATTTTCAAAAAGATCCGCAGCGAGCAGGGTTCGCTCGGACATCGCTGCACATCTATACGAAAATGCAAACCTCCTTATCGACAGTGAATACATAGTTGAGACCGCATTGTTTGCAGTGTTTCATAAATATGGAGCACAGCAGGCAAAAGACAAACTCTTTTTGTCTTTGTATGAAATTGTCTGATCAGGTGGCCGAGTGGTTAAGGCGTTGGACTGCTAATCCAATGGGAATTTCCCGCGTGAGTTCGAATCTCATCCTGATCGAATTTTTGTTACACATGATTATTTTCATCTCATTTATTTACATAATTTTCAAAAAGATCCGCAGCGCGCAGGGTTCGAACCTACGCGGGCAATGCCCATTGGATTTCAAGTCCAACTCCTTAACCACTCGGACATCGCTGCACATCTATACGAAAATTCAAACCCCCTTTATCGAAAGTGAATACGGAGTTGAGACCGCATTGTTTGCAGTGTTTCATAAGCATGGAGCAAAGCATTCAAAAGACAAACTCTTTTTATCTTTGTATGAAATTGTCTGATCAGGTGGCCGAGTGGTTAAGGCGTTGGACTGCTAATCCAATGGGAATTTCCCGCGTGAGTTCGAATCTCATCCTGATCGAATTTTGTTACACATGATTATTTTCATACATTTATTTACATAATTTTCAAAAAGATCCGCTGCGAGCAGGGTTCGAACCTACGCGGGCAATGCCCATTGGATTTCAAGTCCAACTCCTTAACCACTCGGACATCGCTGCACATCTATACGAAAATTCAAACCCCTTTATCGAAAGTGAATACGGAGTTGAGACCGCATTGTTTGCAGTGTTTCATAAGCATGGAGCAAAGCATTCAAAAGACAAACTCTTTTTATCTTTGTATGAAATTGTCTGATCAGGTGCCCGAGTGGTTAAGGCGTTGGACTGCTAATCCAATGGGAATTTCCCGCGTGAGTTCGGATCTCATCCTGATCGAATTTTTGTTACACATGATTATTTTCATCTTATTTATTTACATAATTTTCAAAAAGATCCGCAGCGAGCAGGGTTCGCTCGGACATCGCTGCACATCTATACGAAAATGAAAACCTCCTTAATCGAAAGTGAATACGGAGTTGAGACCGCATTGTTTGCAGTGTTTCATAAATATGGAGCACAGCAGGCAAAAGACAAACTATCAGCAGCGTGCAGGGTTCGAACCTACGCGGGCAATGCCCATTGGATTTCAAGTCCAACTCCTTAACCACTCGGACATCGCTGCACATCTATACGAAATTCAACCCCCTTATCGAAAGTGAATACGGAGTTGAGACCGCATTGTTTGCAGTGTTTCATAATATGGAGCACAGCAGGCAAAAGACAAACTATCCGCAGCGAGCAGGGTTCGAACCTACGCGGGCAATGCCCATTGGATTTCAAGTCCAACTCCTTATCCACTCGAACATCGCTGCACATCTATACGAAAATTCAAACGCCCTTAGTCGACAGTGAATATGGAGTTGAGACCGCATTGTTTGCAGTGTTTCATAAATATGGAGCACAGCAGGCAAAAGACAAACTCTTTTTATCTTTGTATGAAATTGTCTGATAAGGTGCCCGAGTGGTTAAGGCGTTGGACTGCTAATCCAATGGGAATTTCCCGCGTGAGTTCGAATCTCATCTTGATCGAATTTTTGTTACACATGATTATTTTCATCTCATTTATTTACATAATTTTCAAAAAGATCCGCAGCGAGCAGGGTTCGAACCTACGCGGGCAATGCCCATTGGATTTCAAGTCCAACTCCTTAACCACTCGGACATCAATGCACATCTATACGAAAATTCAAACCCCCTTTATCGAAAGTGAATACGGAGTTGAGACCGCATTGTTTGCAGTGTTTCATAAATATGGAGCACAGCAGGCAAAAGACAAACTCTTTTTGTCTTTGTATGAAATTGTCTGATCAGGTGGCCGAGTGGTTAAGGCGTTGGACTGCTAATCCAATGGGAATTTCCCGCGTGAGTTCGGATCTCATCCTGATCGAATTTTTGTTACACATGATTATTTTCATCTTATTTATTTACATAATTTTCAAAAAGATCCGCAGCGAGCAGGGTTCGAACCTACGCGGGCAATGCCCATTGGATTTCAAGTCCAACTCCTTAACCACTCGGACATCGCTGCACATCTATACGAAAATTCAAACCCCCTTTATCGAAAGTGAATACGGAGTTGAGACCGCATTGTTTGCAGTGTTTCATAAGCATGGAGCAAAGCATTCAAAAGACAAACTCTTTTTATCTTTGTATGAAATTGTCTGATCAGGTGCCCGAGTGGTTAAGGCGTTGGACTGCTAATCCAATGGGAATTTCCCGCGTGAGTTCGGATCTCATCCTGATCGAATTTTTGTTACACATGATTATTTTCATCTTATTTATTTACATAATTTTCAAAAAGATCCGCAGCGAGCAGGGTTCGCTCGGACATCGCTGCACATCTATACGAAAATGCAAACCTCCTTAATCTAAAGTGAATACGGAGTTGAGACCGCATTGTTTGCAGTGTTTCATAAATATGGAGCACAGCAGGCAAAAGACAAACTATCCGCAGCGAGCAGGGTTCGAACCTACGCGGGCAATGCCCATTGGATTTCAAGTCCAACTCCTTAACCACTCGGACATCGCTGCACATCTATACGAAAATTCAAACCCCCTTTATCGAAAGTGAATACGGAGTTGAGACCGCATTGTTTGCAGTGTTTCATAAATATGGAGCACAGCAGGCAAAGACAAACTATCCGCAGCGAGCAGGGTTCGAACCTACGCGGGCAATGCCCATTGGATTTCAAGTCCAACTCCTTATCCACTCGAACATCGCTGCACATCTATACGAAATTCAAACGCCCTTAGTCGACAGTGAATATGGAGTTGAGACCGCATTGTTTGCAGTGTTTCATAAATATGGAGCACAGCAGGCAAAAGACAAACTCTTTTTATCTTTGTATGAAATTGTCTGATAAGGTGCCCGAGTGGTTAAGGCGTTGGACTGCTAATCCAATGGGAATTTCCCGCGTGAGTTCGAATCTCATCCTGATCGAATTTTTGTTACACATGATTATTTTCATCTTATTTATTTACATAATTTTCAAAAAGATCCGCAGCGAGCAGGGTTCGCTCGGACATCGCTGCACATCTATACGAAAATGCAAACCTCCTTAATCGAAAGTGAATACGGAGTTGAGACCGCATTGTTTGCAGTGTTTCATAAATATGGAGCACAGCAGGCAAAAGACAAACTATCCGCAGCGAGCAGGGTTCGAACCTACGCGGGCAATGCCCATTGGATTTCAAGTCCAACTCCTTAACCACTCGGACATCGCTGCACATCTATACGAAAATTCAAACCCCTTTATCGAAAGTGAATACGGAGTTGAGACCGCATTGTTTGCAGTGTTTCATAAGCATGGAGCAAAGCATTCAAAAGACAAACTCTTTTTATCTTTGTATGAAATTGTCTAATCAGTGGCCGAGTGGTTAAGGCGTTGGACTGCTAATCCAATGGGAATTTCCCGCGTGAGTTCGAATCTCATCCTGATCGAATTTTTGTTACACATGATTATTTTCATCTTATTTATTTACATAATTTTCAAAAAGATCCGCAGCGAGCAGGGTTCGCTCGGACATCGCTGCACATCTATACGAAAATGAAAACCTCCTTAATCGAAAGTGAATACGGAGTTGAGACCGCATTGTTTGCAGTGTTTCATAAATATGGAGCACAGCAGGCAAAAGACAAACTATCAGCAGCGAGCAGGGTTCGAACCTACGCGGGCAATGCCCATTGGATTTCAAGTCCAACTCCTTAACCACTCGGACATCGCTGCACATCTATACGAAAATTCAAACCCCCTTTATCGAAAGTGAATACGGAGTTGAGACCGCATTGTTTGCAGTGTTTCATAAATATGGAGCACAGCAGGCAAAAGACAAACTCTTTTTATCTTTGTATGAAATTGTCTGATAAGGTGGCCGAGTGGTTAAGGCGTTGGACTGCTAATCCAATGGGAATTTCCCGCGTGAGTTCGGATCTCATCCTGATCGAATTTTTGTTACACATGATTATTTTCATCTTATTTATTTACATAATTTTCAAAAAGATCCGCAGCGAGCAGGGTTCGCTCGGACATCGCTGCACATCTATACGAAAATGCAAACCTCCTTAATCGACAGTGAATACATAGTTGAGACCGCATTGTTTGCAGTGTTTCATAAATATGGAGCACAGCAGGCAAAAGACAAACTCTTTTTGTCTTTGTATGAAATTGTCTGATCAGGTGGCCGAGTGGTTAAGGCGTTGGACTGCTAATCCAATGGGAATTTCCCGCGTGAGTTTGAATCTCATCCTGATCGAATTTTTGTTACACATGATTATTTTCATCTCATTTATTTACATAATTTTCAAAAAGATCCGCAGCGAGCAGGGTTCGAACCTACGCGGGCAATGCCCATTGGATTTCAAGTCCAACTCCTTAACCACTCGGACATCGCTGCACATCTATACGAAAATTCAAACCCCCTTTATCGAAAGTGAATACGGAGTTGAGACCGCATTGTTTGCAGTGTTTCATAAGCATGGAGCAAAGCATTCAAAACAAACTCTTTTTATCTTTGTATGAAATTGTCTGATCAGGTGGCCGAGTGGTTAAGGCGTTGGACTGCTAATCCAATGGGAATTTCCCGCGTGAGTTCGAATCTCATCCTGATCGAATTTTTGTTACACATGATTATTTTCATACATTTATTTACATAATTTTCAAAAAGATCCGCAGCGAGCAGGGTTCGAACCTACGCGGGCAATGCCCATTGGATTTCAAGTCCAACTCCTTAACCACTCGGACATCGCTGCACATCTATACGAAAATTCAAACCCCCTTTATCGAAAGTGAATACGGAGTTGAGACCGCATTGTTTGCAGTGTTTTCATAAGCATGGAGCAAAGCATTCAAAAGACAAACTCTTTTTATCTTTGTATGAAATTGTCTGATCAGGTGCCCTAGTGGTTAAGGCGTTGGACTGCTAATCCAATGGGAATTTCCCGCGTGAGTTCGGATCTCATCCTGATCGAATTTTTGTTACACATGATTATTTTCATCTTATTTATTTACATAATTTTCAAAAAGATCCGCAGCGAGCAGGGTTCGCTCGGACATCGCTGCACATCTATACGAAAATGCAAACCTCCTTAATCGAAAGTGAATACGGAGTTGAGACCGCATTGTTTGCAGTGTTTCATAAATATGGAGCACAGCAGGCAAAAGACAAACTATCCGCAGCGAGCAGGGTTCGAACCTACGCGGGCAATGCCCATTGGATTTCAAGTCCAACTCCTTAACCACTCGGACATCGCTGCACATCTATACGAAAATTCAAACCCCCTTTATCGAAAGTGAATACGGAGTTGAGACCGCATTGTTTGCAGTGTTTCATAAGCATGGAGCAAAGCATTCAAAAGACAAACTCTTTTTATCTTTGTATGAAATTGTCTAATCAGGTGGCCGAGTGGTTAAGGCGTTGGACTGCTAATCCAATGGGAATTTCCCGCGTGAGTTCGAATCTCATCCTGATCGAATTTTTGTTACACATGATTATTTTCATCTTATTTATTTACATAATTTTCAAAAAGATCCGCAGCGAGCAGGGTTCGCTCGGACATCGCTGCACATCTATACGAAAATGAAACCTCCTTAATCGAAAGTGAATACGGAGTTGAGACCGCATTGTTTGCAGTGTTTCATAAATATGGAGCACAGCAGGCAAAAGACAAACTATCAGCAGCGAGCAGGGTTCGAACCTACGCGGGCAATGCCCATTGGATTTCAAGTCCAACTCCTTAACCACTCGGACATCGCTGCACATCTATACGAAAATTCAAACCCCCTTTATCGAAAGTGAATACGGAGTTGAGACCGCATTGTTTGCAGTGTTTCATAAATATGGAGCACAGCAGGCAAAAGACAAACTATCCGCAGCGAGCAGGGTTCGAACCTACGCGGGCAATGCCCATTGGATTTCAAGTCCAACTCCTTATCCACTCGAACATCGCTGCACATCTATACGAAAATTCAAACGCCCTTAGTCGACAGTGAATATGGAGTTGAGACCGCATTGTTTGCAGTGTTTCATAAATATGGAGCACAGCAGGCAAAAGACAAACTCTTTTTATCTTTGTATGAAATTGTCTGATAAGGTGCCCGAGTGGTTAAGGCGTTGGACTGCTAATCCAATGGGAATTTTCCCGCGTGAGTTCGGATCTCATCCTGATCGAATTTTTGTTACACATGATTATTTTCATCTTATTTATTTACATAATTTTCAAAAAGATCCGCAGCGAGCAGGGTTCGCTCGGACATCGCTGCACATCTATACGAAAATGCAAACTCCTTAATCGACAGTGAATACATAGTTGAGACCGCATTGTTTGCAGTGTTTCATAAATATGGAGCACAGCAGGCAAAAGACAAACTCTTTTTGTCTTTGTATGAAATTGTCTGATCAGGTGGCCGAGTGGTTAAGGCGTTGGACTGCTAATCCAATGGGAATTTCCCGCGTGAGTTCGAATCTCATCCTGATCGAATTTTTGTTACACATGATTATTTTCATCTCATTTATTTACATAATTTTCAAAAAGATCCGCAGCGAGCAGGGTTCGAACCTACGCGGGCAATGCCCATTGGATTTCAAGTCCAACTCCTTAACCACTCGGACATCGCTGCACATCTATACGAAAATTCAAACCCCCTTTATCGAAAGTGAATACGGAGTTGAGACCGCATTGTTTGCAGTGTTTCATAAGCATGGAGCACAGCATTCAAAGACAAACTCTTTTTATCTTTGTATGAAATTGTCTGATCAGGTGGCCGAGTGGTTAAGGCGTTGGACTGCTAATCCAATGGGAATTTCCCGCGTGAGTTCGAATCTCATCCTGATCGAATTTTTGTTACACATGATTATTTTCATCATTTATTTACATAATTTTCAAAAAGATCCGCAGCGAGCAGGGTTCGAACCTACGCGGGCAATGCCCATTGGATTTCAAGTCCAACTCCTTAACCACTCGGACATCGCTGCACATCTATACGAAAATTCAAACCCCCTTTATCGAAAGTGAATACGGAGTTGAGACCGCATTGTTTGCAGTGTTTCATAAGCATGGAGCAAAGCATTCAAAAGACAAACTCTTTTTTATCTTTGTATGAAATTGTCTGATCAGGTGGCCGAGTGGTTAAGGCGTTGGACTGCTAATCCAATGGGAATTTCCCGCGTGAGTTCGAATCTCATCCTGATCGAATTTTTGTTACACATGATTATTTTCATACATTTATTTACATAATTTTCAAAAAGATCCGCAGCGAGCAGGGTTCGAACCTACGCGGGCAATGCCCATTGGATTTCAAGTCCAACTCCTTAACCACTCGGACATCGCTGCACATCTATACGAAAATTCAAACCCCCTTTATCGAAAGTGAATACGGAGTTGAGACCGCATTGTTTGCAGTGTTTCATAAATATGGAGCACAGCAGGCAAAAGACAAACTATCCGCAGCGAGCAGGGTTCGAACCTACGCGGGCAATGCTAATTGGATTTCAAGTCCAACTCCTTAACCACTCGTACATCGCTGCACATCTATACGAAAATGCAAACCTCCTTAATCGACAGTGAATACGGAGTTGAGACCGCATTGTTTGCAGTGTTTCATAAGCATGGAGCAAAGCATTCAAAAGACAAACTCTTTTTATCTTTGTATGAAATTGTCTGATCAGGTGGCCGAGTGGTTAAGGCGATGGACTGCTAATCCAATGGGAATTTCCCGCGTGAGTTCGAATCTCATCCTGATCGAATTTTTGTTACACATGATTATTTTCATACATTTATTTACATAATTTTCAAAAAGATCCGCAGCGAGCAGGGTTCGAACCTACGCGGGCAATGCCCATTGGATTTCAAGTCCAACTCCTTAACCACTCGGACATCGCTGCACATCTATACGAAATTCAAACCCCCTTTATCGAAAGTGAATACGGAGTTGAGACCGCATTGTTTGCAGTGTTTCATAAATATGGAGCACAGCAGGCAAAAGACAAACTATCCGCAGCGAGCAGGGTTCGAACCTACGCGGGCAATGCCCATTGGATTTCAAGTCCAACTCCTTAATCACTCGGACATCACTGCACATCTATACGAAAATTCAACCCCCTTTATCGAAAGTGAATACGGAGTTGAGACCGCATTGTTTGCAGTGTTTCATAAATATGGAGCAAAGCATTCAAAAGACAAACTCTTTTTATCTTTGTATGAAATTGTCTGATCAGGTGGCCGAGTGGTTAAGGCGTTGGACTGCTAATCCAATGGGAATTTCCCGCGTGAGTTCGAATCTCATCCTGATCGAATTTTTGTTACACATGATTATTTTCATACATTTATTTACATAATTTTCAAAAAGATCCGCAGCGAGCAGGGTTCGAACCTACGCGGGCAATGCCCATTGGATTTCAAGTCCAACTCCTTAACCACTCGGACATCGCTGCACATCTATACGAAAATTCAAACCCCCTTTATCGAAAGTGAATACGGAGTTGAGACCGCATTGTTTGCAGTGTTTCATAAGCATGGAGCAAAGCATTCAAAAGACAAACTCTTTTTTATCTTTGTATGAAATTGTCTGATCAGGTGGCCGAGTGGTTAAGGCGTTGGACTGCTAATCCAATGGGAATTTCCCGCGTGAGTTCGAATCTCATCCTGATCGAATTTTTGTTACACATGATTATTTTCATACATTTATTTACATAATTTTCAAAAAGATCCGCAGCGAGCAGGGTTCGAACCTACGCGGGCAATGCCCATTGGATTTCAAGTCCAACTCCTTAACCACTCGGACATCGCTGCACATCTATACGAAAATTCAAACCCCCTTTATCGAAAGTGAATACGGAGTTGAGACCGCATTGTTTGCAGTGTTTCATAAATATGGAGCACAGCAGGCAAAAGACAAACTATCCGCAGCGAGCAGGTTCGAACCTACGCGGGCAATGCTAATTGGATTTCAAGTCCAACTCCTTAACCACTCGTACATCGCTGCACATCTATACGAAAATGCAAACCTCCTTAATCGACAGTGAATACGGAGTTGAGACCGCATTGTTTGCAGTGTTTCATAAGCATGGAGCAAAGCATTCAAAAGACAAACTCTTTTTATCTTTGTATGAAATTGTCTGATCAGGTGGCCGAGTGGTTAAGGCGATGGACTGCTAATCCAATGGGAATTTCCCGCGTGAGTTCGAATCTCATCCTGATCGAATTTTTGTTACACATGATTTTTTCATACATTTATTTACATAATTTTCAAAAAGATCCGCAGCGAGCAGGGTTCGAACCTACGCGGGCAATGCCCATTGGATTTCAAGTCCAACTCCTTAACCACTCGGACATCGCTGCACATCTATACGAAAATTCAAACCCCCTTTATCGAAAGTGAATACGGAGTTGAGACCGCATTGTTTGCAGTGTTTCATAAATATGGAGCACAGCAGGCAAAAGACAAACTATCCGCAGCGAGCAGGGTTCGAACCTACGCGGGCAATGCCCATTGGATTTCAAGTCCAACTCCTTAATCACTCGGACATCACTGCACATCTATACGAAAATTCAAACCCCCTTTATCGAAAGTGAATACGGAGTTGAGACCGCATTGTTTGCAGTGTTTCATAAGCATGGAGCAAAGCATTCAAAAGACAAACTCTTTTTATCTTTGTATGAAATTGTCTGATCAGGTGGCCGAGTGGTTAAGGCGTTGGACTGCTAATCCAATGGGAATTTCCCGCGTGAGTTCGAATCTCATCCTGATCGAATTTTTGTTACACATGATTATTTTCATACATTTATTTACATAATTTTCAAAAAGATCCGCAGCGAGCAGGGTTCGAACCTACGCGGGCAATGCCCATTGGATTTCAAGTCCAACTCCTTAACCACTCGGACATCGCTGCACATCTATACGAAAATTCAAACCCCCTTTATCGAAAGTGAATACGGAGTTGAGACCGCATTGTTTGCAGTGTTTCATAAGCATGGAGCACAGCATTCAAAAGACAAACTCTTTTTATCTTTGTATGAAATTGTCTGATCAGGTGGCCGAGTGGTTAAGGCGTTGGACTGCTAATCCAATGGGAATTTCCCGCGTGAGTTCGAATCTCATCCTGATCGAATTTTTGTTACACATGATTATTTTCATACATTTATTTACATAATTTTCAAAAAGATCCGCAGCGAGCAGGGTTCGAACCTACGCGGGCAATGCCCATTGGATTTCAAGTCCAACTCCTTAACCACTCGGACATCGCTGCACATCTATACGAAAATTCAAACCCCCTATATCGAAAGTGAATACGGAGTTGAGACCGCATTGTTTGCAGTGTTTCATAAATATGGAGCACAGCAGGCAAAAGACAAACTATCCGCAGCGAGCAGGGTTCGAACCTACGCGGGCAATGCCCATTGGATTTCAAGTCCAACTCCTTAACCACTCGTACATCGCTGCACATCTATACGAAAATGCAAACCTCCTTAATCGACAGTGAATACGGAGTTGAGACCGCATTGTTTGCAGTGTTTCATAAGCATGGAGCAAAGCATTCAAAAGACAAACTCTTTTTATCTTTGTATGAAATTGTCTGATCAGGTGGCCGAGTGGTTAAGGCGTTGGACTGCTAATCCAATGGGAATTTCCCGCGTGAGTTCGAATCTCATCCTGATCGAATTTTTGTTACACATGATTATTTTCATACATTTATTTACATAATTTTCAAAAAGATCCGCAGCGAGCAGGGTTCGAACCTACGCGGGCAATGCCCATTGGATTTCAAGTCCAACTCCTTAACCACTCGGACATCGCTGCACATCTATACGAAAATTCAAACCCCCTTTATCGAAAGTGAATACGGAGTTGAGACCGCATTGTTTGCAGTGTTTCATAAATATGGAGCACAGCAGGCAAAGACAAACTATCCGCAGCGAGCAGGGTTCGAACCTACGCGGGCAATGCCCATTGGATTTCAAGTCCAACTCCTTAACCACTCGGACATCGCTGCACATCTATACGAAAATTCAAACCCCCTTATCGAAAGTGAATACGGAGTTGAGACCGCATTGTTTGCAGTGTTTCATAAGCATGGAGCAAAGCATTCAAAAGACAAACTCTTTTTATCTTTGTATGAAATTGTCTGATCAGGTGGCCGAGTGGTTAAGGCGTTGGACTGCTAATCCAATGGGAATTTCCCGCGTGAGTTCGAATCTCATCCTGATCGAATTTTTGTTACACATGATTATTTTCATACATTTATTTACATAATTTTCAAAAAGATCCGCAGCGAGCAGGGTTCGAACCTACGCTGGCAATGCCCATTGGATTTCAAGTCCAACTCCTTAACCACTCGGACATCGCTGCACATCTATACGAAAATTCAAACCCCCTTTATCGAAAGTGAATACGGAGTTCAGACCGCATTGTTTGCAGTGTTTCATAAATATGGAGCACAGCAGGCAAAAGTAAACTATCCGCAGCGAGCAGGGTTCGAACCTACGCGGGCAATGCCCATTGGATTTCAAGTCCAACTCCTAAACCACTCGTACATCGCTGCACATCTATACGAAAATGCAAACCTCCTTAATCGACAGTGAATACGGAGTTGAGACCGCATTGTTTGCAGTGTTTCATAAGCATGGAGCAAAGCATTCAAAAGACAAACTCTTTTATCTTTGTATGAAATTGTCTGATCAGGTGGCCGAGTGGTTAAGGCGTTGGACTGCTAATCCAATGGGAATTTCCCGCGTGAGTTCGAATCTCATCCTGATCGAATTTTTGTTACACATGATTATTTTCATACATTTATTTACATAATTTTCAAAAAGATCCGCAGCGAGCAGGGTTCGAACCTACGCGGGCAATGCCCATTGGATTTCAAGTCCAACTCCTTAACCACTCGGACATCGCTGCACATCTATACGAAAATTCAAACCCCCTTTATCGAAAGTGAATACGGAGTTGAGACCTCATTGTTTGCAGTGTTTCATAAATATGGAGCACAGCAGGCAAAAGACAAACTATCCGCAGCGAGCAGGGTTCGAACCTACGCGGGCAATGCCCATTGGATTTCAAGTCCAACTCCTTAACCACTCGTACATCGCTGCACATCTATACGAAAATGCAAACCTCCTTAATCGACAGTGAATACGGAGTTGAGACCGCATTGTTTGCAGTGTTTCATAAGCATGGAGCAAAGCATTCAAAAGACAAACTCTTTTTATCTTTGTATGAAATTGTCTGATCAGGTGGCCGAGTGGTTAAGGCGTTGGACTGCTAATCCAATGGGAATTTCCCGCGTGAGTTCGAATCTCATCCTGATCGAATTTTTGTTACACATGATTATTTTCATACATTTATTTACATAATTTTCAAAAAGATCCGCAGCGAGCAGGGTTCGAACCTACGCTGGCAATGCCCATTGGATTTCAAGTCCAACTCCTTAACCACTCGGACATCGCTGCACATCTATACGAAAATTCAAACCCCCTTTATCGAAAGTGAATACGGAGTTCAGACCGCATTGTTTGCAGTGTTTCATAAATATGGAGCACAGCAGGCAAAAGTAAACTATCCGCAGCGAGCAGGGTTCGAACCTACGCGGGCAATGCCCATTGGATTTCAAGTCCAACTCCTAAACCACTCGTACATCGCTGCACATCTATACGAAAATGCAAACCTCCTTAATCGACAGTGAATACGGAGTTGAGACCGCATTGTTTGCAGTGTTTCATAAGCATGGAGCAAAGCATTCAAAAGACAAACTCTTTTTATCTTTGTATGAAATTGTCTGATCAGGTGGCCGAGTGGTTAAGGCGTTGGACTGCTAATCCAATGGGAATTTCCCGCGTGAGTTCGAATCTCATCCTGATCGAATTTTTGTTACACATGATTATTTTCATACATTTATTTACATAATTTTCAAAAAGATCCGCAGCGAGCAGGGTTCGAACCTACGCGGGCAATGCCCATTGGATTTCAAGTCCAACTCCTTAACCACTCGGACATCGCTGCACATCTATACGAAAATTCAAACCCCCTTTATCGAAAGTGAATACGGAGTTGAGACCTCATTGTTTGCAGTGTTTCATAAATATGGAGCACAGCAGGCAAAAGACAAACTATCCGCAGCGAGCAGGGTTCGAACCTACGCGGGCAATGCCCATTGGATTTCAAGTCCAACTCCTTAACCACTCGTACATCGCTGCACATCTATACGAAAATGCAAACCTCCTTAATCGACAGTGAATACGGAGTTGAGACCGCATTGTTTGCAGTGTTTCATAAGCATGGAGCACAGCATTCAAAAGACAAACTCTTTTTATCTTTGTATGAAATTGTCTGATCAGGTGGCCGAGTGGTTAAGGCGTTGGACTGCTAATCCAATGGGAATTTCCCGCGTGAGTTCGAATCTCATCCTGATCGAATTTTTGTTACACATGATTATTTTCATACATTTATTTACATAATTTTCAAAAAGATCCGCAGCGAGCAGGGTTCGAACCTACGCGGGCAATGCCCATTGGATTTCAAGTCCAACTCCTTAACCACTCGGACATCGCTGCACATCTATACGAAAATTCAAACCCCCTTTATCGAAAGTGAATACGGAGTTGAGACCGCATTGTTTGCAGTGTTTCATAAATATGGAGCACAGCAGGCAAAAGACAAACTCTTTTTGTCTTTGTATGAAATTGTCTGATCAGGTGGCCGAGTGGTTAAGGCGTTGGACTGCTAATCCAATGGGAATTTCCCGCGTGAGTTCGAATCTCATCCTGGATTTTAAGTCCAACTCCTTGACCACTCGGACATCGCTGCACATCTATACGAAAATGCAAACCTCCTAATCGACAGTGAATACGGAGTTGAGACCGCATTGTTTGCAGTGTTTCATAAATATGGAGCACAGCAGGCAAAAGACAAACTCTTTTTATCTTTGTATGAAATTGTCTGATCAGGTGGCCGAGTGGTAAGGCGTTGGACTGCTAAAGCAATGGGAATTTCCCGCGTGAGTTCGAATCTCATCCTGATCGAATTTTTGTTACACATGATTATTTTCATCTGATTTATTTACATAATTTTCAAAAAGATCCGCAGCGAGCAGGGTTCGAACCTACGCGGGCAATGCCCATTGGATTTCAAGTCCAACTCCTTAACCACTCGGACATCGCTGCACATCTATACGAAAATTCAAACCCCCTTTATCGAAAGTGAATACGGAGTTGAGACCGCATTGTTTGCAGTGTTTCATAAATATGGAGCACAGCTGGCAAAAGACAAACTCTTTGTCTTTGTATGAAATTGTCTGATCAGGTGGCCGAGTGGTTAAGGCGTTGGACTGCTAATCCAATGGGAATTTCCCGCGTGAGTTCGAATCTCATCCTGATCGAATTTTTGTTACACATGATTATTTTCATCTTATTTATTTACATAATTTTCAAAAAGATCCGCAGCTAGCAGGGTTCGAACCTACGCGGGCAATGCCCATTGGATTTCAAGTCCAACTCCTTAACCACTCGGACATCGCTGCACATCTATACGAAAATGCAAACCTCCTTAATCGACAGTGAATACGGAGTTGAGACCGCATTGTTTGCAGTGTTTCATAAATATGGAGCACAGCTGGCAAAAGACAAACTCTTTGTCTTTGTATGAAATTGTCTGATCAGGTGGCCGAGTGGTTAAGGCGTTGGACTGCTAATCCAATGGGAATTTCCCGCGTGAGTTCGAATCTCATCCTGATCGAATTTTTGTTACACATGATTATTTTCATCTTATTTATTTAAATAATTTTCAAAAAGTTCCGCAGCAAGCAGGGTTCCAATCTACGTTGGCAATGCACATTGGATTTCAAGTCCAACTCCTTAACCACTCGGACATCGCTGCACATCTATACGAAAATGCAAACCTCCTTAATCGACAGTGAATACGGAGTTGAGACCGCATTGTTTGCAGTGTTTCATAAATATGGAGCACAGCTGGCAAAAGACAAACTCTTTGTCTTTGTATGAAATTGTCTGATCAGGTGGCCGAGTGGTTAAGGCGTTGGACTGCTAATCCAATGGGAATTTCCCGCGTGAGTTCGGATCTCATCCTGATCGAATTTTTGTTACACATGATTATTTTCATCTTATTTATTTACATAATTTTCAAAAAGATCCGCAGCGAGCAGGGTTCGAACCTACGCGGGCAATGCCCATTGGATTTCAAGTCCAACTCCTTAACCACTCGGACATCGCTGCACATCTATACGAAAATTCAAACCCCTTTATCGAAAGTGAATACGGAGTTGAGACCGCATTGTTTGCAGTGTTTCATAAATATGGAGCACAGCAGGCAAAAGACAAACTCTTTTTGTCTTTGTATGAAATTGTCTGATCAGGTGGCCGAGTGGTTAAGGCGTTGGACTGCTAATCCAATGGGAATTTCCCGCGTGAGTTCGAATCTCATCCTGGATTTCAAGTCCAACTCCTTGACCACTCGGACATCGCTGCACATCTATACGAAAATGCAAACCTCCTAAATCGACAGTGAATACGGAGTTGAGACCGCATTGTTTGCAGTGTTTCATAAATATGGAGCACAGCAGGCAAAAGACAAACTCTTTTTATCTTTGTATGAAATTGTCTGATCAGGTGGCCGAGTGGTAAAGGCGTTGGACTGCTAAAGCAATGGGAATTTCCCGCGTGAGTTCGAATCTCATCCTGATCGAATTTTTGTTACACATGATTATTTTCATCTGATTTATTTACATAATTTTCAAAAAGATCCGCAGCGAGCAGGGTTCGAACCTACGCGGGCAATGCCCATTGGATTTCAAGTCCAACTCCTTAACCACTCGGACATCGCTGCACATCTATACGAAAATTCAAACCCCCTTTATCGAAAGTGAATACGGAGTTGAGACCGCATTGTTTGCAGTGTTTCATAAATATGGAGCACAGCTGGCAAAAGACAAACTCTTTGTCTTTGTATGAAATTGTCTGATCAGGTGGCCGAGTGGTTAAGACGTTGGACTGCTAATCCAATGGGAATTTCCCGCGTGAGTTCGAATCTCATCCTGATCGAATTTTTGTTACACATGATTATTTTCATCTTATTTATTTACATAATTTCTCAAAAAGATCCGCAGCTAGCAGGGTTCGAACCTACGCGGGCAATGCCCATTGGATTTCAAGTCCAACTCCTTAACCACTCGGACATCGCTGCACATCTATACGAAAATGCAAACCTCCTTAATCGACAGTGAATACGGAGTTGAGACCGCATTGTTTGCAGTGTTTCATAAATATGGAGCACAGCTGGCAAAAGACAAACTCTTTGTCTTTGTATGAAATTGTCTGATCAGGTGGCCGAGTGGTTAAGGCGTTGGACTGCTAATCCAATGGGAATTTCCCGCGTGAGTTCGAATCTCATCCTGATCGAATTTTTGTTACACATGATTATTTTCATCTTATTTATTTAAATAATTTTCAAAAAGTTCCGCAGCAAGCAGGGTTCCAATCTACGTTGGCAATGCACATTGGATTTCAAGTCCAACTCCTTAACCACTCGGACATCGCTGCACATCTATACGAAAATGCAAACCTCCTTAATCGACAGTGAATACGGAGTTGAGACCGCATTGTTTGCAGTGTTTCATAAATATGGAGCACAGCTGGCAAAAGACAAACTCTTTGTCTTTGTATGAAATTGTCTGATCAGGTGGCCGAGTGGTTAAGGCGTTGGACTGCTAATCCAATGGGAATTTCCCGCGTGAGTTCGAATCTCATCCTGATCGAATTTTTGTTACACATGATTATTTTCATCTTATTTATTTACATAATTTTCAAAAAGATCCGCAGCGAGCAGGGTTCGAACCTACGCGGGCAATGCCCATTGGATTTCAAGTCCAACTCCTTAACCACTCGGACATCGCTGCACATCTATACGAAAATTCAAACCCCCTTTATCGAAAGTGAATACGGAGTTGAGACCGCATTGTTTGCAGTGTTTCATAAATATGGAGCACAGCTGGCAAAAGACAAACTCTTTGTCTTTGTATGAAATTGTCTGATCAGGTGGACGAGTGGTTAAGGCGTTGGACTGCTAATCCAATGGGAATTTCCCGCGTGAGTTCGAATCTCATCCTGATCGAATTTTTGTTACACATGATTATTTTCATCTTATTTATTTACATAATTTTCAAAAAGATCCGCAGCGAGCAGGGTTCGAACCTACGCGGGCAATGCCCATTGGATTTCAAGTCCAACTCCTTAACCACTCGGACATCGCTGCACATCTATACGAAAATGCAAACCTCCTTAATCGACAGTGAATACGGAGTTGAGACCGCATTGTTTGCAGTGTTTCATAAATATGGAGCACAGCTGGCAAAAGACAAACTCTTTGTCTTTGTATGAAATTGTCTGATCAGGTGGCCGAGTGGTTAAGGCGTTGGACTGCTAATCCAATGGGAATTTCCCGCGTGAGTTCGAATCTCATCCTGATCGAATTTTTGTTACACATGATTATTTTCATCTTATTTATTTACATAATTTTCAAAAAGTTCCGCAGCAAGCAGGGTTCCAATCTACGCGGGCAATGCCCATTGGATTTCAAGTCCAACTCCTTAACCACTCGGACATCGCTGCACATCTATACGAAAATGCAAACCTCCTTAATCGACAGTGAATACGGAGTTGAGACCGCATTGTTTGCAGTGTTTCATAAATATGGAGCACAGCTGGCAAAAGACAAACTCTTTGTCTTTGTATGAAATTGTCTGATCAGGTGGCCGAGTGGTTAAGGCGTTGGACTGCTAATCCAATGGGAATTTCCCGCGTGAGTTCGAATCTCATCCTGATCGAATTTTTGTTACACATGATTATTTTCATCTTATTTATTTAAATAATTTTCAAAAAAGTTCCGCAGCAAGCAGGGTTCCAATCTACGTTGGCAATGCCCATTGGATTTCAAGTCCAACTCCTTAACCACTCGGACATCGCTGCACATCTATACGAAAATGCAAACCTCCTTAATCGACAGTGAATACGGAGTTGAGACCGCATTGTTTGCAGTGTTTCATAAATATGGAGCACAGCTGGCAAAAGACAAACTCTTTGTCTTTGTATGAAATTGTCTGATCAGGTGGCCGAGTGGTTAAGGCGTTGGACTGCTAATCCAATGGGAATTTCCCGCGTGAGTTCGAATCTCATCCTGATCGAATTTTTGTTACACATGATTATTTTCATCTTATTTATTTAAATAATTTTCAAAAAGTTCCGCAGCAAGCAGGGTTCCAATCTACGTTGGCAATGCCCATTGGATTTCAAGTCCAACTCCTTAACCACTCGGACATCGCTGCACATCTATACGAAAATGCAAACCTCCTTAATCGACAGTGAATACGGAGTTGAGACCGCATTGTTTGCAGTGTTTCATAAATATGGAGCACAGCTGGCAAAAGACAAACTCTTTGTCTTTGTATGAAATTGTCTGATCAGGTGGCCGAGTGGTTAAGGCGTTGGACTGCTAATCCAATGGGAATTTCCCGCGTGAGTTCGAATCTCATCCTGATCGAATTTTTGTTACACATGATTATTTTCATCTTATTTATTTACATAATTTTCAAAAAGTTCCGCAGCAAGCAGGGTTCGAACCTACGCGGGCAATGCCCATTGGATTTCAAGTCCAACTCCTTAACCACTCGGACATCGCTGCACATCTATACGAAAATGCAAACCTCCTTAATCGAAGTGAATACGGAGTTGAGACCGCATTGTTTGCAGTGTTTCATAAATATGGAGCACAGCTGCAAAAGACAAACTCTTTGTCTTTGTATGAAATTGTCTGATCAGGTGGCCGAGTGGTTAAGGCGTTGGACTGCTAATCCAATGGGAATTTCCCGCGTGAGTTCGAATCTCATCCTGATCGAATTTTTGTTACACATGATTATTTTCATCTTATTTATTTACATAATTTTCAAAAAGATCCGCAGCGAGCAGGGTTCGAACCTACGCGGGCAATGCCCATTGGATTTCAAGTCCAACTCCTTAACCACTCGGACATCGCTGCACATCTATACGAAATTCAAACCCCCTTTATCGAAAGTGAATACGGAGTTGAGACCGCATTGTTTGCAGTGTTTCATAAATATGGAGCACAGCTGGCAAAAGACAAACTCTTTGTCTTTGTATGAAATTGTCTGATCAGGTGGCCGAGTGGTTAAGGCGTTGGACTGCTAATCCAATGGGAATTTCCCGCGTGAGTTCGAATCTCATCCTGATCGAATTTTTGTTACACATGATTATTTTTTTCATCTTATTTATTTACATAATTTTCAAAAAGATCCGCAGCGAGCAGGGTTTCGCTCGGACATCGCTGCACATCTATACGAAAATGCAAACCTCCTTAATCGACAGTGAATACGGAGTTGAGACCGCATTGTTTGCAGTGTTTCATAAATATGGAGCACAGCAGGCAAAAGACAAACTCTTTTTGTCTTTGTATGAAATTGTCTGATCAGGTGGCCGAGTGGTTAAGGCGTTGGACTGCTAATCCAATGGGAATTTCCCGCGTGAGTTCGAATCTCATCCTGATCGAATTTTTGTTACACATGATTATTTTCATCTTATTTATTTACATAATTTTCAAAAAGATCCGCAGCGAGCAGGGTTCGAACCTACGCGGGCAATGCCCATTGGATTTCAAGTCCAACTCCTTAACCACTCGGACATCGCTGCACATCTATACGAAAATGCAACCTCCTTAATCGAAGTGATACGAGAAAAAATACCGCTTCTTTTATGTTCCCATATGATCAAGTCTTGCATAAAAGATCGATTAGAGGTGGTCCCGCTTTACGAAGTCAGTATTTAGCGAGAAATTTGCATTTGTTTTGTATGGAATACGTAGAAAACGTCTCTCCGATGCACGCGGTTTATGCTCAGATCCAAGCAAGGAGTGCCAATGGGTGAGAAGAAGAGGCAGTCTCTGACCGTCTTGCCCACTTAGCACCCATTTTCACCCAAGAGATAGAGATACATACTTAGAGAAAAGCGAGACAATGAAAGAAGTCGAAGAGGTTAGAGACCATACGTTTAAATTTGAAATTTTTGTAGCGGGCGCTCAAAAAAGGCTCATCCAGTTGGAGTTTAGCACATCTTTGAAACGTAATTTTATTAATACGGTATTCTTTCCCCTTTAATCGACAGTGAATACGGAGTTGAGACCGCATTGTTTGCAGTGTTTCATAATATGGAGCACAGCTGGCAAAAGACAAACTCTTTGTCTTTGTATGAAATTGTCTGATCAGGTTGGCCGAGTGGTTAAGGCGTTGGACTGCTAATCCAATGGGAATTTCCCGCGTGAGTTCGAATCTCATCCTGATCGAATTTTTGTTACACATGATTATTTTCATCTATTTATTTACATAATTTTCAAAAGATCCGCAGCGAGCAGGGTTCGAACCTACGCGGGCAATGCCCATTGGATTTCAAGTCCAACTCCTTAACCACTCGGACATCGCTGCACATCTATACGAAAATTCAAACCCCTTAATCGACAGTGAATACGGAGTTGAGACCGCATTGTTTGCAGTGTTTCATAAATATGGAGCACAGCAGGCAAAAGACAAACTCTTTTTATCTTTGTATGAATTGTCTGATCAGGTGGCCGAGTGGTTAAGGCGTTGGACTGCTAATCCAATGGGAATTTCCCGCGTGAGTTCGAATCTCATCCTGATCGAATTTTTGTTACACATGATTATTTTCATCTTATTTATTTACATAATTTTTCAAAAAATCCGCAGCGAGCAGGGTTCGCCTCGGACATCGCTGCACATCTATACGAAAATGCAAACCTCCTTAATCGACAGTGAATACGGAGTTGAGACCGCATTGTTTTGCAGTGTTTCATAAATATGGAGCACAGCAGGCAAAAGACAAACTCTTTTTGTCTTTGTATGAAATTGTCTGATCAGGTGGCCGAGTGGTTAAGGCGTTGGACTGCTAATCCAATGGGAATTTCCCGCGTGAGTTCGAATCTCATCCTGATCGAATTGTTGTTACACATGATTATTTTCATCTTATTTATTTACATAATTTTCAAAAAAGTTCCGCAGCGAGCAGGGTTCGAACCTACGCGGGCAATGCCCATTGGATTTCAAGTCCAACTCCTTAACCACTCGGACATCGCTGCACATCTATACGAAAATGCAAACCTCCTTAATCGACAGTGAATACGGAGTTGAGACCGCATTGTTTGCAGTGTTTCATAAATATGGAGCACAGCAGGCAAAAGACAAACTCTTTGTCTTTGTATGAAATTGTCTGATCAGGTGGCCGAGTGGTTAAGGCGTTGGACTGCTAATCCAATGGGAATTTCCCGCGTGAGTTCGAATCTCATCCTGATCGAATTTTTGTTACACATGATTATTTTCATCTTATTTATTTACATAATTTTCAAAAAGATCCGCAGCGAGCAGGGTTCGAACCGCTCGACATCGCTGCACATCTATACGAAAATGCAAACCTCCTTAATCGACAGTGAATACGGAGTTGAGACCGCATTGTTTGCAGTGTTTCATAAATATGGAGCACAGCAGGCAAAAGACAAACTCTTTTTGTCTTTGTATGAAATTGTCTGATCAGGTGGCCGAGTGGTTAAGGCGTTGGACTGCTAATCCAATGGGAATTTCCCGCGTGAGTTCGAATCTCATCCTGATCGAATTTTTGTTACACATGATTATTTTCATCTTATTTATTTACATAATTTTCAAAAGATCCGCAGCGAGCAGGGTTCGAACCTACGCGGGCAATGCCCATTGGATTTCAAGTCCAACTCCTTAACCACTCGGACATCGCTGCACATCTATACGAAAATGCAAACCCCCTTAATCGACAGTGAATACGGAGTTGAGACCGCATTGTTTGCAGTGTTTCATAAATATGGAGCACAGCTGGCAAAAGACAAACTCTTTGTCTTTGTATGAAATTGTCTGATCAGGTGGCCGAGTGGTTAAGGCGTTGGACTGCTAATCCAATGGGAATTTCCCGCGTGAGTTCGAATCTCATCCTGATCGAATTTTTGTTACACATGATTTTTTTCATCTTATTTATTTACATAATTTTCAAAAAGATCCGCAGCGAGCAGGGTTTCGCTCGGACATCGCTGCACATCTATAACGAAAATGCAAACCTCCTTAATCGACAGTGAATACGGAGTTGAGACCGCATTGTTTGCAGTGTTTCATAAATATGGAGCACAGCAGGCAAAAGACAAACTCTTTTTGTCTTTGTATGAAATTGTCTGATCAGGTGGCCGAGTGGTTAAGGCGTTGGACTGCTAATCCAATGGGAATTTCCCGCGTGAGTTCGAATCTCATCCTGATCGAATTTTTGTTACACATGATTATTTTCATCTTATTTATTTACATAATTTTCAAAAAGATCCGCAGCGAGCAGGGTTCGAACCTACGCGGGCAATGCCCATTGGATTTCAAGTCCAACTCCTTAACCACTCGGACATCGCTGCACATCTATACGAAAATTCAAACCTCCTTAATCGACAGTGAATACGGAGTTGAGACCGCATTGTTTGCAGTGTTTCATAAATATGGAGCACAGCAGGCAAAAGACAAACTCTTTTGTCTTTGTATGAAATTGTCTGATCAGGTGGCCGAGTGGTTAAGGCGTTGGACTGCTAATCCAATGGGAATTTCCCGCGTGAGTTCGAATCTCATCCTGATCGAATTTTTGTTACACATGATTATTTTCATCTTATTTATTTACATAATTTTCAAAAAAGATCCGCAGCGAGCAGGGTTCGAACCTACGCGGGCAATGCCCATTGGATTTCAAGTCCAACTCCTTAACCACTCGGACATCGCTGCACATCTATACGAAAATTCAAACCCCCTTAATCGACAGTGAATACGGAGTTGAGACCGCATTGTTTGCAGTGTTTCATAAATATGGAGCACAGCAGGCAAAAGACAAACTCTTTTTGTCTTTGTATGAAATTGTCTGATCAGGTGGCCGAGTGGTTAAGGCGTTGGACTGCTAATCCAATGGGAATTTCCCGCGTGAGTTCGAATCTCATCCTGATCGAATTTTTGTTACACATGATTTTTTTCATCTTATTTATTTACATAATTTTCAAAAAGATCCGCAGCGAGCAGGGTTCGCTCGACATCGCTGCACATCTATACGAAAATGCAAACCTCCTTAATCGACAGTGAATACGGAGTTGAGACCGCATTGTTTGCAGTGTTTCATAAATATGGAGCACAGCAGGCAAAAGACAAACTCTTTTGTCTTTGTATGAAATTGTCTGATCAGGTGGCCGAGTGGTTAAGGCGTTGGACTGCTAATCCAATGGGAATTTCCCGCGTGAGTTCGAATCTCATCCTGATCGAATTTTTGTTACACATGATTATTTTCATCTTATTTATTTACATAATTTTCAAAAAGTTCCGCAGCGAGCAGGGTTCGAACCTACGCGGGCAATGCCCATTGGATTTCAAGTCCAACTCCTTAACCACTCGGACATCGCTGCACATCTATACGAAAATTCAAACCCCCTTTATCGAAAGTGAATACGGAGTTGAGACCGCATTGTTTGCAGTGTTTCATAAATATGGAGCACAGCAGGCAAAAGACAAACTCTTTTTATCTTTGTATGAAATTGTCTGATCAGGTGGCCGAGTGGTTAAGGCGTTGGACTGCTAATCCAATGGGAATTTCCCGCGTGAGTTCGAATCTCATCCTGATCGAATTTTTGTTACACATGATTATTTTCATCTTATTTATTTACATAATTTTCAAAAAGATCCGCAGCGAGCAGGGTTCGAACCTACGCGGGCAATGCCCATTGGATTTCAAGTCCAACTCCTTAACCACTCGGACATCGCTGCACATCTATACGAAAATGCAAACCTCCTTAATCGACAGTGAATACGGAGTTGAGACCGCATTGTTTGCAGTGTTTCATAAATATGGAGCACAGCAGGCAAAAGACAAACTCTTTGTCTTTGTATGAAATTGTCTGATCAGGTGGCCGAGTGGTAAGGCGTTGGACTGCTAATCCAATGGGAATTTCCCGCGTGAGTTCGAATCTCATCCTGATCGAATTTTTGTTACACATGATTATTTTCATCTTATTTATTTACATAATTTTCAAAAAGATCCGCAGCGAGCAGGGTTCGCTCGGACATCGCTGCACATCTATACGAAAATGCAAACCTCCTTAATCGACAGTGAATACGGAGTTGAGACCGCATTGTTTGCAGTGTTTCATAAATATGGAGCACAGCAGGCAAAAGACAAACTCTTTTTGTCTTTGTATGAAATTGTCTGATCAGGTGGCCGAGTGGTTAAGGCGTTGGACTGCTAATCCAATGGGAATTTCCCGCGTGAGTTCGAATCTCATCCTGATCGAATTTTTGTTACACATGATTATTTTCATCTTATTTATTTACATAATTTTCAAAAAGATCCGCAGCGAGCAGGGTTCGAACCTACGCGGGCAATGCCCATTGGATTTCAAGTCCAACTCCTTAACCACTCGGACATCGCTGCACATCTATACGAAAATGCAAACCTCCTTAATCGACAGTGAATACGGAGTTGAGACCGCATTGTTTGCAGTGTTTCATAAATATGGAGCACAGCAGGCAAAAGACAAACTCTTTGTCTTTGTATGAAATTGTCTGATCAGGTGGCCGAGTGGTTAAGGCGTTGGACTGCTAATCCAATGGGAATTTCCCGCGTGAGTTCGAATCTCATCCTGATCGAATTTTTGTTACACATGATTATTTTCATCTTATTTATTTACATAATTTTCAAAAAGATCCGCAGCGAGCAGGGTTCGAACCTACGCGGGCAATGCCCATTGGATTTCAAGTCCAACTCCTTAACCACTCGAACATCGCTGCACATCTATACGAAAATGCAAACCTCCTTAATCGACAGTGAATACGGAGTTGAGACCGCATTGTTTGCAGTGTTTCATAAATATGGAGCACAGCAGGCAAAAGACAAACTCTTTGTCTTTGTATGAAATTGTCTGATCAGGTGGCCGAGTGGTTAAGGCGTTGGACTGCTAATCCAATGGGAATTTCCCGCGTGAGTTCGAATCTCATCCTGATCGAATTTTTGTTACACATGATTATTTTCATCTTATTTATTTACATAATTTTCAAAAAGATCCGCAGCGAGCAGGGTTCGAACCTACGCGGGCAATGCCCATTGGATTTCAAGTCCAACTCCTTAACCACTCGGACATCGCTGCACATCTATACGAAAATGCAAACCCCTTAATCGACAGTGAATACGGAGTTGAGACCGCATTGTTTGCAGTGTTTCATAAATATGGAGCACAGCAGGCAAAGACAAACTCTTTGTCTTTGTATGAAATTGTCTGATCAGGTGGCCGAGTGGTTAAGGCGTTGGACTGCTAATCCAATGGGAATTTCCCGCGTGAGTTCGAATCTCATCCTGATCGAATTTTTGTTACACATGATTTTTTCATCTTATTTATTTACATAATTTTCAAAAAGATCCGCAGCGAGCAGGGTTCGCTCGGACATCGCTGCACATCTATACGAAAATGCAAACCTCCTTAATCGACAGTGAATACGGAGTTGAGACCGCATTGTTTGCAGTGTTTCATAAATATGGAGCACAGCAGGCAAAAGACAAACTCTTTTTGTCTTTGTATGAAATTGTCTGATCAGGTGGCCGAGTGGTTAAGGCGTTGGACTGCTAATCCAATGGGAATTTCCCGCGTGAGTTCGAATCTCATCCTGATCGAATTTTTGTTACACATGATTATTTTCATCTTATTTATTTACATAATTTTCAAAAAGATCCGCAGCGAGCAGGGTTCGAACCTACGCGGGCAATGCCCATTGGATTTCAAGTCCAACTCCTTAACCACTCGGACATCGCTGCACATCTATACGAAAATGCAAACCTCCTTAATCGACAGTGAATACGGAGTTGAGACCGCATTGTTTGCAGTGTTTCATAAATATGGAGCACAGCAGGCAAAAGACAAACTCTTTGTCTTTGTATGAAATTGTCTGATCAGGTGGCCGAGTGGTTAAGGCGTTGGACTGCTAATCCAATGGGAATTTCCCGCGTGAGTTCGAATCTCATCCTGATCGAATTTTTGTTACACATGATTATTTTCATCTTATTTATTTACATAATTTTCAAAAAAGTTCCGCAGCGAGCAGGGTTCGAACCTACGCGGGCAATGCCCATTGGATTTCAAGTCCAACTCCTTAACCACTCGACATCGCTGCACATCTATACGAAAATGCAAACCTCCTTAATCGACAGTGAATACGGAGTTGAGACCGCATTGTTTGCAGTGTTTCATAAATATGGAGCACAGCTGGCAAAAGACAAACTCTTTGTCTTTGTATGAAATTGTCTGATCAGGTGGCCGAGTGGTTAAGGCGTTGGACTGCTAATCCAATGGGAATTTCCCGCGTGAGTTCGAATCTCATCCTGATCGAATTTTTGTTACACATGATTATTTTCATCTTATTTATTTACATAATTTTCAAAAAGATCCGCAGCGAGCAGGGTTCGCTCGGACATCGCTGCACATCTATACGAAAATGCAAACCTCCTTAATCGACAGTGAATACGGAGTTGAGACCGCATTGTTTGCAGTGTTTCATAAATATGGAGCACAGCAGGCAAAAGACAAACTCTTTTTGTCTTTGTATGAAATTGTCTGATCAGGTGGCCGAGTGGTTAAGGCGTTGGACTGCTAATCCAATGGGAATTTCCCGCGTGAGTTCGAATCTCATCCTGATCGAATTTTTGTTACACATGATTATTTTCATCTTATTTATTTACATAATTTTCAAAAAGATCCGCAGCGAGCAGGGTTCGAACCTACGCGGGCAATGCCCATTGGATTTCAAGTCCAACTCCTTAACCACTCGGACATCGCTGCACATCTATACGAAAATTCAAACCTCCTTAATCGACAGTGAATACGGAGTTGAGACCGCATTGTTTGCAGTGTTTCATAAATATGGAGCACAGCAGGCAAAAGACAAACTCTTTTTATCTTTGTATGAAATTGTCTGATCAGGTGGCCGAGTGGTTAAGGCGTTGGACTGCTAATCCAATGGGAATTTCCCGCGTGAGTTCGAATCTCATCCTGATCGAATTTTTGTTACACATGATTATTTTCATCTTATTTATTTACATAATTTTCAAAAAGATCCGCAGCGAGCAGGGTTCGCTCGGACATCGCTGCACATCTATACGAAAATGCAAACCTCCTTAATCGACAGTGAATACGGAGTTGAGACCGCATTGTTTGCAGTGTTTCATAAATATGGAGCACAGCAGGCAAAAGACAAACTCTTTTTGTCTTTGTATGAAATTGTCTGATCAGGTGGCCGAGTGGTTAAGGCGTTGGACTGCTAATCCAATGGGAATTTCCCGCGTGAGTTCGAATCTCATCCTGATCGAATTTTTGTTACACATGATTATTTTCATCTTATTTATTTACATAATTTTCAAAAAGATCCGCAGCGAGCAGGGTTCGAACCTACGCGGGCAATGCCCATTGGATTTCAAGTCCAACTCCTTAACCACTCGGACATCGCTGCACATCTATACGAAAATTCAAACCCCTTAATCGACAGTGAATACGGAGTTGAGACCGCATTGTTTGCAGTGTTTCATAAATATGGAGCACAGCAGGCAAAAGACAAACTCTTTTATCTTTGTATGAAATTGTCTGATCAGGTGGCCGAGTGGTTAAGGCGTTGGACTGCTAATCCAATGGGAATTTCCCGCGTGAGTTCGAATCTCATCCTGATCGAATTTTTGTTACACATGATTTTTTTCATCTTATTTATTTACATAATTTTCAAAAAGATCCGCAGCGAGCAGGGTTCGCTCGGACATCGCTGCACATCTATACGAAATGCAAACCTCCTTAATCGACAGTGAATACGGAGTTGAGACCGCATTGTTTGCAGTGTTTCATAAATATGGAGCACAGCAGGCAAAAGACAAACTCTTTTTGTCTTTGTATGAATTGTCTGATCAGGTGGCCGAGTGGTTAAGGCGTTGGACTGCTAATCCAATGGGAATTTCCCGCGTGAGTTCGAATCTCATCCTGATCGAATTTTTGTTACACATGATTATTTTCATCTTATTTATTTACATAATTTTCAAAAAGATCCGCAGCGAGCAGGGTTCGAACCTACGCGGGCAATGCCCATTGGATTTCAAGTCCAACTCCTTAACCACTCGGACATCGCTGCACATCTATACGAAAATGCAAACCTCCTTAATCGACAGTGAATACGGAGTTGAGACCGCATTGTTTGCAGTGTTTCATAAATATGGAGCACAGCAGGCAAAAGACAAACTCTTTGTCTTTGTATGAAATTGTCTGATCAGGTGGCCGAGTGGTTAAGGCGTTGGACTGCTAATCCAATGGGAATTTCCCGCGTGAGTTCGAATCTCATCCTGATCGAATTTTTGTTACACATGATTATTTTCATCTTATTTATTTACATAATTTTCAAAAAGATCCGCAGCGAGCAGGGTTCGCTACGGACATCGCTGCACATCTATACGAAAATGCAAACCTCCTTAATCGACAGTGAATACGGAGTTGAGACCGCATTGTTTGCAGTGTTTCATAAATATGGAGCACAGCAGGCAAAAGACAAACTCTTTTTGTCTTTGTATGAAATTGTCTGATCAGGTGGCCGAGTGGTTAAGGCGTTGGACTGCTAATCCAATGGGAATTTCCCGCGTGAGTTCGAATCTCATCCTGATCGAATTTTTGTTACACATGATTATTTTCATCTTATTTATTTACATAATTTTCAAAAAGATCCGCAGCGAGCAGGGTTCGAACCTACGCGGGCAATGCCCATTGGATTTCAAGTCCAACTCCTTAACCACTCGGACATCGCTGCACATCTATACGAAAATTCAACCCCCTTAATCGACAGTGAATACGGAGTTGAGACCGCATTGTTTGCAGTGTTTCATAAATATGGAGCACAGCAGGCAAAAGACAAACTCTTTTTATCTTTGTATGAAATTGTCTGATCAGGTGGCCGAGTGGTTAAGGCGTTGGACTGCTAATCCAATGGGAATTTCCCGCGTGAGTTCGAATCTCATCCTGATCGAATTTTTGTTACACATGATTATTTTCATCTTATTTATTTACATAATTTTCAAAAAGATCCGCAGCGAGCAGGGTTCGCTCGGACATCGCTGCACATCTATACGAAAATGCAAACCTCCTTAATCGACAGTGAATACGGAGTTGAGACCGCATTGTTTGCAGTGTTTCATAAATATGGAGCACAGCAGGCAAAAGACAAACTCTTTTTGTCTTTGTATGAAATTGTCTGATCAGGTGGCCGAGTGGTTAAGGCGTTGGACTGCTAATCCAATGGGAATTTCCCGCGTGAGTTCGAATCTCATCCTGATCGAATTTTTGTTACACATGATTATTTTCATCTTATTTATTTACATAATTTTCAAAAAGATCCGCAGCGAGCAGGGTTCGAACCTACGCGGGCAATGCCCATTGGATTTCAAGTCCAACTCCTTAACCACTCGGACATCGCTGCACATCTATACGAAAATGCAAACCTCCTTAATCGACAGTGAATACGGAGTTGAGACCGCATTGTTTGCAGTGTTTCATAAATATGGAGCACAGCAGGCAAAAGACAAACTCTTTTTATCTTTGTATGAAATTGTCTGATCAGGTGGCCGAGTGGTTAAGGCGTTGGACTGCTAATCCAATGGGAATTTCCCGCGTGAGTTCGAATCTCATCCTGATCGAATTTTTGTTACACATGATTATTTTCATCTTATTTATTTACATAATTTTCAAAAAGATCCGCAGCGAGAGCAGGGTTCGTCTCGGACATCGCTGCACATCTATACGAAAATTCAAACCTCCTTAATCGACAGTGAATACGGAGTTGAGACCGCATTGTTTGCAGTGTTTCATAAATATGGAGCACAGCAGGCAAAAGACAAACTCTTTTTGTCTTTGTATGAAATTGTCTGATCAGGTGGCCGAGTGGTTAAGGCGTTGGACTGCTAATCCAATGGGAATTTCCCGCGTGAGTTCGAATCTCATCCTGATCGAATTTTTGTTACACATGATTATTTTCATCTTATTTATTTACATAATTTTCAAAAAGATCCGCAGCGAGCAGGGTTCGAACCTACGCGGGCAATGCCCATTGGATTTCAAGTCCAACTCCTTAACCACTCGGACATCGCTGCACATCTATACGAAAATTCAAACCCCCTTTATCGAAAGTGAATACGGAGTTGAGACCGCATTGTTTGCAGTGTTTCATAAATATGGAGCACAGCAGGCAAAAGACAAACTCTTTTTGTCTTTGTATGAAATTGTCTGATCAGGTGGCCGAGTGGTTAAGGCGTTGGACTGCTAATCCAATGGGAATTTCCCGCGTGAGTTCGAATCTCATCCTGATCGAATTTTTGTTACACATGATTATTTTCATCTGATTTATTTACATAATTTTCAAAAAGATCCGCAGCGAGCAGGGTTCGAACCTACGCGGGCAATGCCCATTGGATTTCAAGTCCAACTCCTTAACCACTCGGACATCGCTGCACATCTATACGAAAATTCAAACCTCCTTAATCGACAGTGAATACGGAGTTGAGACCGCATTGTTTGCAGTGTTTCATAAATATGGAGCACAGCAGGCAAAAGACAAACTCTTTGTCTTTGTATGAAATTGTCTGATCAGGTGGCCGAGTGGTTAAGGCGTTGGACTGCTAATCCAATGGGAATTTCCCGCGTGAGTTCGAATCTCATCCTGATCGAATTTTTGTTACACATGATTATTTTCATCTTATTTATTTACATAATTTTCAAAAAGATCCGCAGCGAGCAGGGTTCGAACCTACGCGGGCAATGCCCATTGGATTTCAAGTCCAACTCCTTAACCACTCGGACATCGCTGCACATCTATACGAAAATTCAACCCCCTTTATCGAAAGTGAATACGGAGTTGAGACCGCATTGTTTGCAGTGTTTCATAAATATGGAGCACAGCAGGCAAAAGACAAACTCTTTTTGTCTTTGTATGAAATTGTCTGATCAGGTGGCCGAGTGGTTAAGGCGTTGGACTGCTAATCCAATGGGAATTTCCCGCGTGAGTTCGAATCTCATCCTGATCGAATTTTTGTTACACATGATTATTTTCATCTTATTTATTTACATAATTTTCAAAAAGATCCGCAGCGAGCAGGGTTCGAACCTACGCGGGCAATGCCCATTGGATTTCAAGTCCAACTCCTTAACCACTCGGACATCGCTGCACATCTATACGAAAATTCAAACCCCCTTATCGACAGTGAATACGGAGTTGAGACCGCATTGTTTGCAGTGTTTCATAAATATGGAGCACAGCAGGCAAAAGACAAACTCTTTTTATCTTTGTATGAAATTGTCTGATCAGGTGGCCGAGTGGTTAAGGCGTTGGACTGCTAATCCAATGGGAATTTCCCGCGTGAGTTCGAATCTCATCCTGATCGAATTTTTGTTACACATGATTATTTTCATCTTATTTATTTACATAATTTTCAAAAAGATCCGCAGCGAGCAGGGTTTCGCTCGGACATCGCTGCACATCTATACGAAAATGCAAACCTCCTTAATCGACAGTGAATACGGAGTTGAGACCGCATTGTTTGCAGTGTTTCATAAATATGGAGCACAGCAGGCAAAAGACAAACTCTTTTTGTCTTTGTATGAAATTGTCTGATCAGGTGGCCGAGTGGTTAAGGCGTTGGACTGCTAATCCAATGGGAATTTCCCGCGTGAGTTCGAATCTCATCCTGATCGAATTTTTGTTACACATGATTATTTTCATCTATTTATTTACATAATTTTCAAAAAGATCCGCAGCGAGCAGGGTTCGAACCTACGCGGGCAATGCCCATTGGATTTCAAGTCCAACTCCTTAACCACTCGGACATCGCTGCACATCTATACGAAAATTCAAACCCCCTTAATCGACAGTGAATACGGAGTTGAGACCGCATTGTTTGCAGTGTTTCATAAATATGGAGCACAGCAGGCAAAAGACAAACTCTTTTTATCTTT
Source organism: Allodiplogaster sudhausi (assembly GCA_945643635.1). NCBI lineage: Eukaryota > Metazoa > Nematoda > Chromadorea > Rhabditida > Diplogasteridae > Allodiplogaster > Allodiplogaster sudhausi. The sequence goes on along the minus strand of CALZFC010000027.1, from coordinate 63,489 downwards.
GTATGAAATTGTCTGATCAGGTGGCCGAGTGGTTAAGGCGTTGGACTGCTAATCCAATGGGAATTTCCCGCGTGAGTTCGAATCTCATCCTGATCGAATTTTTGTTACACATGATTATTTTCATCTTATTTATTTACATAATTTTCAAAAAGATCCGCAGCGAGCAGGGTTCGCTCGACATCGCTGCACATCTATACGAAAATGCAAACCTCCTTAATCGACAGTGAATACGGAGTTGAGACCGCATTGTTTGCAGTGTTTCATAAATATGGAGCACAGCAGGCAAAAGACAAACTCTTTTTGTCTTTGTATGAAATTGTCTGATCAGGTGGCCGAGTGGTTAAGGCGTTGGACTGCTAATCCAATGGGAATTTCCCGCGTGAGTTCGAATCTCATCCTGATCGAATTTTTGTTACACATGATTATTTTCATCTATTTATTTACATAATTTTCAAAAAGATCCGCAGCGAGCAGGGTTCGAACCTACGCGGGCAATGCCCATTGGATTTCAAGTCCAACTCCTTAACCACTCGGACATCGCTGCACATCTATACGAAAATTCAAACCCCCTTTATCGAAAGTGAATACGGAGTTGAGACCGCATTGTTTGCAGTGTTTCATAAATATGGAGCACAGCAGGCAAAAGACAAACTCTTTTGTCTTTGTATGAAATTGTCTGATCAGGTGGCCGAGTGGTTAAGGCGTTGGACTGCTAATCCAATGGGAATTTCCCGCGTGAGTTCGAATCTCATCCTGATCGAATTTTTGTTACACATGATTATTTTCATCTGATTTATTTACATAATTTTCAAAAAGATCCGCAGCGAGCAGGGTTCGAACCTACGCGGGCAATGCCCATTGGATTTCAAGTCCAACTCCTTAACCACTCGGACATCGCTGCACATCTATACGAAAATTCAAACCCCCTTAATCGAAAGTGAATACGGAGTTGAGACCGCATTGTTTGCAGTGTTTCATAAATATGGAGCACAGCAGGCAAAAGACAAACTCTTTTTGTCTTTGTATGAAATTGTCTGATCAGGTGGCCGAGTGGTTAAGGCGTTGGACTGCTAATCCAATGGGAATTTCCCGCGTGAGTTCGAATCTCATCCTGATCGAATTTTTGTTACACATGATTATTTTCATCTATTTATTTACATAATTTTCAAAAGATCCGCAGCGAGCAGGGTTCGAACCTACGCGGGCAATGCCCATTGGATTTCAAGTCCAACTCCTTAACCACTCGGACATCGCTGCACATCTATACGAAAATTCAAACCCCTTTATCGACAGTGAATACGGAGTTGAGACCGCATTGTTTGCAGTGTTTCATAAATATGGAGCACAGCAGGCAAAAGACAAACTCTTTTTGTCTTTGTATGAAATTGTCTGATCAGGTGGCCGAGTGGTTAAGGCGTTGGACTGCTAATCCAATGGGAATTTCCCGCGTGAGTTCGAATCTCATCCTGATCGAATTTTTGTTACACATGATTATTTTCATCTTATTTATTTACATAATTTTCAAAAAGATCCGCAGCGAGCAGGGTTCGAACCTACGCGGGCAATGCCCATTGGATTTCAAGTCCAACTCCTTAACCACTCGAACATCGCTGCACATCTATACGAAAATGCAAACCTCCTTAATCGACAGTGAATACGGAGTTGAGACCGCATTGTTTGCAGTGTTTCATAAATATGGAGCACAGCAGGCAAAAGACAAACTCTTTTTGTCTTTGTATGAAATTGTCTGATCAGGTGGCCGAGTGGTTAAGGCGTTGGACTGCTAATCCAATGGGAATTTCCCGCGTGAGTTCGAATCTCATCCTGATCGAATTTTTGTTACACATGATTATTTTCATCTATTTATTTACATAATTTTCAAAAAGATCCGCAGCGAGCAGGGTTCGAACCTACGCGGGCAATGCCCATTGGATTTCAAGTCCAACTCCTTAACCACTCGGACATCGCTGCACATCTATACGAAAATTCAAACCCCCTTTATCGAAAGTGAATACGGAGTTGAGACCGCATTGTTTGCAGTGTTTCATAAATATGGAGCACAGCAGGCAAAAGACAAACTCTTTTTGTCTTTGTATGAAATTGTCTGATCAGGTGGCCGAGTGGTTAAGGCGTTGGACTGCTAATCCAATGGGAATTTCCCGCGTGAGTTCGAATCTCATCCTGATCGAATTTTTGTTACACATGATTATTTTCATCTTATTTATTTACATAATTTTCAAAAAGATCCGCAGCGAGCAGGGTTCGAACCTACGCGGGCAATGCCCATTGGATTTCAAGTCCAACTCCTTAACCACTCGAACATCGCTGCACATCTATACGAAAATTCAAACCCCCTTAATCGACAGTGAATACGGAGTTGAGACCGCATTGTTTGCAGTGTTTCATAAATATGGAGCACAGCAGGCAAAAGACAAACTCTTTTTGTCTTTGTATGAAATTGTCTGATCAGGTGGCCGAGTGGTTAAGGCGTTGGACTGCTAATCCAATGGGAATTTCCCGCGTGAGTTCGAATCTCATCCTGATCGAATTTTTGTTACACATGATTATTTTCATCTTATTTATTTACATAATTTTCAAAAAGATCCGCAGCGAGCAGGGTTCGAACCTACGCGGGCAATGCCCATTGGATTTCAAGTCCAACTCCTTAACCACTCGGACATCGCTGCACATCTATACGAAAATTCAAACCCCTTTATCGAAAGTGAATACGGAGTTGAGACCGCATTGTTTGCAGTGTTTCATAAATATGGAGCACAGCAGGCAAAAGACAAACTCTTTTTGTCTTTGTATGAAATTGTCTGATCAGGTGGCCGAGTGGTTAAGGCGTTGGACTGCTAATCCAATGGGAATTTCCCGCGTGAGTTCGAATCTCATCCTGATCGAATTTTTGTTACACATGATTATTTTCATCTTATTTATTTACATAATTTTCAAAAAGATCCGCAGCGAGCAGGGTTCGAACCTACGCGGGCAATGCCCATTGGATTTCAAGTCCAACTCCTTAACCACTCGAACATCGCTGCACATCTATACGAAAATGCAAACCTCCTTATCGACAGTGAATACGGAGTTGAGACCGCATTGTTTGCAGTGTTTCATAAATATGGAGCACAGCAGGCAAAAGACAAACTCTTTGTCTTTGTATGAAATTGTCTGATCAGGTGGCCGAGTGGTTAAGGCGTTGGACTGCTAATCCAATGGGAATTTCCCGCGTGAGTTCGAATCTCATCCTGATCGAATTTTTGTTACACATGATTATTTTCATCTTATTTATTTACATAATTTTCAAAAAGATCCGCAGCGAGCAGGGTTCGAACCTACGCGGGCAATGCCCATTGGATTTCAAGTCCAACTCCTTAACCACTCGGACATCGCTGCACATCTATACGAAAATTCAAACCCCCTTTATCGAAAGTGAATACGGAGTTGAGACCGCATTGTTTGCAGTGTTTCATAAATATGGAGCACAGCAGGCAAAAGACAAACTCTTTTGTCTTTGTATGAACTTGTCTGATCAGGTGGCCGAGTGGTTAAGGCGTTGGACTGCTAATCCAATGGGAATTTCCCGCGTGAGTTCGAATCTCATCCTGATCGAATTTTTGTTACACATGATTATTTTCATCTTATTTATTTACATAATTTTCAAAAAGATCCGCAGCGAGCAGGGTTCGAACCTACGCGGGCAATGCCCATTGGATTTCAAGTCCAACTCCTTAACCACTCGGACATCGCTGCACATCTATACGAAAATTCAAACCCCCTTTATCGACAGTGAATACGGAGTTGAGACCGCATTGTTTGCAGTGTTTCATAAATATGGAGCACAGCAGGCAAAAGACAAACTCTTTTTGTCTTTGTATGAAATTGTCTGATCAGGTGGCCGAGTGGTTAAGGCGTTGGACTGCTAATCCAATGGGAATTTCCCGCGTGAGTTCGAATCTCATCCTGATCGAATTTTGTTACACATGATTATTTTCATCTTATTTATTTACATAATTTTCAAAAAGATCCGCAGCGAGCAGGGTTCGAACCTACGCGGGCAATGCCCATTGGATTTCAAGTCCAACTCCTTAACCACTCGGACATCGCTGCACATCTATACGAAAATTCAAACCCCCTTTATCGAAAGTGAATACGGAGTTGAGACCGCATTGTTTGCAGTGTTTCATAAATATGGAGCACAGCAGGCAAAAGACAAACTCTTTTTGTCTTTGTATGAAATTGTCTGATCAGGTGGCCGAGTGGTTAAGGCGTTGGACTGCTAATCCAATGGGAATTTCCCGCGTGAGTTCGAATCTCATCCTGATCGAATTTTTGTTACACATGATTATTTTCATCTTATTTATTTACATAATTTTCAAAAAGATCCGCAGCGAGCAGGGTTCGAACCTACGCGGGCAATGCCCATTGGATTTCAAGTCCAACTCCTTAACCACTCGGACATCGCTGCACATCTATACGAAAATTCAAACCCCCTTTATCGAAGTGAATACGGAGTTGAGACCGCATTGTTTGCAGTGTTTCATAAATATGGAGCACAGCAGGCAAAAGACAAACTCTTTTTGTCTTTGTATGAAATTGTCTGATCAGGTGGCCGAGTGGTTAAGGCGTTGGACTGCTAATCCAATGGGAATTTCCCGCGTGAGTTCGAATCTCATCCTGATCGAATTTTTGTTACACATGATTATTTTCATCTTATTTATTTACATAATTTTCAAAAAGATCCGCAGCGAGCAGGTGGCCAACTGTTAAGAACGCGTTGGACCTCTAATCCAATGGGAATTCGGAGTTGAGATTGTTTGCAGTGTTTCATAAATATGGAGCACAGCAGGCAAAAGACAAACTCTTTTTGTCTTTGTATGAAATTGTCTGATCAGGTGGCCGAGTGGTTAAGGCGTTGGACTGCTAATCCAATGGGAATTTCCCGCGTGAGTTCGAATCTCATCCTGATCGAATTTTTGTTACACATGATTATTTTCATCTATTTATTTACATAATTTTCAAAAAGTTCCGCAGCGAGCAGGGTTCGAACTACGCGGGCAATGCCCATTGGATTTCAAGTCCAACTCCTTAACCACTCGAACATCGCTGCACATCTATACGAAAATGCAAACCCCCTTAATCGACAGTGAATACGGAGTTGAGACCGCATTGTTTGCAGTGTTTCATAAATATGGAGCACAGCTGGCAAAGACAAACTCTTTTGTCTTTGTATGAAATTGTCTGATCAGGTGGCCGAGTGGTTAAGGCGTTGGACTGCTAATCCAATGGGAATTTCCCGCGTGAGTTCGAATCTCATCCTGATCGAATTTTTGTTACACATGATTATTTTCATCTTATTTATTTACATAATTTTCAAAAAGATCCGCAGCGAGCAGGGTTCGAACCTACGCGGCAATGCCCATTGGATTTCAAGTCCAACTCCTTAACCACTCGGACATCGCTGCACATCTATACGAAAATTCAACCCCCTTTATCGAAAGTGAATACGGAGTTGAGACCGCATTGTTTGCAGTGTTTCATAAATATGGAGCACAGCAGGCAAAAGACAAACTCTTTTGTCTTTGTATGAAATTGTCTGATCAGGTGGCCGAGTGGTTAAGGCGTTGGACTGCTAATCCAATGGGAATTTCCCGCGTGAGTTCGAATCTCATCCTGATCGAATTTTTGTTACACATGATTATTTTCATCTTATTTATTTACATAATTTTCAAAAAGATCCGCAGCGAGCAGGGTTCGAACCTACGCGGGCAATGCCCATTGGATTTCAAGTCCAACTCCTTAACCACTCGGACATCGCTGCACATCTATACGAAAATTCAAACCCCCTTTATCGAAAGTGAATACGGAGTTGAGACCGCATTGTTTGCAGTGTTTCATAAATATGGAGCACAGCAGGCAAAAGACAAACTCTTTTTGTCTTTGTATGAAGTCTGATCAGGTGGCCGAGTGGTTAAGGCGTTGGACTGCTAATCCAATGGGAATTTCCCGCGTGAGTTCGAATCTCATCCTGATCGAATTTTTGTTACACATGATTATTTTCATCTTATTTATTTACATAATTTTCAAAAAGATCCGCAGCGAGCAGGGTTCCAATCTACGCGGGCAATGCCCATTGGATTTCAAGTCCAACTCCTTAACCACTCGACATCGCTGCACATCTATACGAAAATGCAAACCTCCTTATCGACAGTGAATACGGAGTTGAGACCGCATTGTTTGCAGTGTTTCATAAATATGGAGCACAGCTGGCAAAAGACAAACTCTTTGTCTTTGTATGAAATGTCTGATCAGGTGGCCGAGTGGTTAAGGCGTTGGACTGCTAATCCAATGGGAATTTCCCGCGTGAGTTCGAATCTCATCCTGATCGAATTTTTGTTACACATGATTATTTTCATCTTATTTATTTACATAATTTTCAAAAAGATCCGCAGCGAGCAGGGTTCGAACCTACGCGGGCAATGCCCATTGGATTTCAAGTCCAACTCCTTAACCACTCGGACATCGCTGCACATCTATACGAAAATTCAAACCCCTTTTATCGAAAGTGAATACGGAGTTGAGACCGCATTGTTTGCAGTGTTTCATAAATATGGAGCACAGCAGGCAAAAGACAAACTCTTTTTGTCTTTGTATGAATTGTCTGATCAGGTGGCCGAGTGGTTAAGGCGTTGGACTGCTAATCCAATGGGAATTTCCCGCGTGAGTTCGAATCTCATCCTGATCGAATTTTTGTTACACATGATTATTTTCATCTCATTTATTTACATAATTTTCAAAAAGATCCGCAGCGAGCAGGGTTCGAACCTACGCGGGCAATGCCCATTGGATTTCAAGTCCAACTCCTTAACCACTCGACATCGCTGCACATCTATACGAAAATCAAACCCCCTTTATCGAAAGTGAATACGGAGTTGAGACCGCATTGTTTGCAGTGTTTCATAAATATGGAGCACAGCAGGCAAAAGACAAACTCTTTTTATCTTTGTATGAAATTGTCTGATCAGGTGGCCGAGTGGTTAAGGCGTTGGACTGCTAATCCAATGGGAATTTCCCGCGTGAGTTCGAATCTCATCCTGATCGAATTTTTGTTACACATGATTATTTTCATCTTATTTATTTACATAATTTTCAAAAAGATCCGCAGCGAGCAGGGTTCGAACCTACGCGGGCAATGCCCATTGGATTTCAAGTCCAACTCCTTAACCACTCGGACATCGCTGCACATCTATACGAAAATTCAAACCCCTTAATCGACAGTGAATACGGAGTTGAGACCGCATTGTTTGCAGTGTTTCATAAATATGGAGCACAGCAGGCAAAAGACAAACTCTTTTGTCTTTGTATGAAATTGTCTGATCAGGTGGCCGAGTGGTTAAGGCGTTGGACTGCTAATCCAATGGGAATTTCCCGCGTGAGTTCGAATCTCATCCTGATCGAATTTTTGTTACACATGATTATTTTCATCTATTTATTTACATAATTTTCAAAAAGATCCGCAGCGAGCAGGGTTCGAACCTACGCGGGCAATGCCCATTGGATTTCAAGTCCAACTCCTTAACCACTCGGACATCGCTGCACATCTATACGAAAATTCAAACCCCTTTATCGACAGTGAATACGGAGTTGAGACCGCATTGTTTGCAGTGTTTCATAAATATGGAGCACAGCAGGCAAAAGACAAACTCTTTTTATCTTTGTATGAAATTGTCTGATCAGGTGGCCGAGTGGTTAAGGCGTTGGACTGCTAATCCAATGGGAATTTCCCGCGTGAGTTCGAATCTCATCCTGATCGAATTTTTGTTACACATGATTATTTTCATCTTATTTATTTACATAATTTTCAAAAAGATCCGCAGCGAGCAGGGTTCGAACCTACGCGGGCAATGCCCATTGGATTTCAAGTCCAACTCCTTAACCACTCGGACATCGCTGCACATCTATACGAAAATTCAAACCCCCTTATCGAAGTGAATACGGAGTTGAGACCGCATTGTTTGCAGTGTTTCATAAATATGGAGCACAGCAGGCAAAAGACAAACTCTTTTTGTCTTTGTATGAACTTGTCTGATCAGGTGGCCGAGTGGTTAAGGCGTTGGACTGCTAATCCAATGGGAATTTCCCGCGTGAGTTCGAATCTCATCCTGATCGAATTTTTGTTACACATGATTATTTTCATCTTATTTATTTACATAATTTTCAAAAAGTCCGCAGCGAGCAGGGTTCGAACTACGCGGCAATGCCCATTGGATTTCAAGTCCAACTCCTTAACCACTCGAACATCGCTGCACATCTATACGAAAATTCAAACCTCCTTAATCGACAGTGAATACGGAGTTGAGACCGCATTGTTTGCAGTGTTTCATAAATATGGAGCACAGCAGGCAAAAGACAAACTCTTTGTCTTTGTATGAAATTGTCTGATCAGGTGGCCGAGTGGTTAAGGCGTTGGACTGCTAATCCAATGGGAATTTCCCGCGTGAGTTCGAATCTCATCCTGATCGAATTTTTGTTACACATGATTATTTTCATCTTATTTATTTACATAATTTTCAAAAAGATCCGCAGCGAGCAGGGTTCGAACCTACGCGGGCAATGCCCATTGGATTTCAAGTCCAACTCCTTAACCACTCGGACATCGCTGCACATCTATACGAAAATTCAAACCCCCTTTATCGAAAGTGAATACGGAGTTGAGACCGCATTGTTTGCAGTGTTTCATAAATATGGAGCACAGCAGGCAAAAGACAAACTCTTTTTTCTTTGTATGAAATTGTCTGATCAGGTGGCCGAGTGGTTAAGGCGTTGGACTGCTAATCCAATGGGAATTTCCCGCGTGAGTTCGAATCTCATCCTGATCGATTTTTGTTACACATGATTATTTTCATCTTATTTATTTACATAATTTTCAAAAAGATCCGCAGCGAGCAGGGTTCGAACCTACGCGGGCAATGCCCATTGGATTTCAAGTCCAACTCCTTAACCACTCGAACATCGCTGCACATCTATACGAAAATTCAAACCTCCTTAATCGAAAGTGAATACGGAGTTGAGACCGCATTGTTTGCAGTGTTTCATAAATATGGAGCACAGCAGGCAAAAGACAAACTCTTTGTCTTTGTATGAATTGTCTGATCAGGTGGCCGAGTGGTTAAGGCGTTGGACTGCTAATCCAATGGGAATTTCCCGCGTGAGTTCGAATCTCATCCTGATCGAATTTTTGTTACACATGATTATTTTCATCTATTTATTTACATAATTTTCAAAAAATCCGCAGCGAGCAGGGTTCGAACCTACGCGGGCAATGCCCATTGGATTTCAAGTCCAACTCCTTAACCACTCGAACATCGCTGCACATCTATACGAAAATCAAACCTCCTTAATCGACAGTGAATACGGAGTTGAGACCGCATTGTTTGCAGTGTTTCATAAATATGGAGCACAGCAGGCAAAAGACAAACTCTTTGTCTTTGTATGAAATTGTCTGATCAGGTGGCCGAGTGGTTAAGGCGTTGGACTGCTAATCCAATGGGAATTTCCCGCGTGAGTTCGAATCTCATCCTGATCGAATTTTTGTTACACATGATTATTTTCATCTTATTTATTTACATAATTTTCAAAAAGATCCGCAGCGAGCAGGGTTCGAACCTACGCGGGCAATGCCCATTGGATTTCAAGTCCAACTCCTTAACCACTCGGACATCGCTGCACATCTATACGAAAATTCAAACCCCTTTATCGACAGTGAATACGGAGTTGAGACCGCATTGTTTGCAGTGTTTCATAAATATGGAGCACAGCAGGCAAAGACAAACTCTTTTGTCTTTGTATGAAATTGTCTGATCAGGTGGCCGAGTGGTTAAGGCGTTGGACTGCTAATCCAATGGGAATTTCCCGCGTGAGTTCGAATCTCATCCTGATCGAATTTTTGTTACACATGATTATTTTCATCTTATTTATTTACATAATTTTCAAAAAGATCCGCAGCGAGCAGGGTTCGAACCTACGCGGGCAATGCCCATTGGATTTCAAGTCCAACTCCTTAACCACTCGGACATCGCTGCACATCTATACGAAAATGCAAACCTCCTTAATCGACAGTGAATACGGAGTTGAGACCGCATTGTTTGCAGTGTTTCATAAATATGGAGCACAGCAGGCAAAAGACAAACTCTTTTTGTCTTTGTATGAAATTGTCTGATCAGGTGGCCGAGTGGTTAAGGCGTTGGACTGCTAATCCAATGGGAATTTCCCGCGTGAGTTCGAATCTCATCCTGATCGAATTTTTGTTACACATGATTATTTTCATCTTATTTATTTACATAATTTTCAAAAAGATCCGCAGCGAGCAGGGTTCGAACCTACGCGGGCAATGCCCATTGGATTTCAAGTCCAACTCCTTAACCACTCGGACATCGCTGCACATCTATACGAAAATTCAAACCCCCTTTATCGAAGTGAATACGGAGTTGAGACCGCATTGTTTGCAGTGTTTCATAAATATGGAGCACAGCAGGCAAAAGACAAACTCTTTTTGTCTTTGTATGAAATTGTCTGATCAGGTGGCCGAGTGGTTAAGGCGTTGGACTGCTAATCCAATGGGAATTTCCCGCGTGAGTTCGAATCTCATCCTGATCGAATTTTTGTTACATGATTATTTTCATCTTTTTATTTACATAATTTTCAAAAAGATCCGCAGCGAGCAGGGTTCGAACCTACGCGGGCAATGCCCATTGGATTTCAAGTCCAACTCCTTAACCACTCGAACATCGCTGCACATCTATACGAAAATTCAAACCTCCTTAATCGACAGTGAATACGGAGTTGAGACCGCATTGTTTGCAGTGTTTCATAAATATGGAGCACAGCAGGCAAAAGACAAACTCTTTGTCTTTGTATGAAATTGTCTGATCAGGTGGCCGAGTGGTTAAGGCGTTGGACTGCTAATCCAATGGGAATTTCCCGCGTGAGTTCGAATCTCATCCTGATCGAATTTTTGTTACACATGATTATTTTCATCTTATTTATTTACATAATTTTCAAAAGATCCGCAGCGAGCAGGGTTCGAACCTACGCGGGCAATGCCCATTGGATTTCAAGTCCAACTCCTTAACCACTCGGACATCGCTGCACATCTATACGAAAATTCAAACCCCCTTTATCGAAGTGAATACGGAGTTGAGACCGCATTGTTTGCAGTGTTTCATAAATATGGAGCACAGCTGGCAAAAGACAAACTCTTTTGTCTTTGTATGAAATTGTCTGATCAGGTGGCCGAGTGGTTAAGGCGTTGGACTGCTAATCCAATGGGAATTTCCCGCGTGAGTTCGAATCTCATCCTGATCGAATTTTTGTTACACATGATTATTTTCATCTTATTTATTTACATAATTTTCAAAAGATCCGCAGCGAGCAGGGTTCGAACCTACGCGGGCAATGCCCATTGGATTTCAAGTCCAACTCCTTAACCACTCGGACATCGCTGCACATCTATACGAAAATTCAAACCCCTTAATCGACAGTGAATACGGAGTTGAGACCGCATTGTTTGCAGTGTTTCATAAATATGGAGCACAGCAGGCAAAGACAAACTCTTTTTGTCTTTGTATGAAATTGTCTGATCAGGTGGCCGAGTGGTTAAGGCGTTGGACTGCTAATCCAATGGGAATTTCCCGCGTGAGTTCGAATCTCATCCTGATCGAATTTTTGTTACACATGATTATTTTCATCTCATTTATTTACATAATTTTCAAAAAGATCCGCAGCGAGCAGGGTTCGAACCTACGCGGGCAATGCCCATTGGATTTCAAGTCCAACTCCTTAACCACTCGGACATCGCTGCACATCTATACGAAAATTCAAACCCCCTTTATCGAAAGTGAATACGGAGTTGAGACCGCATTGTTTGCAGTGTTTCATAAATATGGAGCACAGCAGGCAAAAGACAAACTCTTTTTGTCTTTGTATGAATTGTCTGATCAGGTGGCCGAGTGGTTAAGGCGTTGGACTGCTAATCCAATGGGAATTTCCCGCGTGAGTTCGAATCTCATCCTGATCGAATTTTTGTTACACATGATTATTTTCATCTTATTTATTTACATAATTTTCAAAAAGATCCGCAGCGAGCAGGGTTCGAACCTACGCGGGCAATGCCCATTGGATTTCAAGTCCAACTCCTTAACCACTCGGACATCGCTGCACATCTATACGAAAATTCAAACCCCCTTAATCGACAGTGAATACGGAGTTGAGACCGCATTGTTTGCAGTGTTTCATAAATATGGAGCACAGCAGGCAAAAGACAAACTCTTTGTCTTTGTATGAAATTGTCTGATCAGGTGGCCGAGTGGTTAAGGCGTTGGACTGCTAATCCAATGGGAATTTCCCGCGTGAGTTCGAATCTCATCCTGATCGAATTTTTGTTACACATGATTATTTTCATCTTATTTATTTACATAATTTTCAAAAAGATCCGCAGCGAGCAGGGTTCGAACCTACGCGGGCAATGCCCATTGGATTTCAAGTCCAACTCCTTAACCACTCGGACATCGCTGCACATCTATACGAAAATTCAAACCCCCTTTATCGAAAGTGAATACGGAGTTGAGACCGCATTGTTTGCAGTGTTTCATAAATATGGAGCACAGCAGGCAAAAGACAAACTCTTTTTGTCTTTGTATGAACTTGTCTGATCAGGTGGCCGAGTGGTTAAGGCGTTGGACTGCTAATCCAATGGGAATTTCCCGCGTGAGTTCGAATCTCATCCTGATCGAATTTTTGTTACACATGATTATTTTCATCTATTTATTTACATAATTTTCAAAAAATTCCGCAGCGAGCAGGGTTCGAACCTACGCGGGCAATGCCCATTGGATTTCAAGTCCAACTCCTTAACCACTCGAACATCGCTGCACATCTATACGAAAATTCAAACCTCCTTAATCGAAGTGAATACGGAGTTGAGACCGCATTGTTTGCAGTGTTTCATAAATATGGAGCACAGCTGGCAAAAGACAAACTCTTTGTCTTTGTATGAAATTGTCTGATCAGGTGGCCGAGTGGTTAAGGCGTTGGACTGCTAATCCAATGGGAATTTCCCGCGTGAGTTCGAATCTCATCCTGATCGAATTTTTGTTACACATGATTATTTTCATCTTATTTATTTACATAATTTTCAAAAAGATCCGCAGCGAGCAGGGTTCGAACCTACGCGGGCAATGCCCATTGGATTTCAAGTCCAACTCCTTAACCACTCGGACATCGCTGCACATCTATACGAAAATGCAAACCTCCTTAATCGACAGTGAATACGGAGTTGAGACCGCATTGTTTGCAGTGTTTCATAAATATGGAGCACAGCAGGCAAAAGACAAACTCTTTTGTCTTTGTATGAAATTGTCTGATCAGGTGGCCGAGTGGTTAAGGCGTTGGACTGCTAATCCAATGGGAATTTCCCGCGTGAGTTCGAATCTCATCCTGATCGAATTTTTGTTACACATGATTATTTTCATCTCATTTATTTACATAATTTTCAAAAAGATCCGCAGCGAGCAGGGTTCGAACCTACGCGGCAATGCCCATTGGATTTCAAGTCCAACTCCTTAACCACTCGGACATCGCTGCACATCTATACGAAAATTCAAACCCCCTTTATCGAAAGTGAATACGGAGTTGAGACCGCATTGTTTGCAGTGTTTCATAAATATGGAGCACAGCAGGCAAAAGACAAACTCTTTTGTCTTTGTATGAACTTGTCTGATCAGGTGGCCGAGTGGTTAAGGCGTTGGACTGCTAATCCAATGGGAATTTCCCGCGTGAGTTCGAATCTCATCCTGATCGAATTTTTGTTACACATGATTATTTTCATCTTATTTATTTACATAATTTTCAAAAAGATCCGCAGCGAGCAGGGTTCGAACCTACGCGGGCAATGCCCATTGGATTTCAAGTCCAACTCCTTAACCACTCGGACATCGCTGCACATCTATACGAAAATGCAAACCCCCTTAATCGACAGTGAATACGGAGTTGAGACCGCATTGTTTGCAGTGTTTCATAAATATGGAGCACAGCAGGCAAAAGACAAACTCTTTGTCTTTGTATGAATTGTCTGATCAGGTGGCCGAGTGGTTAAGGCGTTGGACTGCTAATCCAATGGGAATTTCCCGCGTGAGTTCGAATCTCATCCTGATCGAATTTTTGTTACACATGATTATTTTCATCTTATTTATTTACATAATTTTCAAAAAGATCCGCAGCGAGCAGGGTTCGAACCTACGCGGGCAATGCCCATTGGATTTCAAGTCCAACTCCTTAACCACTCGGACATCGCTGCACATCTATACGAATTCAAACCCCCTTTATCGAAAGTGAATACGGAGTTGAGACCGCATTGTTTGCAGTGTTTCATAATATGGAGCACAGCAGGCAAAAGACAAACTCTTTTTGTCTTTGTATGAAATTGTCTGATCAGGTGGCCGAGTGGTTAAGGCGTTGGACTGCTAATCCAATGGGAATTTCCCGCGTGAGTTCGAATCTCATCCTGATCGAATTTTTGTTACACATGATTATTTTCATCTTATTTATTTACATAATTTTCAAAAAGTTCCGCAGCAAGCAGGGTTCCAACCTACGCTGGCAATGCCCATTGGATTTCAAGTCCAACTCCTTAACCACTCGAACATCGCTGCACATCTATACGAAAATGCAAACCTCCTTAATCGACAGTGAATACGGAGTTGAGACCGCATTGTTTGCAGTGTTTCATAAATATGGAGCACAGCAGGCAAAAGACAAACTCTTTGTCTTTGTATGAAATTGTCTGATCAGGTGGCCGAGTGGTTAAGGCGTTGGACTGCTAATCCAATGGGAATTTCCCGCGTGAGTTCGAATCTCATCCTGATCGAATTTTTGTTACACATGATTATTTTCATCTCATTTATTTACATAATTTTCAAAAAGATCCGCAGCGAGCAGGGTTCGAACCTACGCGGGCAATGCCCATTGGATTTCAAGTCCAACTCCTTAACCACTCGGACATCGCTGCACATCTATACGAAAATTCAACCCCCTTTATCGAAAGTGAATACGGAGTTGAGACCGCATATGAACTTGTCAAGATCAGTGGCCGAGTGGTTAAGGCGTTGGACTGCTAATCCAATGGGAATTTCCCGCGTGAGTTCGAATCTCATCCTGATCGAATTTTTGTTACACATGATTATTTTCATCTTATTTATTTACATATTTTCAAAAAGTTCCGCAGCAAGCAGGGTTCGAACCTACGCGGGCAATGCCCATTGGATTTCAAGTCCAACTCCTTAACCACTCGAACATCGCTGCACATCTATACGAAAATTCAAACCTCCTTAATCGACAGTGAATACGGAGTTGAGACCGCATTGTTTGCAGTGTTTCATAAATATGGAGCACAGCTGGCAAAAGACAAACTCTTTGTCTTTGTATGAAATTGTCTGATCAGGTGGCCGAGTGGTTAAGGCGTTGGACTGCTAATCCAATGGGAATTTCCCGCGTGAGTTCGAATCTCATCCTGATCGAATTTTTGTTACACATGATTATTTTCATCTATTTATTTACATAATTTTCAAAAAGATCCGCAGCGAGCAGGGTTCGAACCTACGCGGGCAATGCCCATTGGATTTCAAGTCCAACTCCTTAACCACTCGGACATCGCTGCACATCTATACGAAAATTCAAACCCCGAAAGTAATACGGAAGACCGTTGTTTCGAAAGTGAATACGGAGTTGAGACGCATTGTTCTTGCAGTGTTTTTCATAAATATGGAGCTCAGCTGGCAAAGAGTTCGAATCTCATCCTGATCGAATTTTTGTTACACATGATTATTTTCATCTCATTTATTTACATAATTTTCAAAAGATCCGCAGCGAGCAGGGTTCGAACCTACGCGGGCAATGCCCATTGGATTTCAAGTCCAACTCCTTAACCACTCGGACATCGCTGCACATCTATACGAAAATTCAAACCCCTTTATATCGACAGTGAATACGGAGTTGAGACCGCATTGTTTGCAGTGTTTCATAAATATGGAGCACAGCAGGCAAAAGACAAACTCTTTGTCTTTGTATGAAATTGTCTGATCAGGTGGCCGAGTGGTTAAGGCGTTGGACTGCTAATCCAATGGGAATTTCCCGCGTGAGTTCGAATCTCATCCTGATCGAATTTTTGTTACACATGATTATTTTCATCTTATTTATTTACATAATTTTCAAAAAAGTTCCGCAGCGAGCAGGGTTCGAACTACGCTGGCAATGCCCATTGGATTTCAAGTCCAACTCCTTAACCACTCGGACATCGCTGCACATCTATACGAAATTCAAACCCCTTTATCGAAGTGAATACGGAGTTGAGACCGCATATGAACTTGTCAGTATCAGGTGGCCGAGTGGTTAAGGCGTTGGACTGCTAATCCAATGGGAATTTCCCGCGTGAGTTCGAATCTCATCCTGATCGAATTTTTGTTACACATGATTATTTTCATCTTATTTATTTACATAATTTTCAAAAGATCCGCAGCGAGCAGGGTTCGAACCTACGCGGGCAATGCCCATTGGATTTCAAGTCCAACTCCTTAACCACTCGGACATCGCTGCACATCTATACGAAAATTCAAACCCCTTTATCGAAAGTGAATACGGAGTTGAGACCGCATTGTTTGCAGTGTTTCATAAATATGGAGCACAGCTGGCAAAAGCTTCGAATCTCTCCTGATCGAATTTTTTGTTACACGAGACATGATTATTTTCATCTCATTTATTTACATAATTTTCAAAGATCCGCAGCGAGCAGGGTTCGAACCTACGCGGCAATGCCCATTGGATTTCAAGTCCAACTCCTTAACCACTCGGACATCGCTGCACATCTATACGAAAATGCAAACCTCCTTAATCGACAGTGAATACGGAGTTGAGACCGCATTGTTTGCAGTGTTTCATAAATATGGAGCACAGCAGGCAAAAGACAAACTCTTTTTGTCTTTGTATGAAATTGTCTGATCAGGTGGCCGAGTGGTTAAGGCGTTGGACTGCTAATCCAATGGGAATTTCCCGCGTGAGTTCGAATCTCATCCTGATCGAATTTTTGTTACACATGATTATTTTCATCTTATTTATTTACATAATTTTCAAAAAGTTCCGCAGCGAGCAGGGTTCGAACCTACGCGGGCAATGCCCATTGGATTTCAAGTCCAACTCCTTAACCACTCGACATCGCTGCACATCTATACGAAAATTCAAACCCCTTTATCGAAAGTGAATACGGAGTTGAGACCGCATATGTTTCTTTGTCAGATCAGGTGGCCGAGTGGTTAAGGCGTTGGACTGCTAATCCAATGGGAATTTCCCGCGTGAGTTCGAATCTCATCCTGATCGAATTTTTGTTACACATGATTATTTTCATCTTATTTATTTACATAATTTTCAAAAAGATCCGCAGCGAGCAGGGTTCGAACCTACGCGGGCAATGCCCATTGGATTTCAAGTCCAACTCCTTAACCACTCGGACATCGCTGCACATCTATACGAAAATGCAAACCTCCTTAATCGACAGTGAATACGGAGTTGAGACCGCATTGTTTGCAGTGTTTCATAAATATGGAGCACAGCAGGCAAAAGACAAACTCTTTTTGTCTTTGTATGAAATTGTCTGATCAGGTGGCCGAGTGGTTAAGGCGTTGGACTGCTAATCCAATGGGAATTTCCCGCGTGAGTTCGAATCTCATCCTGATCGAATTTTTGTTACACATGATTATTTTCATCTTATTTATTTACATAATTTTCAAAAAGTTCCGCAGCAAGCAGGGTTCCAACCTACGCTGGCAATGCCCATTGGATTTCAAGTCCAACTCCTTAACCACTCGAACATCGCTGCACATCTATACGAAAATTCAAACCTCCTTAATCGACAGTGAATACGGAGTTGAGACCGCATTGTTTGCAGTGTTTCATAAATATGGAGCACAGCAGGCAAAAGACAAACTCTTTGTCTTTGTATGAAATTGTCTGATCAGGTGGCCGAGTGGTTAAGGCGTTGGACTGCTAATCCAATGGGAATTTCCCGCGTGAGTTCGAATCTCATCCTGATCGAATTTTTGTTACACATGATTATTTTCATCTTATTTATTTACATAATTTTCAAAAAGATCCGCAGCGAGCAGGGTTCGAACCTACGCGGGCAATGCCCATTGGATTTCAAGTCCAACTCCTTAACCACTCGGACATCGCTGCACATCTATACGAAAATTCAAACCCCCTTTATCGAAAGTGAATACGGAGTTGAGACCGCATATGAACTTGTCAGATCAGGTGGCCGAGTGGTTAAGGCGTTGGACTGCTAATCCAATGGGAATTTCCCGCGTGAGTTCGAATCTCATCCTGATCGAATTTTTGTTACACATGATTATTTTCATCTTATTTATTTACATAATTTTCAAAAAGTTCCGCAGCAAGCAGGGTTCCAACCTACGCGGGCAATGCCCATTGGATTTCAAGTCCAACTCCTTAACCACTCGAACATCGCTGCACATCTATACGAAAATGCAAACCTCCTTAATCGACAGTGAATACGGAGTTGAGACCGCATTGTTTGCAGTGTTTCATAAATATGGAGCACAGCAGGCAAAAGACAAACTCTTTGTCTTTGTATGAAATTGTCTGATCAGGTGGCCGAGTGGTTAAGGCGTTGGACTGCTAATCCAATGGGAATTTCCCGCGTGAGTTCGAATCTCATCCTGATCGAATTTTTGTTACACATGATTATTTTCATCTCATTTATTTACATAATTTTCAAAAAGATCCGCAGCGAGCAGGGTTCGAACCTACGCGGGCAATGCCCATTGGATTTCAAGTCCAACTCCTTAACCACTCGGACATCGCTGCACATCTATACGAAAATTCAAACCCCCTTTATCGAAAGTGAATACGGAGTTGAGACCGCATTGTTTGCAGTGTTTCATAAATATGGAGCACAGCAGGCAAAAGACAAACTCTTTGTCTTTGTATGAAATTGTCTGATCAGGTGGCCGAGTGGTTAAGGCGTTGGACTGCTAATCCAATGGGAATTTCCCGCGTGAGTTCGAATCTCATCCTGATCGAATTTTTGTTACACATGATTATTTTCATCTCATTTATTTACATAATTTTCAAAAGATCCGCAGCGAGCAGGGTTCGAACCTACGCGGGCAATGCCCATTGGATTTCAAGTCCAACTCCTTAACCACTCGGACATCGCTGCACATCTATACGAAAATTCAACCCCCTTTATCGAAAGTGAATACGGAGTTGAGACCGCATATGAACTTTGTCAGATCAGGTGGCCGAGTGGTTAAGGCGTTGGACTGCTAATCCAATGGGAATTTCCCGCGTGAGTTCGAATCTCATCCTGATCGAATTTTTGTTACACATGATTATTTTCATCTTATTTATTTACATAATTTTCAAAAAGTTCCGCAGCAAGCAGGGTTCCAATCTACGCGGGCAATGCCCATTGGATTTCAAGTCCAACTCCTTAACCACTCGAACATCGCTGCACATCTATACGAAAATGCAAACCTCCTTAATCGACAGTGAATACGGAGTTGAGACCGCATTGTTTGCAGTGTTTCATAAATATGGAGCACAGCTGGCAAAAGACAAACTCTTTGTCTTTGTATGAAATTGTCTGATCAGGTGGCCGAGTGGTTAAGGCGTTGGACTGCTAATCCAATGGGAATTTCCCGCGTGAGTTCGAATCTCATCCTGATCGAATTTTTGTTACACATGATTATTTTCATCTTATTTATTTACATAATTTTCAAAAAGTTCCGCAGCGAGCAGGGTTCGAACCTACGCGGGCAATGCCCATTGGATTTCAAGTCCAACTCCTTAACCACTCGAACATCGCTGCACATCTATACGAAAATTCAAACCCCTTAATCGACAGTGAATACGGAGTTGAGACCGCATTGTTTGCAGTGTTTCATAAATATGGAGCACAGCAGGCAAAAGACAAACTCTTTGTCTTTGTATGAAATTGTCTGATCAGGTGGCCGAGTGGTTAAGGCGTTGGACTGCTAATCCAATGGGAATTTCCCGCGTGAGTTCGAATCTCATCCTGATCGAATTTTTGTTACACATGATTATTTTCATCTCATTTATTTACATAATTTTCAAAAAGATCCGCAGCGAGCAGGGTTCGAACCTACGCGGGCAATGCCCATTGGATTTCAAGTCCAACTCCTTAACCACTCGGACATCGCTGCACATCTATACGAAAATTCAAACCCCTTTATCGAAGTGAATACGGAGTTGAGACCGCATTGTTTGCAGTGTTTCATAAATATGGAGCACAGCAGGCAAAAGACAAACTCTTTGTCTTTGTATGAAATTGTCTGATCAGGTGGCCGAGTGGTTAAGGCGTTGGACTGCTAATCCAATGGGAATTTCCCGCGTGAGTTCGAATCTCATCCTGATCGAATTTTTGTTACACATGATTATTTTCATCTTATTTATTTACATAATTTTCAAAAGATCCGCAGCGAGCAGGGTTCGAACCTACGCGGGCAATGCCCATTGGATTTCAAGTCCAACTCCTTAACCACTCGGACATCGCTGCACATCTATACGAAAATTCAAACCCCCTTTATCGAAAGTGAATACGGAGTTGAGACCGCGCATATGAACTTGTCAGATCAGGTGGCCGAGTGGTTAAGGCGTTGGACTGCTAATCCAATGGGAATTTCCCGCGTGAGTTCGAATCTCATCCTGATCGAATTTTTGTTACACATGATTATTTTCATCTTATTTATTTACATAATTTTCAAAAAGTTCCGCAGCAAGCAGGGTTCGAACCTACGCTGGCAATGCCCATTGGATTTCAAGTCCAACTCCTTAACCACTCGACATCGCTGCACATCTATACGAAAATGCAAACCTCCTTAATCGACAGTGAATACGGAGTTGAGACCGCATTGTTTGCAGTGTTTCATAAATATGGAGCACAGCAGGCAAAAGACAAACTCTTTGTCTTTGTATGAAATTGTCTGATCAGGTGGCCGAGTGGTTAAGGCGTTGGACTGCTAATCCAATGGGAATTTCCCGCGTGAGTTCGAATCTCATCCTGATCGAATTTTTGTTACACATGATTATTTTCATCTCATTTATTTACATAATTTTCAAAAAGATCCGCAGCGAGCAGGGTTCGAACCTACGCTGGCAATGCCCATTGGATTTCAAGTCCAACTCCTTAACCACTCGAACATCGCTGCACATCTATACGAAAATGCAAACCTCCTTAATCGACAGTGAATACGGAGTTGAGACCGCATTGTTTGCAGTGTTTCATAAATATGGAGCACAGCAGGCAAAAGACAAACTCTTTGTCTTTGTATGAAATTGTCTGATCAGGTGGCCGAGTGGTTAAGGCGTTGGACTGCTAATCCAATGGGAATTTCCCGCGTGAGTTCGAATCTCATCCTGATCGAATTTTTGTTACACATGATTATTTTCATCTTATTTATTTACATAATTTTCAAAAAGTTCCGCAGCGAGCAGGGTTCGAATCTACGCGGGCAATGCCCATTGGATTTCAAGTCCAACTCCTTAACCACTCGAACATCGCTGCACATCTATACGAAAATGCAAACCTCCTTAATCGACAGTGAATACGGAGTTGAGACCGCATTGTTTGCAGTGTTTCATAAATATGGAGCACAGCAGGCAAAAGACAAACTCTTTGTCTTTGTATGAAATTGTCTGATCAGGTGGCCGAGTGGTTAAGGCGTTGGACTGCTAATCCAATGGGAATTTCCCGCGTGAGTTCGAATCTCATCCTGATCGAATTTTTGTTACACATGATTATTTTCATCTCATTTATTTACATAATTTTCAAAAAGATCCGCAGCGAGCAGGGTTCGAACCTACGCGGGCAATGCCCATTGGATTTCAAGTCCAACTCCTTAACCACTCGGACATCGCTGCACATCTATACGAAAATTCAAACCCCCTTTATCGAAAGTGAATACGGAGTTGAGACCGCATTGTTTGCAGTGTTTCATAAATATGGAGCACAGCAGGCAAAAGACAAACTCTTTGTCTTTGTATGAAATTGTCTGATCAGGTGGCCGAGTGGTTAAGGCGTTGGACTGCTAATCCAATGGGAATTTCCCGCGTGAGTTCGAATCTCATCCTGATCGAATTTTTGTTACACATGATTATTTTCATCTCATTTATTTACATAATTTTCAAAAAGATCCGCAGCGAGCAGGGTTCGAACCTACGCGGGCAATGCCCATTGGATTTCAAGTCCAACTCCTTAACCACTCGGACATCGCTGCACATCTATACGAAAATTCAAACCCCTTATCGAAAGTGAATACGGAGTTGAGACCGCATTGTTTGCAGTGTTTCATAAATATGGAGCACAGCAGGCAAAAGACAAACTCTTTTGTCTTTGTATGAACTTGTCTGATCAGGTGGCCGAGTGGTTAAGGCGTTGGACTGCTAATCCAATGGGAATTTCCCGCGTGAGTTCGAATCTCATCCTGATCGAATTTTTGTTACACATGATTATTTTCATCTTATTTATTTACATAATTTTCAAAAAAGTTCCGCAGCAAGCAGGGTTCAATCTACGCTGGCAATGCCCATTGGATTTCAAGTCCAACTCCTTAACCACTCGAACATCGCTGCACATCTATACGAAAATTCAAACCCCCTTTATCGAAAGTGAATACGGAGTTGAGACCGCATTGTTTGCAGTGTTTCATAAATATGGAGCACAGCTGGCAAAAGACAAACTCTTTGTCTTTGTATGAAATTGTCTGATCAGGTGGCCGAGTGGTTAAGGCGTTGGACTGCTAATCCAATGGGAATTTCCCGCGTGAGTTCGAATCTCATCCTGATCGAATTTTTGTTACACATGATTATTTTCATCTCATTTATTTACATAATTTTCAAAAAGATCCGCAGCGAGCAGGGTTCGAACCTACGCGGGCAATGCCCATTGGATTTCAAGTCCAACTCCTTAACCACTCGGACATCGCTGCACATCTATACGAAAATCAAACCCCTTTATCGAAAGTGAATACGGAGTTGAGACCGCATTGTTTGCAGTGTTTCATAAATATGGAGCACAGCAGGCAAAAGACAAACTCTTTTTGTCTTTGTATGAAACTTGTCTGATCAGGTGGCCGAGTGGTTAAGGCGTTGGACTGCTAATCCAATGGGAATTTCCCGCGTGAGTTCGAATCTCATCCTGATCGAATTTTTGTTACACATGATTATTTTCATCTTATTTATTTACATAATTTTCAAAAAAGATCCGCAGCGAGCAGGGTTCGAACCTACGCGGGCAATGCCCATTGGATTTCAAGTCCAACTCCTTAACCACTCGGACATCGCTGCACATCTATACGAAAATGCAAACCTCCTTAATCGACAGTGAATACGGAGTTGAGACCGCATTGTTTGCAGTGTTTCATAAATATGGAGCACAGCAGGCAAAAGACAAACTCTTTTTGTCTTTGTATGAACTTGTCTGATCAGGTGGCCGAGTGGTTAAGGCGTTGGACTGCTAATCCAATGGGAATTTCCCGCGTGAGTTCGAATCTCATCCTGATCGAATTTTTGTTACACATGATTATTTTCATCTCATTTATTTACATAATTTTCAAAAAGATCCGCAGCGAGCAGGGTTCGAACCTACGCGGGCAATGCCCATTGGATTTCAAGTCCAACTCCTTAACCACTCGGACATCGCTGCACATCTATACGAAAATTCAAAACCCCTTTATCGAAAGTGAATAACTTGTCTGATCAGGTGGCGAGTGGTTAAGGCGTTGGACTGCTAATCCAATGGGAATTTCCCGCGTGAGTTCGAATCTCATCCTGATCGAATTGTTGTTACACATGATTATTTTCATCTTATTTATTTACATAATTTTCAAAAAAGTTCCGCAGCAAGCAGGGTTCCAATCTACGCGGGCAATGCCCATTGGATTTCAAGTCCAACTCCTTAACCACTCGAACATCGCTGCACATCTATACGAAAATGCAAACCTCCTTAATCGACAGTGAATACGGAGTTGAGACCGCATTGTTTGCAGTGTTTCATAAATATGGAGCACAGCTGGCAAAAGACAAACTCTTTGTCTTTGTATGAAATTGTCTGATCAGGTGGCCGAGTGGTTAAGGCGTTGGACTGCTAATCCAATGGGAATTTCCCGCGTGAGTTCGAATCTCATCCTGATCGAATTTTTGTTACACATGATTATTTTCATCTCATTTATTTACATAATTTTCAAAAAGATCCGCAGCGAGCAGGGTTCGAACCTACGCGGGCAATGCCCATTGGATTTCAAGTCCAACTCCTTAACCACTCGGACATCGCTGCACATCTATACGAAAATTCAAACCCCCTTTATCGAAAGTGAATACGGAGTTGAGACCGCATTGTTTGCAGTGTTTCATAAATATGGAGCACAGCTGGCAAAAGACAAACTCTTTGTCTTTGTATGAAATTGTCTGATCAGGTGGCCGAGTGGTTAAGGCGTTGGACTGCTAATCCAATGGGAATTTCCCGCGTGAGTTCGAATCTCATCCTGATCGAATTTTTGTTACACATGATTATTTTCATCTTATTTATTTACATAATTTTCAAAAAGTTCCGCAGCAAGCAGGGTTCCAATCTACGCTGGCAATGCCCATTGGATTTCAAGTCCAACTCCTTAACCACTCGAACATCGCTGCACATCTATACGAAAATGCAAACCTCCTTAATCGACAGTGAATACGGAGTTGAGACCGCATTGTTTGCAGTGTTTCATAAATATGGAGCACAGCTGGCAAAAGACAAACTCTTTGTCGTTGTATGAAATTGTCTGATCAGGTGGCCGAGTGGTTAAGGCGTTGGACTGCTAATCCAATGGGAATTTCCCGCGTGAGTTCGAATCTCATCCTGATCGAATTTTTGTTACACATGATTATTTTCATCTTATTTATTTACATAATTTTCAAAAAGTTCCGCAGCGAGCAGGGTTCGAATCTACGCGGGCAATGCCCATTGGATTTCAAGTCCAACTCCTTAACCACTCGAACATCGCTGCACATCTATACGAAAATGCAAACCTCCTTAATCGACAGTGAATACGGAGTTGAGACCGCATTGTTTGCAGTGTTTCATAAATATGGAGCACAGCTGGCAAAAGACAAACTCTTTGTCTTTGTATGAAATTGTCTGATCAGGTGGCCGAGTGGTTAAGGCGTTGGACTGCTAATCCAATGGGAATTTCCCGCGTGAGTTCGAATCTCATCCTGATCGAATTTTTGTTACACATGATTATTTTCATCTCATTTATTTACATAATTTTCAAAAAGATCCGCAGCGAGCAGGGTTCGAACCTACGCGGGCAATGCCCATTGGATTTCAAGTCCAACTCCTTAACCACTCGGACATCGCTGCACATCTATACGAAAATTCAAACCCCCTTTATCGAAAGTGAATACGGAGTTGAGACCGCATTGTTTGCAGTGTTTCATAAATATGGAGCACAGCAGGCAAAAGACAAACTCTTTGTCTTTGTATGAAATTGTCTGATCAGGTGGCCGAGTGGTTAAGGCGTTGGACTGCTAATCCAATGGGAATTTCCCGCGTGAGTTCGAATCTCATCCTGATCGAATTTTTGTTACACATGATTATTTTCATCTCATTTATTTACATAATTTTCAAAAAGATCCGCAGCGAGCAGGGTTCGAACCTACGCGGGCAATGCCCATTGGATTTCAAGTCCAACTCCTTAACCACTCGGACATCGCTGCACATCTATACGAAAATTCAAACCCCTTTATCGAAAGTGAATACGGAGTTGAGACCGCATTGTCTGCAGTGTTTCATAAATATGGAGCACAGCAGGCAAAAGACAAACTCTTTTTGTCTTTGTATGAACTTGTCTGATCAGGTGGCCGAGTGGTTAAGGCGTTGGACTGCTAATCCAATGGGAATTTCCCGCGTGAGTTCGAATCTCATCCTGATCGAATTTTGTTACACATGATTATTTTCATCTTATTTATTTACATAATTTTCAAAAAAGTTCCGCAGCAAGCAGGGTTCCAATCTACGCTGGCAATGCCCATTGGATTTCAAGTCCAACTCCTTAACCACTCGAACATCGCTGCACATCTATACGAAAATGCAAACCTCCTTAATCGACAGTGAATACGGAGTTGAGACCGCATTGTTTGCAGTGTTTCATAAATATGGAGCACAGCTGGCAAAAGACAAACTCTTTGTCTTTGTATGAAATTGTCTGATCAGGTGGCCGAGTGGTTAAGGCGTTGGACTGCTAATCCAATGGGAATTTCCCGCGTGAGTTCGAATCTCATCCTGATCGAATTTTTGTTACACATGATTATTTTCATCTTATTTATTTACATAATTTCAAAAAGATCCGCAGCTAGCAGGGTTCGAACCTACGCGGGCAATGCCCATTGGATTTCAAGTCCAACTCCTTAACCACTCGGACATCGCTGCACATCTATACGAAAATGCAAACCTCCTTAATCGACAGTGAATACGGAGTTGAGACCGCATTGTTTGCAGTGTTTCATAAATATGGAGCACAGCAGGCAAAAGACAAACTCTTTTGTCTTTGTATGAAATTGTCTGATCAGGTGGCCGAGTGGTTAAGGCGTTGGACTGCTAATCCAATGGGAATTTCCCGCGTGAGTTCGAATCTCATCCTGATCGAATTTTTGTTACACATGATTATTTTCATCTCATTTATTTACATAATTTTCAAAAAGATCCGCAGCGAGCAGGGTTCGAACCTACGCGGGCAATGCCGTAGTTAAGGCGTTGGACTGCTAATCCAATGGGAATTTCCCGCGTGAGTTCGAATCTCATCCTGATCGAATTTTGTTACACATGATTATTTTCATCTTATTTATTTACATAATTTTCAAAAAAGTTCCGCAGCAAGCAGGGTTCAATCTACGCTGGCAATGCCCATTGGATTTCAAGTCCAACTCCTTAACCACTCGAACATCGCTGCACATCTATACGAAAATGCAAACCTCCTTAATCGACAGTGAATACGGAGTTGAGACCGCATTGTTTGCAGTGTTTCATAAATATGGAGCACAGCTGGCAAAAGACAAACTCTTTGTCGTTGTATGAAATTGTCTGATCAGGTGGCCGAGTGGTTAAGGCGTTGGACTGCTAATCCAATGGGAATTTCCCGCGTGAGTTCGAATCTCATCCTGATCGAATTTTTGTTACACATGATTATTTTCATCTCATTTATTTACATAATTTTCAAAAAGATCCGCAGCGAGCAGGGTTCGAACCTACGCGGCAATGCCGTGGTTAAGGCGTTGGACTGCTAATCCAATGGGAATTTCCCGCGTGAGTTCGAATCTCATCCTGATCGAATTTTTGTTACACATGATTATTTTCATCTTATTTATTTACATAATTTTCAAAAAGTTCCGCAGCAAGCAGGGTTCCAATCTACGCTGGCAATGCCCATTGGATTTCAAGTCCAACTCCTTAACCACTCGGACATCGCTGCATATCTATACGAAAATGCAAACCTCCTTAATCGACAGTGAATACGGAGTTGAGACCGCATTGTTTGCAGTGTTTCATAAATATGGAGCACAGCAGGCAAAAGACAAACTCTTTTTGTCTTTGTATGAAATTGTCTGATCAGGTGGCCGAGTGGTTAAGGCGTTGGACTGCTAATCCAATGGGAATTTCCCGCGTGAGTTCGAATCTCATCCTGATCGAATTTTTGTTACACATGATTATTTTCATCTCATTTATTTACATAATTTTCAAAAAGATCCGCAGCGAGCAGGGTTCGAACCTACGCGGGCAATGCCGTAGTTAAGGCGTTGGACTGCTAATCCAATGGGAATTTCCCGCGTGAGTTCGAATCTCATCCTGATCGAATTGTTGTTACACATGATTATTTTCATCTTATTTATTTACATAATTTTCAAAAAAGTTCCGCAGCAAGCAGGGTTCAATCTACGCGGCAATGCCCATTGGATTTCAAGTCCAACTCCTTAACCACTCGAACATCGCTGCACATCTATACGAAAATGCAAACCTCCTTAATCGACAGTGAATACGGAGTTGAGACCGCATTGTTTGCAGTGTTTCATAAATATGGAGCACAGCTGGCAAAAGACAAACTCTTTTGTCTTTGTATGAAATTGTCTGATCAGGTGGCCGAGTGGTTAAGGCGTTGGACTGCTAATCCAATGGGA
The DNA here is from genome assembly GCA_945643635.1 of Allodiplogaster sudhausi. Classification (NCBI taxonomy): domain Eukaryota; kingdom Metazoa; phylum Nematoda; class Chromadorea; order Rhabditida; family Diplogasteridae; genus Allodiplogaster; species Allodiplogaster sudhausi. The sequence goes on along the minus strand of CALZFC010000027.1, from coordinate 35,187 downwards.
ATTTCCCGCGTGAGTTCGAATCTCATCCTGATCGAATTTTTGTTACACATGATTATTTTCATCTCATTTATTTACATAATTTTCAAAAAGATCCGCAGCGAGCAGGGTTCGAACCTACGCGGGCAATGCCCATTGGATTTCAAGTCCAACTCCTTAACCACTCGGACATCGCTGCACATCTATACGAAAATTCAAACCCCTTTATCGAAAGTGAATACGGAGTTGAGACCGCATTGTTTGCAGTGTTTCATAAATATGGAGCACAGCAGGCAAAAGACAAACTCTTTTTGTCTTTGTATGAACTTGTCTGATCAGGTGGCCGAGTGGTTAAGGCGTTGGACTGCTAATCCAATGGGAATTTCCCGCGTGAGTTCGAATCTCATCCTGATCGAATTTTTGTTACACATGATTATTTTCATCTTATTTATTTACATAATTTTCAAAAAAGTTCCGCAGCAAGCAGGGTTCCAATCTACGCGGGCAATGCCCATTGGATTTCAAGTCCAACTCCTTAACCACTCGAACATCGCTGCACATCTATACGAAAATGCAAACCTCCTTAATCGACAGTGAATACGGAGTTGAGACCGCATTGTTTGCAGTGTTTCATAAATATGGAGCACAGCTGGCAAAAGACAAACTCTTTGTCGTTGTATGAAATTGTCTGATCAGGTGGCCGAGTGGTTAAGGCGTTGGACTGCTAATCCAATGGGAATTTCCCGCGTGAGTTCGAATCTCATCCTGATCGAATTTTTGTTACACATGATTATTTTCATCTTATTTATTTACATAATTCTCAAAAAGATCCGCAGCTAGCAGGGTTCGAACCTACGCGGGCAATGCCCATTGGATTTCAAGTCCAACTCCTTAACCACTCGGACATCGCTGCACATCTATACGAAAATGCAAACCTCCTTAATCGACAGTGAATACGGAGTTGAGACCGCATTGTTTGCAGTGTTTCATAAATATGGAGCACAGCAGGCAAAAGACAAACTCTTTTTGTCTTTGTATGAAATTGTCTGATCAGGTGGCCGAGTGGTTAAGGCGTTGGACTGCTAATCCAATGGGAATTTCCCGCGTGAGTTCGAATCTCATCCTGATCGAATTTTTGTTACACATGATTATTTTCATCTCATTTATTTACATAATTTTCAAAAAGATCCGCAGCGAGCAGGGTTCGAACCTACGCGGGCAATGCCGTAGTTAAGGCGTTGGACTGCTAATCCAATGGGAATTTACCGCGTGAGTTCGAATCTCATCCTGATCGAATTTTTGTTACACATGATTATTTTCATCTTATTTATTTACATAATTTTCAAAAAGATCCGCAGCGAGCAGGGTTCGAACCTACGCGGGCAATGCCCATTGGATTTCAAGTCCAACTCCTTAACCACTCGGACATCGCTGCACATCTATACGAAAATTCAAACCCCCTTTATCGAAAGTGAATACGGAGTTGAGACCGCATTGTCTGCAGTGTTTCATAAATATGGAGCACAGCTGGCAAAAGACAAACTCTTTGTCTTTGTATGAAATTGTCTGATCAGGTGGCCGAGTGGTTAAGGCGTTGGACTGCTAATCCAATGGGAATTTCCCGCGTGAGTTCGAATCTCATCCTGATCGAATTTTTGTTACACATGATTATTTTCATCTCATTTATTTACATAATTTTCAAAAAGATCCGCAGCGAGCAGGGTTCGAACCTACGCGGGCAATGCCCATTGGATTTCAAGTCCAACTCCTTAACCACTCGGACATCGCTGCACATCTATACGAAAATTCAAACCCCCTTTATCGAAAGTGAATACGGAGTTGAGACCGCATTGTCTGCAGTGTTTCATAAATATGGAGCACAGCAGGCAAAAGACAAACTCTTTTTGTCTTTGTATGAACTTGTCTGATCAGGTGGCCGAGTGGTTAAGGCGTTGGACTGCTAATCCAATGGGAATTTCCCGCGTGAGTTCGAATCTCATCCTGATCGAATTTTTGTTACACATGATTATTTTCATCTTATTTATTTACATAATTTTCAAAAAAGTTCCGCAGCAAGCAGGGTTCCAATCTACGCTGGCAATGCCCATTGGATTTCAAGTCCAACTCCTTAACCACTCGAACATCGCTGCACATCTATACGAAAATGCAAACCTCCTTAATCGACAGTGAATACGGAGTTGAGACCGCATTGTTTGCAGTGTTTCATAAATATGGAGCACAGCTGGCAAAAGACAAACTCTTTGTCGTTGTATGAAATTGTCTGATCAGGTGGCCGAGTGGTTAAGGCGTTGGACTGCTAATCCAATGGGAATTTCCCGCGTGAGTTCGAATCTCATCCTGATCGAATTTTTGTTACACATGATTATTTTCATCTTATTTATTTACATAATTTTCAAAAAGATCCGCAGCGAGCAGGGTTCGAACCTACGCGGGCAATGCCCATTGGATTTCAAGTCCAACTCCTTAACCACTCGGACATCGCTGCATATCTATACGAAAATGCAAACCTCCTTAATCGACAGTGAATACGGAGTTGAGACCGCATTGTTTGCAGTGTTTCATAAATATGGAGCACAGCAGGCAAAAGACAAACTCTTTTGTCTTTGTATGAAATTGTCTGATCAGGTGGCCGAGTGGTTAAGGCGTTGGACTGCTAATCCAATGGGAATTTCCCGCGTGAGTTCGAATCTCATCCTGATCGAATTTTTGTTACACATGATTATTTTCATCTTATTTATTTACATAATTTTCAAAAAAGTTCCGCAGCAAGCAGGGTTCCAATCTACGCTGGCAATGCCCATTGGATTTCAAGTCCAACTCCTTAACCACTCGAACATCGCTGCACATCTATACGAAAATGCAAACCTCCTTAATCGACAGTGAATACGGAGTTGAGACCGCATTGTTTGCAGTGTTTCATAAATATGGAGCACAGCTGGCAAAAGACAAACTCTTTGTCGTTGTATGAAATTGTCTGATCAGGTGGCCGAGTGGTTAAGGCGTTGGACTGCTAATCCAATGGGAATTTCCCGCGTGAGTTCGAATCTCATCCTGATCGAATTTTTGTTACACATGATTATTTTCATCTTATTTATTTACATAATTCTCAAAAAGATCCGCAGCTAGCAGGGTTCGAACCTACGCGGGCAATGCCCATTGGATTTCAAGTCCAACTCCTTAACCACTCGGACATCGCTGCACATCTATACGAAAATGCAAACCTCCTTAATCGACAGTGAATACGGAGTTGAGACCGCATTGTTTGCAGTGTTTCATAAATATGGAGCACAGCAGGCAAAAGACAAACTCTTTTTGTCTTTGTATGAAATTGTCTGATCAGGTGGCCGAGTGGTTAAGGCGTTGGACTGCTAATCCAATGGGAATTTCCCGCGTGAGTTCGAATCTCATCCTGATCGAATTTTGTTACACATGATTATTTTCATCTCATTTATTTACATAATTTTCAAAAAGATCCGCAGCGAGCAGGGTTCGAACCTACGCGGGCAATGCCGTAGTTAAGGCGTTGGACTGCTAATCAATGGGAATTTACCGCGTGAGTTCGAATCTCATCCTGATCGAATTTTTGTTACACATGATTATTTTCATCTTATTTATTTACATAATTTTCAAAAAGATCCGCAGCGAGCAGGGTTCGAACCTACGCGGGCAATGCCCATTGGATTTCAAGTCCAACTCCTTAACCACTCGGACATCGCTGCACATCTATACGAAATTCAAACCCCTTTATCGAAAGTGAATACGGAGTTGAGACCGCATATGAACTTGTCAGATCAGGTGGCCGAGTGGTTAAGGCGTTGGACTGCTAATCCAATGGGAATTTCCCGCGTGAGTTCGAATCTCATCCTGATCGAATTTTTGTTACACATGATTATTTTCATCTTATTTATTTACATAATTCTCAAAAAGATCCGCAGCTAGCAGGGTTCGAACCTACGCGGGCAATGCCGTAGTTAAGGCGTTGGACTGCTAATCCAATGGGAATTTCCCGCGTGAGTTCGAATCTCATCCTGATCGAATTTTTGTTACACATGATTATTTTCATCTTATTTATTTACATAATTTTCAAAAAGATCCGCAGCTAGCAGGGTTCGAACCTACGCGGGCAATGCCCATTGGATTTCAAGTCCAACTTCTTAACCACTCGGACATCGCTGCACATCTATACGAAAATGCAAACCTTCTTAATCGACAGTGAATACGGAGTTGAGACCGCATTGTTTGCAGTGTTTCATAAATATGGAGCACAGCAGGCAACAGACAAACTCTTTGAGTCTTTGTATGAAACTGTCTGATCAGGTGGCCGAGTAGTTAAGGCGTTGGACTGCTAATCCAATGGGAATTTACCGCGTGAGTTCGAATCTCATCCTGATCGAATTTTTGTTACACATGATTATTTTCATCTTATTTATTTACATAATTTTCAAAAAGATCCGCAGCGAGCAGGGTTCGAACCTACGCGGGCAATGCCCATTGGATTTCAAGTCCAACTCCTTAACCACTCGGACATCGCTGCATATCTATACGAAAATGCAAACCTCCTTAATCGACAGTGAATACGGAGTTGAGACCGCATTGTTTGCAGTGTTTCATAAATATGGAGCACAGCAGGCAAAAGACAAACTCTTTTTGTCTTTGTATGAAATTGTCTGATCAGGTGGCCGAGTGGTTAAGGCGTTGGACTGCTAATCCAATGGGAATTTCCCGCGTGAGTTCGAATCTCATCCTGATCGAATTTTTGTTACACATGATTATTTTCATCTCATTTATTTACATAATTTTCAAAAAGATCCGCAGCGAGCAGGGTTCGAACCTACGCGGGCAATGCCGTAGTTAAGGCGTTGGACTGCTAATCCAATGGGAATTTCCCGCGTGAGTTCGAATCTCATCCTGATCGAATTTTTGTTACACATGATTATTTTCATCTTATTTATTTACATAATTTTCAAAAAGATCCGCAGCTAGCAGGGTTCGAACCTACGCGGGCAATGCCCATTGGATTTCAAGTCCAACTTCTTAACCACTCGGACATCGCTGCACATCTATACGAAAATGCAAACCTTCTTAATCGACAGTGAATACGGAGTTGAGACCGCATTGTTTGCAGTGTTTCATAAATATGGAGCACAGCAGGCAACAGTCAAACTCTTTGAGTCTTTGTATGAAACTGTCTGATCAGGTGGCCGAGTAGTTAAGGCGTTGGACTGCTAATCCAATGGGAATTTACCGCGTGAGTTCGAATCTCATCCTGATCGAATTTTTGTTACACATGATTATTTTCATCTTATTTATTTACATAATTTTCAAAAAGATCCGCAGCGAGCAGGGTTCGAACCTACGCGGGCAATGCCCATTGGATTTCAAGTCCAACTTCTTAACCACTCGGACATCGCTGCACATCTATACGAAAATGCAAACCTCCTTAATCGACAGTGAATACGGAGTTGAGACCGCATTGTTTGCAGTGTTTCATAAATATGGAGCACAGCTGGCAAAAGACAAACTCTTTGTCTTTGTATGAAATTGTCTGATCAGGTGGCCGAGTGGTTAAGGCGTTGGACTGCTAATCCAATGGGAATTTCCCGCGTGAGTTCGAATCTCATCCTGATCGAATTTTTGTTACACATGATTATTTTCATCTCATTTATTTACATAATTTTCAAAAAGATCCGCAGCGAGCAGGGTTCGAACCTACGCGGGCAATGCCCATTGGATTTCAAGTCCAACTCCTTAACCACTCGGACATCGCTGCACATCTATACGAAAATTCAAACCCCCTTTATCGAAAGTGAATACGGAGTTGAGACCGCATTGTCTGCAGTGTTTCATAAATATGGAGCACAGCTGGCAAAAGACAAACTCTTTGTCTTTGTATGAAATTGTCTGATCAGGTGGCCGAGTGGTTAAGGCGTTGGACTGCTAATCCAATGGGAATTTCCCGCGTGAGTTCGAATCTCATCCTGATCGAATTTTTGTTACACATGATTATTTTCATCTCATTTATTTACATAATTTTCAAAAAGATCCGCAGCGAGCAGGGTTCGAACCTACGCGGGCAATGCCCATTGGATTTCAAGTCCAACTCCTTAACCACTCGGATATCGCTGCACATCTATACGAAAATTCAAACCCCCTTTATCGAAAGTGAATACGGAGTTGAGACCGCATTGTCTGCAGTGTTTCATAAATATGGAGCACAGCAGGCAAAAGACAAACTCTTTTTGTCTTTGTATGAACTTGTCTGATCAGGTGGCCGAGTGGTTAAGGCGTTGGACTGCTAATCCAATGGGAATTTCCCGCGTGAGTTCGAATCTCATCCTGATCGAATTTTGTTACACATGATTATTTTCATCTTATTTATTTACATAATTTTCAAAAAAGTTCCGCAGCAAGCAGGGTTCCAATCTACGCTGGCAATGCCCATTGGATTTCAAGTCCAACTCCTTAACCACTCGAACATCGCTGCACATCTATACGAAAATTCAAACGCCCTTAGTCGACAGTGAATACGGAGTTGAGACCGCATTGTTTGCAGTGTTTCATAAATATGGAGCACAGCTGGCAAAAGACAAACTCTTTGTCGTTGTATGAAATTGTCTGATCAGGTGGCCGAGTGGTTAAGGCGTTGGACTGCTAATCCAATGGGAATTTCCCGCGTGAGTTCGAATCTCATCCTGATCGAATTTTTGTTACACATGATTATTTTCATCTCATTTATTTACATAATTTTCAAAAAGATCCGCAGCGAGCAGGGTTCGAACCTACGCGGGCAATGCCCATTGGATTTCAAGTCCAACTCCTTAACCACTCGGATATCGCTGCACATCTATACGAAAATTCAAACCCCTTTATCGAAAGTGAATACGGAGTTGAGACCGCATTGTCTGCAGTGTTTCATAAATATGGAGCACTGCAATCAACAGACAAACTCTTTGAGTCTTTGTATGAAACTGTCTGATCAGGTGGCCGAGTGGTTAAGGCGTTGGACTGCTAATCCTATGGGAATTTCCCGCGTGAGTTCGAATCTCATCCTGATCGAATTTTTGTTACACATGATTATTTTCATCTCATTTATTTACATAATTTTCAAAAAGATCCGCAGCGAGCAGGGTTCGAACCTACGCGGGCAATGCCCATTGGATTTCAAGTCCAACTCCTTAACCACTCGAACATCGCTGCACATCTATACGAAAATGCAAACCTCCTTAATCGACAGTGAATACGGAGTTGAGACCGCATTGTTTGCAGTGTTTCATAAATATGGAGCACAGCTGGCAAAAGACAAACTCTTTGTCTTTGTATGAAATTGTCTGATCAGGTGGCCGAGTGGTTAAGGCGTTGGACTGCTAATCCAATGGGAATTTCCCGCGTGAGTTCGAATCTCATCCTGATCGAATTTTTGTTACACATGATTATTTTCATCTTATTTATTTACATAATTCTCAAAAAGATCCGCAGCTAGCAGGGTTCGAACCTACGCGGGCAATGCCCATTGGATTTCAAGTCCAACTCCTTAACCACTCGGACATCGCTGCATATCTATACGAAAATGCAAACCTCCTTAATCGACAGTGAATAAGGAGTTGAGACCGCATTGTTTGCAGTGTTTCATAAATATGGAGCACAGCAGGCAAAAGACAAACTCTTTTTGTCTTTGTATGAAATTGTCTGATCAGGTGGCCGAGTGGTTAAGGCGTTGGACTGCTAATCCAATGGGAATTTCCCGCGTGAGTTCGAATCTCATCCTGATCGAATTTTTGTTACACATGATTATTTTCATCTCATTTATTTACATAATTTTCAAAAAGATCCGCAGCGAGCAGGGTTCGAACCTACGCGGGCAATGCCGTAGTTAAGGCGTTGGACTGCTAATCCAATGGGAATTTACCGCGTGAGTTCGAATCTCATCCTGATCGAATTTTTGTTACACATGATTATTTTCATCTTATTTATTTACATAATTTTCAAAAAGATCCGCAGCGAGCAGGGTTCGAACCTACGCGGGCAATGCCCATTGGATTTCAAGTCCAACTCCTTAACCACTCGGACATCGCTGCACATCTATACGAAAATTCAAACCCCCTTTATCGAAAGTGAATACGGAGTTGAGACCGCATATGAACTTGTCAGATCAGGTGGCCGAGTGGTTAAGGCGTTGGACTGCTAATCCAATGGGAATTTCCCGCGTGAGTTCGAATCTCATCCTGATCGAATTTTTGTTACACATGATTATTTTCATCTTATTTATTTACATAATTCTCAAAAAGATCCGCAGCTAGCAGGGTTCGAACCTACGCGGGCAATGCCCATTGGATTTCAAGTCCAACTCCTTAACCACTCGGACATCGCTGCATATCTATACGAAAATGCAAACCTCCTTAATCGACAGTGAATAAGGAGTTGAGACCGCATTGTTTGCAGTGTTTCATAAATATGGAGCACAGCAGGCAAAAGACAAACTCTTTTTGTCTTTGTATGAAATTGTCTGATCAGGTGGCCGAGTGGTTAAGGCGTTGGACTGCTAATCTAATGGGAATTTCCCGCGTGAGTTCGAATCTCATCCTGATCGAATTTTTGTTACACATGATTATTTTCATCTCATTTATTTACATAATTTTCAAAAAGATCCGCAGCGAGCAGGGTTCGAACCTACGCGGGCAATGCCGTAGTTAAGGCGTTGGACTGCTAATCCAATGGGAATTTCCCGCGTGAGTTCGAATCTCATCCTGATCGAATTTTTGTTACACATGATTATTTTCGTCTCATTTTTTACATAATTTTCAAAAAGATCCGCAGCGAGCAGGGTTCGAACCTACGCGGGCAATGCCCATTGGATTTCAAGTCCAACTCCTTAACCACTCGGACATCGCTGCACATCTATACGAAAATTCAAACCCCCTTTATCGAAAGTGAATACGGAGTTGAGACCGCATATGAACTTGTCAGATCAGGTGGCCGAGTGGTTAAGGCGTTGGACTGCTAATCCAATGGGAATTTCCCGCGTGAGTTCGAATCTCATCCTGATCGAATTTTTGTTACACATGATTATTTTCATCTTATTTATTTACATAATTCTCAAAAAGATCCGCAGCTAGCAGGGTTCGAACCTACGCGGGCAATGCCCATTGGATTTCAAGTCCAACTCCTTAACCACTCGGACATCGCTGCATATCTATACGAAAATGCAAACCTCCTTAATCGACAGTGAATAAGGAGTTGAGACCGCATTGTTTGCAGTGTTTCATAAATATGGAGCACAGCAGGCAAAAGACAAACTCTTTTTGTCTTTGTATGAAATTGTCTGATCAGGTGGCCGAGTGGTTAAGGCGTTGGACTGCTAATCCAATGGGAATTTCCCGCGTGAGTTCGAATCTCATCCTGATCGAATTTTTGTTACACATGATTATTTTCATCTCATTTATTTACATAATTTTCAAAAAGATCCGCAGCGAGCAGGGTTCGAACCTACGCGGGCAATGCCGTAGTTAAGGCGTTGGACTGCTAATCCAATGGGAATTTCCCGCGTGAGTTCGAATCTCATCCTGATCGAATTTTTGTTACACATGATTATTTTCATCTCATTTATTTACATAATTTTCAAAAAGATCCGCAGCGAGCAGGGTTCGAACCTACGCGGGCAATGCCCATTGGATTTCAAGTCCAACTCCTTAACCACTCGAACATCGCTGCACATCTATACGAAAATGCAAACCTCCTTAATCGACAGTGAATACGGAGTTGAGACCGCATTGTTTGCAGTGTTTCATAAATATGGAGCACAGCTGGCAAAAGACAAACTCTTTGTCGTTGTATGAAATTGTCTGATCAGGTGGCCGAGTGGTTAAGGCGTTGGACTGCTAATCCAATGGGAATTTCCCGCGTGAGTTCGAATCTCATCCTGATCGAATTTTTGTTACACATGATTATTTTCATCTTATTTATTTACATAATTTTCAAAAAGATCCGCAGCTAGCAGGGTTCGAACCTACGCGGGCAATGCCCATTGGATTTCAAGTCCAACTCCTTAACCACTCGGACATCGCTGCATATCTATACGAAAATGCAAACCTCCTTAATCGACAGTGAATAAGGAGTTGAGACCGCATTGTTTGCAGTGTTTCATAAATATGGAGCACAGCAGGCAAAAGACAAACTCTTTTTGTCTTTGTATGAAATTGTCTGATCAGGTGGCCGAGTGGTTAAGGCGTTGGACTGCTAATCCAATGGGAATTTCCCGCGTGAGTTCGAATCTCATCCTGATCGAATTTTTGTTACACATGATTATTTTCATCTCATTTATTTACATAATTTTCAAAAAGATCCGCAGCGAGCAGGGTTCGAACCTACGCGGGCAATGCCGTAGTTAAGGCGTTGGACTGCTAATCCAATGGGAATTTACCGCGTGAGTTCGAATCTCATCCTGATCGAATTTTTGTTACACATGATTATTTTCATCTTATTTATTTACATAATTTTCAAAAAGATCCGCAGCGAGCAGGGTTCGAACCTACGCGGGCAATGCCCATTGGATTTCAAGTCCAACTCCTTAACCACTCGGACATCGCTGCACATCTATACGAAAATTCAAACCCCCTTTATCGAAAGTGAATACGGAGTTGAGACCGCATATGAACTTGTCAGATCAGGTGGCCGAGTGGTTAAGGCGTTGGACTGCTAATCCAATGGGAATTTCCCGCGTGAGTTCGAATCTCATCCTGATCGAATTTTTGTTACACATGATTATTTTCATCTTATTTATTTACATAATTCTCAAAAAGATCCGCAGCTAGCAGGGTTCGAACCTACGCGGGCAATGCCCATTGGATTTCAAGTCCAACTCCTTAACCACTCGGACATCGCTGCATATCTATACGAAAATGCAAACCTCCTTAATCGACAGTGAATAAGGAGTTGAGACCGCATTGTTTGCAGTGTTTCATAAATATGGAGCACAGCAGGCAAAAGACAAACTCTTTTTGTCTTTGTATGAAATTGTCTGATCAGGTGGCCGAGTGGTTAAGGCGTTGGACTGCTAATCCAATGGGAATTTCCCGCGTGAGTTCGAATCTCATCCTGATCGAATTTTTGTTACACATGATTATTTTCATCTCATTTATTTACATAATTTTCAAAAAGATCCGCAGCGAGCAGGGTTCGAACCTACGCGGGCAATGCCGTAGTTAAGGCGTTGGACTGCTAATCCAATGGGAATTTCCCGCGTGAGTTCGAATCTCATCCTGATCGAATTTTGTTACACATGATTATTTTCGTCTCATTTATTTACATAATTTTCAAAAAGATCCGCAGCGAGCAGGGTTCGAACCTACGCGGGCAATGCCCATTGGATTTCAAGTCCAACTCCTTAACCACTCGGACATCGCTGCACATCTATACGAAAATTCAAACCCCTTTATCGAAAGTGAATACGGAGTTGAGACCGCATATGAACTTGTCAGATCAGGTGGCCGAGTGGTTAAGGCGTTGGACTGCTAATCCAATGGGAATTTCCCGCGTGAGTTCGAATCTCATCCTGATCGAATTTTTGTTACACATGATTATTTTCATCTTATTTATTTACATAATTCTCAAAAAGATCCGCAGCTAGCAGGGTTCGAACCTACGCGGGCAATGCCCATTGGATTTCAAGTCCAACTCCTTAACCACTCGGACATCGCTGCATATCTATACGAAAATGCAAACCTCCTTAATCGACAGTGAATAAGGAGTTGAGACCGCATTGTTTGCAGTGTTTCATAAATATGGAGCACAGCAGGCAAAAGACAAACTCTTTTTGTCTTTGTATGAAATTGTCTGATCAGGTGGCCGAGTGGTTAAGGCGTTGGACTGCTAATCCAATGGGAATTTCCCGCGTGAGTTCGAATCTCATCCTGATCGAATTTTTGTTACACATGATTATTTTCATCTCATTTATTTACATAATTTTCAAAAAGATCCGCAGCGAGCAGGGTTCGAACCTACGCGGGCAATGCCGTAGTTAAGGCGTTGGACTGCTAATCCAATGGGAATTTCCCGCGTGAGTTCGAATCTCATCCTGATCGAATTTTTGTTACACATGATTATTTTCATCTTATTTATTTACATAATTTTCAAAAAGATCCGCAGCGAGCAGGGTTCGAACCTACGCGGGCAATGCCCATTGGATTTCAAGTCCAACTTCTTAACCACTCGGACATCGCTGCACATCTATACGAAAATGCAAACCTTCTTAATCGACAGTGAATACGGAGTTGAGACCGCATTGTTTGCAGTGTTTCATAAATATGGAGCACAGCAGGCAACAGACAAACTCTTTGAGTCTTTGTATGAAACTGTCTGATCAGGTGGCCGAGTAGTTAAGGCGTTGGACTGCTAATCCAATGGGAATTTACCGCGTGAGTTCGAATCTCATCCTGATCGAATTTTTGTTACACATGATTATTTTCATCTTATTTATTTACATAATTTTCAAAAAGATCCGCAGCGAGCAGGGTTCGAACCTACGCGGGCAATGCCCATTGGATTTCAAGTCCAACTTCTTAACCACTCGGACATCGCTGCACATCTATACGAAAATGCAAACCTCCTTAATCGACAGTGAATACGGAGTTGAGACCGCATTGTTTGCAGTGTTTCATAAATATGGAGCACAGCTGGCAAAAGACAAACTCTTTGTCTTTGTATGAAATTGTCTGATCAGGTGGCCGAGTGGTTAAGGCGTTGGACTGCTAATCCAATGGGAATTTCCCGCGTGAGTTCGAATCTCATCCTGATCGAATTTTTGTTACACATGATTATTTTCATCTCATTTATTTACATAATTTTCAAAAAGATCCGCAGCGAGCAGGGTTCGAACCTACGCGGGCAATGCCCATTGGATTTCAAGTCCAACTCCTTAACCACTCGGACATCGCTGCACATCTATACGAAAATTCAAACCCCCTTTATCGAAAGTGAATACGGAGTTGAGACCGCATTGTCTGCAGTGTTTCATAAATATGGAGCACAGCTGGCAAAAGACAAACTCTTTGTCTTTGTATGAAATTGTCTGATCAGGTGGCCGAGTGGTTAAGGCGTTGGACTGCTAATCCAATGGGAATTTCCCGCGTGAGTTCGAATCTCATCCTGATCGAATTTTTGTTACACATGATTATTTTCATCTCATTTATTTACATAATTTTCAAAAAGATCCGCAGCGAGCAGGGTTCGAACCTACGCGGGCAATGCCCACTGGATTTCAAGTCCAACTCCTTAACCACTCGGATATCGCTGCACATCTATACGAAAATTCAAACCCCCTTATCGAAAGTGAATACGGAGTTGAGACCGCATTGTCTGCAGTGTTTCATAAATATGGAGCACAGCAGGCAAAAGACAAACTCTTTTTGTCTTTGTATGAACTTGTCTGATCAGGTGGCCGAGTGGTTAAGGCGTTGGACTGCTAATCCAATGGGAATTTCCCGCGTGAGTTCGAATCTCATCCTGATCGAATTGTTGTTACACATGATTATTTTCATCTTATTTATTTACATAATTTTCAAAAAAGTTCCGCAGCAAGCAGGGTTCCAATCTACGCTGGCAATGCCCATTGGATTTCAAGTCCAACTCCTTAACCACTCGAACATCGCTGCACATCTATACGAAAATGCAAACCTCCTTAATCGACAGTGAATACGGAGTTGAGACCGCATTGTTTGCAGTGTTTCATAAATATGGAGCACAGCAATCAACAGACAAACTCTTTGAGTCTTTGTATGAAACTGTCTGATCAGGTGGCCGAGTGGTTAAGGCGTTGGACTGCTAATCCTATGGGAATTTCCCGCGTGAGTTCGAATCTCATCCTGATCGAATTTTTGTTACACATGATTATTTTCATCTCATTTATTTACATAATTTTCAAAAAGATCCGCAGCGAGCAGGGTTCGAACCTACGCGGGCAATGCCCATTGGATTTCAAGTCCAACTCCTTAACCACTCGAACATCGCTGCACATCTATACGAAAATGCAAACCTCCTTAATCGACAGTGAATACGGAGTTGAGACCGCATTGTTTGCAGTGTTTCATAAATATGGAGCACAGCTGGCAAAAGACAAACTCTTTGTCGTTGTATGAAATTGTCTGATCAGGTGGCCGAGTGGTTAAGGCGTTGGACTGCTAATCCAATGGGAATTTCCCGCGTGAGTTCGAATCTCATCCTGATCGAATTTTTGTTACACATGATTATTTTCGTCTCATTTATTTACATAATTTTCAAAAAGATCCGCAGCGAGCAGGGTTCGAACCTACGCGGGCAATGCCCATTGGATTTCAAGTCCAACTCCTTAACCACTCGGACATCGCTGCACATCTATACGAAAATTCAAACCCCCTTTATCGAAAGTGAATACGGAGTTGAGACCGCATATGAACTTGTCAGATCAGGTGGCCGAGTGGTTAAGGCGTTGGACTGCTAATCCAATGGGAATTTCCCGCGTGAGTTCGAATCTCATCCTGATCGAATTTTTGTTACACATGATTATTTTCATCTCATTTATTTACATAATTTTCAAAAAGATCCGCAGCGAGCAGGGTTCGAACCTACGCGGGCAATGCCGTAGTTAAGGCGTTGGACTGCTAATCCAATGGGAATTTACCGCGTGAGTTCGAATCTCATCCTGATCGAATTTTTGTTACACATGATTATTTTCATCTTATTTATTTACATAATTTTCAAAAAGATCCGCAGCGAGCAGGGTTCGAACCTACGCGGGCAATGCCCATTGGATTTCAAGTCCAACTCCTTAACCACTCGGACATCGCTGCACATCTATACGAAAATTCAAACCCCTTTATCGAAAGTGAATACGGAGTTGAGACCGCATATGAAACTTGTCAGATCAGGTGGCCGAGTGGTTAAGGCGTTGGACTGCTAATCCAATGGGAATTTCCCGCGTGAGTTCGAATCTCATCCTGATCGAATTTTTGTTACACATGATTATTTTCATCTTATTTATTTACATAATTTCAAAAAGATCCGCAGCTAGCAGGGTTCGAACCTACGCGGGCAATGCCCATTGGATTTCAAGTCCAACTCCTTAACCACTCGGACATCGCTGCATATCTATACGAAAATGCAAACCTCCTTAATCGACAGTGAATAAGGAGTTGAGACCGCATTGTTTGCAGTGTTTCATAAATATGGAGCACAGCAGGCAAAAGACAAACTCTTTTTGTCTTTGTATGAAATTGTCTGATCAGGTGGCCGAGTGGTTAAGGCGTTGGACTGCTAATCCAATGGGAATTTCCCGCGTGAGTTCGAATCTCATCCTGATCGAATTTTTGTTACACATGATTATTTTCATCTCATTTATTTACATAATTTTCAAAAAGATCCGCAGCGAGCAGGGTTCGAACCTACGCGGGCAATGCCGTAGTTAAGGCGTTGGACTGCTAATCCAATGGGAATTTCCCGCGTGAGTTCGAATCTCATCCTGATCGAATTTTTGTTACACATGATTATTTTCGTCTCATTTATTTACATAATTTTCAAAAAGATCCGCAGCGAGCAGGGTTCGAACCTACGCGGGCAATGCCCATGGATTTCAAGTCCAACTCCTTAACCACTCGGACATCGCTGCACATCTATACGAAATTCAAACCCCCTTTATCGAAAGTGAATACGGAGTTGAGACGCATATGAACTTGTCAGATCAGGTGGCCGAGTGGTTAAGGCGTTGGACTGCTAATCCAATGGGAATTTCCCGCGTGAGTTCGAATCTCATCCTGATCGAATTTTGTTACACATGATTATTTTCATCTTATTTATTTACATAATTCTCAAAAAGATCCGCAGCTAGCAGGGTTCGAACCTACGCGGGCAATGCCCATTGGATTTCAAGTCCAACTCCTTAACCACTCGGACATCGCTGCATATCTATACGAAAATGCAAACCTCCTTAATCGACAGTGAATAAGGAGTTGAGACCGCATTGTTTGCAGTGTTTCATAAATATGGAGCACAGCAGGCAAAAGACAAACTTTTGTCTTTGTATGAAATTGTCTGATCAGGTGGCCGAGTGGTTAAGGCGTTGGACTGCTAATCCAATGGGAATTTCCCGCGTGAGTTCGAATCTCATCCTGATCGAATTTTGTTACACATGATTATTTTCATCTCATTTATTTACATAATTTTCAAAAAGATCCGCAGCGAGCAGGGTTCGAACCTACGCGGGCAATGCCGTAGTTAAGGCGTTGGACTGCTAATCCAATGGGAATTTCCCGCGTGAGTTCGAATCTCATCCTGATCGAATTTTGTTACACATGATTATTTTCATCTTATTTATTTACATAATTTTCAAAAAGATCCGCAGCGAGCAGGGTTCGAACCTACGCGGGCAATGCCCATTGGATTTCAAGTCCAACTTCTTAACCACTCGGACATCGCTGCACATCTATACGAAAATGCAAACCTTCTTAATCGACAGTGAATACGGAGTTGAGACCGCATTGTTTGCAGTGTTTCATAAATATGGAGCACAGCAGGCAACAGACAAACTCTTTGAGTCTTTGTATGAAACTGTCTGATCAGGTGGCCGAGTAGTTAAGGCGTTGGACTGCTAATCCAATGGGAATTTACCGCGTGAGTTCGAATCTCATCCTGATCGAATTTTTGTTACACATGATTATTTTCATCTTATTTATTTACATAATTTTCAAAAAGATCCGCAGCGAGCAGGGTTCGAACCTACGCGGGCAATGCCCATTGGATTTCAAGTCCAACTTCTTAACCACTCGGACATCGCTGCACATCTATACGAAAATGCAAACCTCCTTAATCGACAGTGAATACGGAGTTGAGACCGCATTGTTTGCAGTGTTTCATAAATATGGAGCACAGCTGGCAAAAGACAAACTCTTTGTCTTTGTATGAAATTGTCTGATCAGGTGGCCGAGTGGTTAAGGCGTTGGACTGCTAATCCAATGGGAATTTCCCGCGTGAGTTCGAATCTCATCCTGATCGAATTTTTGTTACACATGATTATTTTCATCTCATTTATTTACATAATTTTCAAAAAGATCCGCAGCGAGCAGGGTTCGAACCTACGCGGGCAATGCCCATTGGATTTCAAGTCCAACTCCTTAACCACTCGGACATCGCTGCACATCTATACGAAAATTCAAACCCCCTTTATCGAAAGTGAATACGGAGTTGAGACCGCATTGTCTGCAGTGTTTCATAAATATGGAGCACAGCTGGCAAAAGACAAACTCTTTGTCTTTGTATGAAATTGTCTGATCAGGTGGCCGAGTGGTTAAGGCGTTGGACTGCTAATCCAATGGGAATTTCCCGCGTGAGTTCGAATCTCATCCTGATCGAATTTTTGTTACACATGATTATTTTCATCTCATTTATTTACATAATTTTCAAAAAGATCCGCAGCGAGCAGGGTTCGAACCTACGCGGGCAATGCCCATGGATTTCAAGTCCAACTCCTTAACCACTCGGATATCGCTGCACATCTATACGAAAATTCAAACCCCCTTTATCGAAAGTGAATACGGAGTTGAGACCGCATTGTCTGCAGTGTTTCATAAATATGGAGCACAGCAGGCAAAAGACAAACTCTTTTGTCTTTGTATGAACTTGTCTGATCAGGTGGCCGAGTGGTTAAGGCGTTGGACTGCTAATCCAATGGGAATTTCCCGCGTGAGTTCGAATCTCATCCTGATCGAATTGTTGTTACACATGATTATTTTCATCTTATTTATTTACATAATTTTCAAAAAAGTTCCGCAGCAAGCAGGGTTCCAATCTACGCTGGCAATGCCCATTGGATTTCAAGTCCAACTCCTTAACCACTCGAACATCGCTGCACATCTATACGAAAATGCAAACCTCCTTAATCGACAGTGAATACGGAGTTGAGACCGCATTGTCTGCAGTGTTTCATAAATATGGAGCACAGCAATCAACAGACAAACTCTTTGAGTCTTTGTATGAAACTGTCTGATCAGGTGGCCGAGTGGTTAAGGCGTTGGACTGCTAATCCTATGGGAATTTCCCGCGTGAGTTCGAATCTCATCCTGATCGAATTTTTGTTACACATGATTATTTTCATCTCATTTATTTACATAATTTTCAAAAGATCCGCAGCGAGCAGGGTTCGAACCTACGCGGGCAATGCCCATTGGATTTCAAGTCCAACTCCTTAACCACTCGAACATCGCTGCACATCTATACGAAAATGCAAACCTCCTTAATCGACAGTGAATACGGAGTTGAGACCGCATTGTTTGCAGTGTTTCATAAATATGGAGCACAGCTGGCAAAAGACAAACTCTTTGTCGTTGTATGAAATTATCTGATCAGGTGGCCGAGTGGTTAAGGCGTTGGACTGCTAATCCAATGGGAATTTCCCGCGTGAGTTCGAATCTCATCCTGATCGAATTTTTGTTACACATGATTATTTTCGTCTCATTTATTTACATAATTTTCAAAAAGATCCGCAGCGAGCAGGGTTCGAACCTACGCGGGCAATGCCCATTGGATTTCAAGTCCAACTCCTTAACCACTCGGACATCGCTGCACATCTATACGAAAATTCAAACCCCCTTTATCGAAAGTGAATACGGAGTTGAGACCGCATATGAACTTGTCAGATCAGGTGGCCGAGTGGTTAAGGCGTTGGACTGCTAATCCAATGGGAATTTCCCGCGTGAGTTCGAATCTCATCCTGATCGAATTTTTGTTACACATGATTATTTTCATCTTATTTATTTACATAATTCTCAAAAAGATCCGCAGCTAGCAGGGTTCGAACCTACGCGGGCAATGCCCATTGGATTTCAAGTCCAACTCCTTAACCACTCGGACATCGCTGCATATCTATACGAAAATGCAAACCTCCTTAATCGACAGTGAATAAGGAGTTGAGACCGCATTGTTTGCAGTGTTTCATAAATATGGAGCACAGCAGGCAAAAGACAAACTCTTTTTGTCTTTGTATGAAATTGTCTGATCAGGTGGCCGAGTGGTTAAGGCGTTGGACTGCTAATCCAATGGGAATTTCCCGCGTGAGTTCGAATCTCATCCTGATCGAATTTTTGTTACACATGATTATTTTCATCTCATTTATTTACATAATTTTCAAAAAGATCCGCAGCGAGCAGGGTTCGAACCTACGCGGGCAATGCCCATTGGATTTCAAGTCCAACTCCTTAACCACTCGGACATCGCTGCACATCTATACGAAAATTCAAACCCCCTTTATCGAAAGTGAATACGGAGTTGAGACCGCATTGTCTGCAGTGTTTCATAAATATGGAGCACAGCTGGCAAAAGACAAACTCTTTGTCTTTGTATGAAATTGTCTGATCAGGTGGCCGAGTGGTTAAGGCGTTGGACTGCTAATCCAATGGGAATTTCCCGCGTGAGTTCGAATCTCATCCTGATCGAATTTTTGTTACACATGATTATTTTCATCTCATTTATTTACATAATTTTCAAAAAGATCCGCAGCGAGCAGGGTTCGAACCTACGCGGGCAATGCCCACTGGATTTCAAGTCCAACTCCTTAACCACTCGGATATCGCTGCACATCTATACGAAAATTCAAACCCCCTTTATCGAAAGTGAATACGGAGTTGAGACCGCATTGTCTGCAGTGTTTCATAAATATGGAGCACAGCAGGCAAAAGACAAACTCTTTTTGTCTTTGTATGAACTTGTCTGATCAGGTGGCCGAGTGGTTAAGGCGTTGGACTGCTAATCCAATGGGAATTTCCCGCGTGAGTTCGAATCTCATCCTGATCGAATTGTTGTTACACATGATTATTTTCATCTTATTTATTTACATAATTTTCAAAAAAGTTCCGCAGCAAGCAGGGTTCCAATCTACGCTGGCAATGCCCATTGGATTTCAAGTCCAACTCCTTAACCACTCGAACATCGCTGCACATCTATACGAAAATGCAAACCTCCTTAATCGACAGTGAATACGGAGTTGAGACCGCATTGTCTGCAGTGTTTCATAAATATGGAGCACAGCAATCAACAGACAAACTCTTTGAGTCTTTGTATGAAACTGTCTGATCAGGTGGCCGAGTGGTTAAGGCGTTGGACTGCTAATCCTATGGGAATTTCCCGCGTGAGTTCGAATCTCATCCTGATCGAATTTTTGTTACACATGATTATTTTCATCTCATTTATTTACATAATTTTGAAAAAAGATCCGCAGCGAGCAGGGTTCGAACCTACGCGGGCAATGCCCATTGGATTTCAAGTCCAACTCCTTAACCACTCGAACATCGCTGCACATCTATACGAAAATGCAAACCTCCTTAATCGACAGTGAATACGGAGTTGAGACCGCATTGTTTGCAGTGTTTCATAAATATGGAGCACAGCTGGCAAAAGACAAACTCTTTGTCGTTGTATGAAATTGTCTGATCAGGTGGCCGAGTGGTTAAGGCGTTGGACTGCTAATCCAATGGGAATTTCCCGCGTGAGTTCGAATCTCATCCTGATCGAATTTTTGTTACACATGATTATTTTCGTCTCATTTATTTACATAATTTTCAAAAAGATCCGCAGCGAGCAGGGTTCGAACCTACGCGGGCAATGCCCATTGGATTTCAAGTCCAACTCCTTAACCACTCGGACATCGCTGCACATCTATACGAAAATTCAAACCCCCTTTATCGAAAGTGAATACGGAGTTGAGACCGCATATGAACTTGTCAGATCAGGTGGCGAGTGGTTAAGGCGTTGGACTGCTAATCCAATGGAATTTCCCGCGTGAGTTCGAATCTCATCCTGATCGAATTTTGTTACACATGATTATTTTCATCTTATTATTTACATAATTCTCAAAAAGATCCGCAGCTAGCAGGTTCGAACCTACGCGGGCAATGCCCATTGGATTTCAAGTCCAACTCCTTAACCACTCGGACATCGCTGCATATCTATACGAAAATGCAAACCTCCTTAATCGACAGTGAATAAGAGTTGAGACCGCATTGTTTGCAGTGTTTCATAAATATGGAGCACAGCAGGCAAAAGACAAACTCTTTTTGTCTTTGTATGAAATTGTCTGATCAGGTGGCCGAGTGGTTAAGGCGTTGGACTGCTAATCCAATGGGAATTTCCCGGTGAGTTCGAATCTCATCCTGATCGAATTTTTGTTACACATGATTATTTTCATCTCATTTATTTACATAATTTTCAAAAAGATCCGCAGCGAGCAGGGTTCGAACCTACGCGGGCAATGCCGTAGTTAAGGCGTTGGACTGCTAATCCAATGGGAATTTACCGCGTGAGTTCGAATCTCATCCTGATCGAATTTTTGTTACACATGATTATTTTCATCTTATTATTTACATAATTTTCAAAAAGATCCGCAGCGAGCAGGGTTCGAACCTACGCGGGCAATGCCCATTGGATTTCAAGTCCAACTCCTTAACCACTCGAACATCGCTGCACATCTATACGAAAATGCAAACCTCCTTAATCGACAGTGAATACGGAGTTGAGACCGCATTGTTTGCAGTGTTCATAAATATGGAGCACAGCTGGCAAAAGACAAACTCTTTGTCGTTGTATGAAATTGTCTGATCAGGTGGCCGAGTGGTTAAGGCGTTGGACTGCTAATCCAATGGGAATTTCCCGCGTGAGTTCGAATCTCATCCTGATCGAATTTTTGTTACACATGATTATTTTCGTCTCATTTATTTACATAATTTTCAAAAAGATCCGCAGCGAGCAGGGTTCGAACCTACGCGGGCAATGCCCATGGATTTCAAGTCCAACTCCTTAACCACTCGGACATCGCTGCACATCTATACGAAAATTCAAACCCCCTTTATCGAAAGTGAATACGGAGTTGAGACCGCATATGAACTTGTCAGATCAGGTGGCCGAGTGGTTAAGGCGTTGGACTGCTAATCCAATGGGAATTTCCCGCGTGAGTTCGAATCTCATCCTGATCGAATTTTTGTTACACATGATTATTTTCATCTTATTTATTTACATAATTCTCAAAAAGATCCGCAGCTAGCAGGGTTCGAACCTACGCGGGCAATGCCCATTGGATTTCAAGTCCAACTCCTTAACCACTCGGACATCGCTGCATATCTATACGAAAATGCAAACCTCCTTAATCGACAGTGAATAAGGAGTTGAGACCGCATTGTTTGCAGTGTTTCATAAATATGGAGCACAGCAGGCAAAAGACAAACTCTTTTTGTCTTTGTATGAAATTGTCTGATCAGGTGGCCGAGTGGTTAAGGCGTTGGACTGCTAATCCAATGGGAATTTCCCGGTGAGTTCGAATCTCATCCTGATCGAATTTTTGTTACACATGATTATTTTCATCTCATTTATTTACATAATTTTCAAAAAGATCCGCAGCGAGCAGGGTTCGAACCTACGCGGGCAATGCCGTAGTTAAGGCGTTGGACTGCTAATCCAATGGGAATTTACCGCGTGAGTTCGAATCTCATCCTGATCGAATTTTTGTTACACATGATTATTTTCATCTTATTTATTTACATAATTTTCAAAAAGATCCGCAGCGAGCAGGGTTCGAACCTACGCGGGCAATGCCCATTGGATTTCAAGTCCAACTTCTTAACCACTCGGACATCGCTGCACATCTATACGAAAATGCAAACCTTCTTAATCGACAGTGAATACGGAGTTGAGACCGCATTGTTTGCAGTGTTTCATAAATATGGAGCACAGCAGGCAACAGACAAACTCTTGAGTCTTTGTATGAAACTGTCTGATCAGGTGGCCGAGTAGTTAAGGCGTTGGACTGCTAATCCAATGGGAATTTACCGCGTGAGTTCGAATCTCATCCTGATCGAATTTTTGTTACACATGATTATTTTCATCTTATTTATTTACATAATTTCAAAAAGATCCGCAGCGAGCAGGGTTCGAACCTACGCGGGCAATGCCCATCGGATTTCAAGTCCAACTTCTTAACCACTCGGACATCGCTGCACATCTATACGAAAATGCAAACCTTCTTAATCGACAGTGAATACGGAGTTGAGACCGCATTGTTTGCAGTGTTTCATAAATATGGAGCACAGCAGGCAACAGACAAACTCTTGGAGTCTTTGTATGAAACTGTCTGATCAGGTGCCGAGTGGTTAAGGCGTTGGACTGCTAATCCAATGGGAATTTCCCGCGTGAGTTCGAATCTCATCCTGATCGAATTTTTGTTACACATGATTATTTTCATCTCATTTATTTACATAATTTTCAAAAAGATCCGCAGCGAGCAGGGTTCGAACCTACGCGGGCAATGCCCATTGGATTTCAAGTCCAACTCCTTAACCACTCGGACATCGCTGCACATCTATACGAAAATTCAAACCCCCTTTATCGAAAGTGAATACGGAGTTGAGACCGCATATGAACTTGTCTGATCAGGTGGCCGAGTGGTTAAGGCGTTGGACTGCTAATCCAATGGGAATTTCCCGCGTTAGTTCGAATCTCATCCTGATCGAATTTTTGTTACACATGATTATTTTCATCTTATTTATTTACATAATTTTCAAAAAGATCCGCAGCGAGCAGGGTTCGAACCTACGCGGGCAATGCCCATTGGATTTCAAGTCCAACTTCTTAACCACTCGGACATCGCTGCACATCTATACGAAAATGCAAACCTTCTTAATCGACAGTGAATACGGAGTTGAGACCGCATTGTTTGCAGTGTTTCATAAATATGGAGCACAGCAATCAACAGACAAACTCTTGAGTCTTTGTATGAAACTGTCTGATCAGGTGGCCGAGTGGTTAAGGCGTTGGACTGCTAATCCTATGGGAATTTCCCGCGTGAGTTCGAATCTCATCCTGATCGAATTTTGTTACACATGATTATTTTCATCTCATTTATTTAGCGAGCAGGGTTCGAGCCAACGCGGGCAATGCCCATTGGATTTCAAGTCCAACTTCTGAACCACTCGGACATCGCTGCACATCTATACGAAAATGCAAACCTTCTTAATTGACAGTGAATACGGAGTTGAGACCGCATTGTTTTCAGTGTTTCATAAATATGGAGCACAGCATGATGAGTGTGGTCACCTTCTTAACCAAGCGAAATTTTTCTAAGTCCAGAACTCCCGTTCAAATTTTCGACCGTGATTTTTCTAAGTCCAGAAGTCCCCGTTGAAATTTTCAACCGTTATTTTTCTAAGTCCAGAACGTCCCGTTGAAATTTTTCCCTTTATTTTTCTAAGTCCAAGATTCATTCTACCTCGTTCTTGACCTGTGTAAATATCACAAGTCCAGGATCCTGACAGGATCCGAACCTGGGTCACTAGCGTCGTAAGTCCCCGCGTTACGAGTAGAAGCGTTGGTGCCGGGGACGATGTGAGCACGCTCCAACAGGAAATTGTTGGGGCCAAGATGAGAGGTAAATATGCGGCGTCTTCGTAGTGTGCTATCGATGTTGTCAATTTCTGCGGCGGACAAAACGGTATCCTCCTCGATTCGAATCCACAAGTAAAGTAGATGAAGACGGAGAGTGGAACGCGACTCGGAAGAACCATTATGCCTGTTGATCATTAAAAACGTTACGAAAGTGATCAATTTGGTAAAGACCATCATATTCAGCATAAATCACGAGTTGAAGACCATTGTCGGGTGTTTTCTCGGAAAAACGCATCGATAATTGTGTTGTACCACTACGCACTAGTTCAAAGTCTGCGTTAGTGTCCGTTGATGAAAGATTAAATGCAAATAAAGAAAAGCCTTTCTTGTACATTTGTATCCTATTGCCAAGTCACGATTTTCACCAACAGCACCAATGTTCTCGTAAAACATGACGAAAGCTTCAGCAAAAGAATTAGTTTTGAAATTTATCTTTTGAGGTTGTGCAGGAAAAGTTACACCACCAGCATCTATACATACTTCCGAAATGTTAAAGCTTTGGAAATTAAAAGGGGAATGTGATACACTACCCTCATAGGCATGTGGTCTATGCAGCCAATAATAATACGGCGAGGAATTAAATCTGTAAAGATTGTAGAGAAGGGAAAATCAAAGCGACCACCCGGTACAGAGACAACGCGTACTCTGGTACGTCGATAGGGATATCGTGCAGGATAGGATAGGAGGGTTTGTTCAAGGGCAAGATTAACAGAACTGATCACATCAACAGCACGAATAAGAAGTTTCATAGAGATGACCTCAATTTTTGCACCATTAGGCGCTGCATCATGACTTTCTAGCACAAAAGCATCGCTATTGCGATGGAAGGTAAACTGAACGTTTAAATGTGGTAATAGCAGTCGGTCAGTTGTGAAATGGTCAATATGAACAGGAGAAACAATGTCCAACTCTCCCGTTGAAGAAATTGCGTCTAATCTACTCTTATATCCCTTATTATCTGCACTGTCAAGACCAACATCATTGTCTTCAAAGTAACCAGCCGCTTGAAGTATTCCAAACTTTCGATCTGTACTATGTGTCAAAAGCGTCTCGAGGTACGCCTTGTATGCATACTGACTACATTCGAATATTTGTTGGTTATTGATTTGCAAGTTGACTTGATCAAAAAAGGTTCCACCAATATAGTTTATTAATGCATACTTGGACACTTTTGTGGCATCATTATGAACAAGCTTTAGTTTAAACGCAATGTAACACTTGCTAACCTGCAAGAAATGTCTCGAGTCAACAATGTTAAAAGTAAAAGGTCCAGTGTTGTTAATAGGTGTGCTTGTTGGAATTGAAAGCCATCGGGCAGAATCAAAGGCAACTTGTGTTGAAGGAATGTCAAATAGGGAAAGTTCACTACGTGTTGAGGGTGGTGATTTGGGATCTATTAGTTTACCAACCATTACGTAAATATGTCACTGGGAAATTTGGGAACAACAGGTCGCGACCGACGTTTTCGAACGACTGAATGACGTCCCTTTCTAGATGTCTTGCTTTTATTCTTACGTTTCTTTGTCTTTTTCTTTGTGTCTTTCTTCTTTGAAATTTGTCGACGGACACGAGAACCAGTACCACCTTGCAATGCAGAAGTAGCTCGATTAACAAGGAACGATATGCTTGAGGTCCATGTACACGAAAACTTTCTTCTAATGGTTTTCCGGAAGAAACGTCGTCGACGACGTTGGCACTAGCGTTAAGTGCTTCACTGAGGATTGATCGTCCGGCGCTACGAGTAAGTGGCAAAATGAAGTTAAAGAGTTTCGAGAGGACACCACCAACGCCACTACCACCACGCTGATAAGGAATACCACGGAAACCACTGCCACTTTGGCGTGCTTGTTCCAAGAAGATGGCATGCCAGTCAATGGAATTATCGGGGTTATATGTGACATGCATTTTTATTATTGCAATCGGAAGGTGTGGCGACGTGAACGAAAGTGAAGTTGAATACAAACGGCACCAGAATGAAAGTTAACAACCTCGTCCTGATCGTTTTTTATACTAATGTGTATCGAGTCAACGTATCGAGACTTTATTGGAAGGTATTGGGGGCGGAAAAAAGGCAGAATAAACATTGTCACCAGCACTTCCTTCAACCGTAAGCACTTTAAGTAGAGGACTAAGAACATTGGAAACAATTTGGTTTTCGATGATATTTGTGTAAATGTAAAATATATCTTTCGCTACGTGTACGGAATGTTTTCCGACATACTGTCCATCTGAATAGCCAACAAGTCTTGTGGCCAGACCAAGTAAATAGGCTATTTTCTTTGACATGCTAACTGCGTAAACATCTTCAGGTTGTTTGATGGTACATTTTCGTGTAATGCTATTGTATGTTATAAAGTCGTTGGTAATATCTTTCTTGGTGGTAAGGTTGTACGAGGTGGCTACTTCCACATTAATCAAAGAAATTAAATCGTCAACCTTTTCGTATGAATTCGGGGGAATGGTTACGACCGTTCGAATACTTTCCCCCTTGTTTGTCTTATCAAAATACTCTAGAATAATATTGTTCTCGTTAAAGTCGTCCTCTTCTTGTTTTGTAGTATTCTGTCATATGTATTGGGTAAATAATTTCGGTCATTGCAACCTCATAGTCTGATTTCAAATGCAAAGGTGCAGGAAGACGAATACGAAAATCACCAATTTTATTACCTTCATGTGTATTGCTTATCAGGTAAACGTAAAAAGTCATCATTGTTATCATATTTTGACGGGTGGATGTGTATTATAACGTCGGCTTGGAATGGTCGGGGAAGGGAGAAGATAGCCAATACACGAGGAAAGGGTTACAATCCAAAGTTATTGTCGTCGTTACGTGTGCCAAAAGTTAGATTATATATCGACACTAGAAAAACTGTATAAATAAGTATTACTTGTGCAATGTAGACAAACAGCGCACGTGAACACGACACTTCACCACAATGCCACGAAGCACTTCTAGTTTCGTCAGGGGCGGGTGACAACTTTTCTAGCATGGTTTGCATCGATCCAAGAATCAAATGAAGGTGGGTAACCAAGCCAACGTACTAATATTTCCTTCTTGCCCGAACGTGTTCTTCTTGCAAGTACACGTTCAATTTTATACTCGTGGTCGGGCGAAGAAACGTGTGATACGAGTTCACGCTCGTAGACAATACTATCAATTTCCTCACCGTCCAAATCTTCAATAATGTACGCGGGTGGGTCCTTGAACAGACACTTTTTTATGCGGAATATTTCCAGTGTAAAAGTATTCTTATATCCCTTTGTAAAAGCACCGCGAAGACGAGAAAGACGCACAGTATCGCCTGGTGCGTAACGATGCTTGGTTATGAGTTGTTTGTCCTGTGCATAAAGGGTTTGCCAAACAAATTCTGCATTTGTTGCATTTACGGACGAGGGTGCAATGCCCCAATAGAAGAAATTGGTGAATCGTTTAGTGCTTGGTAGCATCTTGTAAAACATCCAGCCAGCGATATGTATTATGTTCGGAAAAATAACGGTATAGTCTTGTCTTTAGTCTACGTATAGTATTTTCTGCAAGTGCACACTTTACATTATGGTTCTTTGGAATACGATGTTCAATTTCGTTTTGTGCTAACAAACGTTTAAAGTTGGAATTTAAAAATTCTTTCCCTGCATCAGTATAAAGACGAAAAGGGGACCGTCCAGAAGTTTTAATTATACGTTCGTAAGCCTTTGTTGTTTCAGCACCACTTTTATTTAAAAGAGGTTCGCACATTACAAATCGAGATAGGACATCAACTACAACAAGAATGCAAGTATAGCCAGAATTGTGACGTTTAAGGTCGGCCATTATGGCAAGATCTGCTTGGTGGTCGCTATCAATCCATGTACACTGTGTCTTACTTGTTTTTTCGATTCAATCTGGAAAAAGAGTAGTATATGTAGACTGTTTATGTAGAAACGCTTTAACGTCTCCAAGTTTAACTTTTAATCCTTTCTTTCGGGCAGCTTCATAAGACGACGAACACCACTGTATCCGCCATAGCTACTAATGTCGGTATAAATTTTTCTAGTTCTTCCATTGTATTGCGTTGGCCAAAGGGTAACTGCAAAGTTGGTGCACGAAACTCGACAAGATCCGCACGGGCACTATTACCAACATTAAAGGTGAAAACTTGGTTCTTTTTAGGGCTGCCCCAATTCTTTTGCGCCTTGAACCGGATCAGAACGTGTACGCCACTGACTGGAAAAGTCTTCAATCAGTGAAGCTATATCGTACTCGTTTTGTCCAAGTGTAATCTTGTCTTTAACAACTGGGAATTCTGTGGAATTTGCAATTAAATGATTGACAAGTGTTGCAGCCTTTCTCTTAAGTGTATCGTTTGAAAATTGAAGTGTCTTTAAGAAATTTTGTTCTGGTTGCGATGTCTGAGCTATTGAAGTCGTCTGTGGTTGAACATTTGAGTCCATTTGGTTGAACAACTTGTTTTACAGGCTGCACAGGAACAGGAGGTTGAGGAACATCTATAGATTTTTTTACAATGGGAATGGCAGTTTGAAAACTATGTTCTGAACTAGCTTATCATCTTCACCTTGCCATGCAACATTTGTTTCAGGTCCTTCAGTATTTCCATGCACGTATTGTGTAAGACGCTGTAGCAAAGCACGATATCTATGCATCTTTTCTTCAGCATCAAGAATACACGAAGATGCAAGAAGTGTATTCAATTCATTTTCAATACGTTGAATAAAGTTGGTTGTTGTGTTGTTGTTGCATCATATTTGCGAGACGATCTTCAGAAACGAGCAATAATTTGTTAAATGAAGGCATTGGATAGAAAATTTGCGGCAACACCAGCAATTACAGGAATTAAAGGTGCAAAAAATCCTGTGCCCGCCTGAATTATATGTTGTTTTGCCAAGGGGACCGTTCGGGTATAGGCAATACGTCGAATGTGTGCCACGTAAGGCTTTAACTTCTTCTTTGTGTCTTGGGTATATAGGCCGTACCGTGAAGAATATTACAAAGTGCCTCGACAATACAAATGACTGTGTTAGCATCCACCTCATTAACATGACTTTCAAAATCTTTTGTTGATGCAAGAGAAGAAATCTTTTTAAAACGTCCTTGTCCCACACTGCTTTTGCAATATTCATTTTGCTGTATAGCAATAAACACGTTCCGTGTCGGGAAAGATACTTGTACGAAGACGAAATGCTACCTCTGTCGTCTTATGTAGGTCGACAAAGAGGAACTGTGTGCACTAGAAGTGGCGTCAGTGTAGGCGTCAATAAAAAATTGTCGGTTTGTTGGAAAAAGTTGGCTAGCAAGATTACGAATCATCAACTGATCAGCATTGTTCTTAAATAGACAAAGGTAGCTAGAGTTTATGCGTAGTGTTCGAATAGTTTTCCCAAAGAATAGTGAATGAACTACACAAATTACAGGCATGTCAAAGTGATGTGAGGCAACCGTAAAAAGTTTTTCGGCATCAGACCAACGTTCAAGCTTTACCATTAGATCGTCAAGAACAAGTAGTGCTTTTTCATTCTTCTTTTCCTCAACATTTCAATGTCAGGGATGCCTTCATGCATTGTGACATGTGCAAGATTGGCAAACTCGTTATAGCCAGTTTGGTATTCATTGTAACAGAAAATAACATGTCCAGGCTTTACATTTTCATACACTTGTTCACTGTTGTTATAATTCTATGAATTAATGTGCTTTTTCCACATCCCGAAGGACCACATACAAGCATACATGAAGGCCAAGCAAGATACATTTATCACAAGTTTGAAAAGTATTGTAAGAACAATGAAACTGTAATTTGACTTCTTTTTTTCCAAGAACAACAACTGAAATCAAAATTATTCAAAGTACTGTTCACAATTCAAGACAGTCGAAAAAAATTTAAACGTACTGACAATCACAACAAGTGACAATGAAATTTCTAGCAAAACTTCACAAGAAAAGGCAGACAGTGATTGGTGCACTATGTGCCTCGATACCCGTATGGGAACGTCCCATACGTCCCAAATGGAAGGCGTATGCCTATCGATGGCAGACGCCGATGGCAAGAGACACGAAAAGGCCAAGTGCAGAGGCTTTCCCGTCACGAGGGACTCTGCAGCGTCGATCCATTTCAGATCGATGCATCGCTTTGTGCGGCGCCTCAAGAATCGTACGGAATGGAAGAAGATTCCCATCCCGTACGAGCGCTTCGCCATCGACGGCGATCACGGTATCGAGACCGTGACATTCGAGAAGCTCTTTCAGCCCGTGTTCAACAAGAGGGGAGGTCGTTCCTTCTGTGAGATTCTCGACAAGTGCCCAAACTGCCACCATTCCAAGGGCGAGAAACGAAAGGGTCGTCCTCACCAATGCGGCTTTTCCTACTGTGCTACTTGTTGTGAGGACCGTCCGCAAGGCCACAAGACGTGCTACGTCTCAACTCTCCGTCCTGTCAATACGTTCAGAAGAAGACGATAGTATTCGACATCGAAGTAAGAATTTTATTAATTTTGTCTATAAAAATTTTTTTATGGTTTGAATATAATTCTTCTTTATCTTCAGACACTATTTTATTATTATTATTTGTTTACTCAGACTCGCATTGTGAAGAATAAGAGGGGGGCAAAGATGCACGTGCCCAATCTGATCATTGCCCTTCGCTCGTGCGGAAAATGCGAAAGAGAGCTGCCAGAGGACGTCTACGACGTTACGAGTAGCTGTGAACACTGTGGAGGGAGGAGGCTCTGGCAGTGGCAGGCGCGGACAACCCAAGAAGAGGATCATCGAAGAGTTCTGCGACTGGGTGTTCGGCGACGAACACAAAGGCTTCACCGTTGTCGCCCACAACCTCCGCGCGTT
Organism: Allodiplogaster sudhausi; assembly: GCA_945643635.1. Taxonomy (NCBI): domain Eukaryota; kingdom Metazoa; phylum Nematoda; class Chromadorea; order Rhabditida; family Diplogasteridae; genus Allodiplogaster; species Allodiplogaster sudhausi. Next base: position 3,914 of record CALZFC010000027.1, on the reverse strand, counting down.
AGTATTTATCCTTTATATAATTCTTAATTTTAAATTGGATTATTTATCATTTTATTTATTAATATGCTATCAAGGTTTGTTATTTTAGCTACGATGGCCAGTTTATTCTGCGCCATCTGTGCAGCGACAGAAGCACAGTCGCGCCCTCCGAGTTGATCATGGCCGGAAGAAAAATCATGAAACTCGAGGTCAACAACGTCAGAATGGTTGACTCGCTGAGCTTCCTCTCCATGCCTCTCGCCTCGTTCCCCAAGGCATTCGGAATCAAGGAATTGAAGAAGGTATCTTAAAAAAAATTATTAGAAATACTTCAATGTAAATATTTAGGGCTACTTTCCGCACCGCTTCAACCGCCTGCCAACTACCAATACATGGGGTGAGCTGCCGGACAAGAAGTACTTTGGGTACATGTCGATGCGCGATGAGGCGAGGACTGCATTCGACTCGTGGCACGACGAGTACAAGCGCCAGGACTTGGCATTCGACTTCCGTCTGGAGATGAAGCTTATTGCTTCTCCGACGTCGTTCTCCTGCATGAGGGCATTCGCACCTTTGATGCGGAATGCTTTGGCGCCACAGGTGTTCACGTCTTTCACGAGAGCGTGACGGCAGCCAGTGCGGCCATGCGTGTCTTCCGCCGCAAGTTCCTCAAGAAGGACCTCCTGGCTGTCGAGAAGCCGATCACGGCAGAGGACAAGCAGAGTCGCCTGGCACTCAAGATGCTTGCGTAAGTATTAATATATATATTTTAATTTATTAAACAATATTCCACTTTTAGCTACCTGAGGAAGACCAAGGAGTGGCATATCCGTGACGCGCAGCACGGCGGCGAGAAGAGAATCAAGGGAACTCGCTACGTGTGACGGATTCGTCAAGAGGCGAGCAAGAAGGATCTCATCATCGAGGTACATTTGCTATTTTGATAAAAAAAAAAATAATTTAAACATTTATTGTTTGTTCATTTGTATATGTTTCTAGTTCCTTTGATACAACATATGTTTAGATCCACGGCTGCTACTGGCATGCCTGTCGTTGCCGCTACTCGGACCACACGATGGTTCGTGCCGACGTGCAGCCTCATCCGTCAAGAAGATGAGGCGCGACTCCAGCATCTCAGACGCAAGCACAAGGTCATCGTCATCAGAGAGTGCCAGATCGAGAAGAGACTCAAGAAGGACGACAAGATGCGGCAATCTTGCCGACTACGAGATTGGGGTTAGAATTTTTACTTATTTCATTTAATAAAAAATAAATGTACATTTACAGGAGCCTCTCAATCTTTACGACGCCTTCTTTGGCGGGAGATGCGAGGTCTTCCGCATGTACGCGAAACCAGAGCCCGGGTACACGATCCGCTACCTCGACGTCTGCAGTAAGTATTTTAAGAATAATCATAAATATTATTTAAATAAGTAATTGAAAATATTTCTTTAGGTCTGTACCCGTACACGAACAAGTACAGGACTTATCCTGTGGGTAAGGGCAAGATGGTGGACGTCTCGAGGATCCAGACGCCCATCACGAAGCCGGAAGAGCTGACGATTCAAGGATCGTCAAGTGCACCGTAAGCTGAAAATTTTAATTAAAACATTTATTAAAGTATGTTATTAGGTCCTGCCGCCGACTCGTCTCTTCGTTCCCGTTCTCTCGCTTCGTTCTGGCGGCAAGAATGTCATGCCTCTGTGTGCCGCATGTGCCGAGAAGATGGATCCCTACACTCTCGGCTGCCCGCACAGCAAGAAGGAGAGACAGTTCGTCGGCACCTTCGCCACCGTCGAACTCATCGAGGCCCTCAAGTGCGGCTACCAGATCCTGAAGATCCACTCGGTTCGATCCCATACCTCCAGGATCCATTCGAGGTACGTCTCGAGCTGAGATTTCAGGCTGTTAGGGGGGGGGGCACTATTGGAGGGGGGGTTCTACTAGAGGGAGGGGTTCTATTTTCAATGGCTTTATCAGAGGGGGGTACTATTAGAGGGGGGGTTCTAATAAAGGGGGGGTACTAATAGAGAAAATACGGTATGTCTTACTTGGGTGTCGCGACGTCCCTTCTTGGCAATGCTGTCGGTTCCAGAATTGCTTGCACGCTTCATGATTTGACAGGTGAGAGACTGAGAATCTGCAAAACATGTCAAACGCGAATGCATCCACATCACTTCCTTCAAATAAACGTCCAGCTAGCATTGGAAAAAGAATACGCGCGGACGGGAAAGCATACGAAGAGGTTTGTTCTTTGGACATTCATTTTATTTAAAAAAAAAGTCATTTGCTTTTAGGTGGAAAACGATTAAGGAAGAAAACAGTCAAAAACGTGGCCATTGGCAAAGAGGGACAGATCGTCTTCCATATCGAGAAGGGCAGCAAAGTTACTTTCACTATACTATTGCATAGAGAAGGAAGCTTCGTAACTGTCCGCATCCTGCAGCTTTCGTGATCAATGGACTGTTGTGATTTGACTCTCCATTTATATGCACTATTTTCACTTGTCCGCCTTGGCGCTGGTAGCATCCTCTCTAGATCCGAACGCTGATAAGACATGCCCATATGACACATTTCGTAACTTTTATTTTTCTCTAACTTGTATGTACATAAAATCATATGCTATTTCATTATTGTGCGGGCGTTAAGTTATTTCATAATACATTCCATTAAGAACAGTACAGATATAAATAGAATTCGTGGGCATTATATTACATAACATAAAGTGAAAGTACAGAGAATGACTTGGTCATCATTTATGATAGTACATGTACACTGGAGAATATGTTCGCTTCCGGTTTTTTTCTTTCATGTCACTACATGTTATTGCATGATAAATTAGCTTACGTTTCGCTCAATTCCTATCATTATTCATTCTTCCTGACCTTGGAATATTTAAAAGTAATATTCATCGGGGGTTTCGGACTTGGAAAATATTCCTGTATCTGAATTATTCACGAGGGGTTTTGACTGGTGGAAAATATGTATCACTACCACATACACGTTTGCATGTCTACATATTCAGTTGCGAGATGATATGACGGCCGATTGGCTCATTGGTAGTGAGTGTTGTTTCAAATCGAAAGGTTTCAGGTTCGATTCCTCCTCCACACGAATGTCTACATCTTCACTTGCAAGTTGGTATGATGACCGAATAGCCTATGGTAACGATACTACTTACGACGCAAGCGGCTCAGGTTCGTTTCCTCTCAGTGTTTCTGGGACTTGTGATATTTCGACTAGCAGAAAATCTGGACCTGACAATTCCCCCCCTCCGGTGATTGATGTGGATCTCTGATGTATGATCACTGCCACACGAATGTCTATTCTTCACATACAACTTGGTATGATGGACGAATAGCCGATTGGTAACACAGGGACTTACGACGCAAGCGACCCAGGTTCGGTTCCCGTCGGGATCCTGGACTTGCGATATTTCCACAGGTCAAGAACGAGGTGGAACGGGAAAAATTTCAATTGGAAGTTCAGGACTTAGAAAAATATCGGATGATAATTTCAACGGGGACTTCTGGACTTAGAAAAATAATGGTCGAAAATTTCAACGGGAGTTCTGGACTTAGAAAAATAACCGGTGAAAATTTCAACGGACTTTCTGGACTTAGAAAAATTTCGACGGTCAAGACGGTCAGCACAACTCATCATCACAGCAATCAACAGACAAACTCTTTGAGTCTTTGTATGAAACTGTCTGATCAGGTGCCGAGTGGTTAAGGCGTTGGACTGCTAATCCAATGGAATTTCCCGCGTGAGTTCGAATCTCATCCTGATCGAATTTTGTTACACATGATTATTTTCATCTCATTAATGTTACATAATTTCAAAAAGATCCGCAGCGAGCAGGGTTCGAACCTACGCGGGCAATGCCCATTGGATTTCAAATCCAACTCCTTAACCACTCGGACATCGCTGCACAT